>QEWY01000299.1:0-391140 GCA_006503575.1 Baylisascaris schroederi
AGCCTAAGCCTAAGCCTGAGCCTAAGCCTAGGCCTACGCATAAGCCTAACCCGAAGCATAAGCCGAAGCTTGAGCCTGAGCCTAACCTACGCCTGAGTCTAAGCCTAACCCTAAGCTTAAGCCTGAGCTAAAGACTGAGCTAAAGGCTAAGCATAAGCCTGAGCCTAAGCTTGAGCTTAAGCCTAAGCATGAGCCTAAGCCTATGCCTACGCCTATGCCTATGCCTAAACCTGAGCCTGAGTCTAAGCCTAATCCTAAGCTTAAGCGTAAGCCTGAGCGCAAGCCCAAACCTAAGCCTAAACCTATGCCTAAGCCTAAGCTAAAGCCTAAGCATAAGCTTAAACCTAAGCCTAAGCTTAAGCCTGAGTCCGTGCCTGAGCCTAAGTCTGAGCCTTAATTTCTATGCTCTAAGTCCTAAGTCCTAAGCTCTAAGCCGTGGGCGCTATGCCTCAGCCTAAGCCTAAACCTAAGCCCTATGCCGAAGCCTAAGCCCAAGCCTAAAGCCTAAGTCTAAGCGTGAGCCTAAGCCTCAGTCTGGGAGGAAGCGTGTGCCCATGCAATGCCGTTATGCGTCGCCGCACAGTGATAGAACATTTAGTTTGAAGAGATGAGAGGCTGCGCAAGGAAATCGATAACACTGCTAGCAATTCGCGTGTACACATTTGATCACTCGGGCCCTGCCTTTTTGCGCAATAAGGGGAAGCCATACTTTTGAGTTTGCAAACATATAAAAAGATGCCATACTTTTGAGTATGCAAACATACAAAAAGACGCCATACTTTTGAGTATGCAAACATAGAAAAAGACGCCATGCTTTTTACGCCAAAAAACGCCATAGTTTTACATGTTGGCATCCTCAATGTGTTTACACGAGTATTGCGTCTTTTTTCCATCGTTGATTTGTTTGCTCGCAAGGTCATTTGACACCTTTTTATTTAATAATTTCATTTACTCATTCTCGAGAAGCAATGAGATGTTTTTTGTACGCCACCGTAGTTTGCTGTTGCAGGACCAGCGCATTATGATGTTTATGTGTGTGTATGTGTGTCCTTATGTGTGTGTCTACAGCTTCAACTCGGGAGCGACTGAATCTGCAGTTGGGAGCGATGATTTATATATTATGCGCCTTGGTGATGCCTCGCCATATTATTATTCCCGTTGATTCATTTGCAACGAAGTTATAGGAAATATGTGGAAAAAAATTTGCACGTACTATGCAGTGATCAGGTTATTCGTCTTGCGTCGGTCGACTTGGAGAAGAGTGAAATTTTGTGGAACATTTGTTCAGCTAAGACATAAGGGCATTATGTTGCGAACCTTAATTTTTACTGACAACACTCTAACACAACTCTTTTCCCGTGTTCACGCAAGTGCGTGCACCTTGAGGAGGTTGAGGAGAAACAAACACAACCGTTGCAAATAAGGTAAGTACACATGAAGTCGGTTATAGAGCTGTGGAATCGTTCAACTGCGCTTGAAATCTGAAGCAATAGCTGCATTAACGACGTTATCAGGAAGCATATTCCATGTGCGTGTAACACCGAACTGCAAACTCTGTAGCGCACCGTTTATGGTGTTACATATTTTAGTGAGTTAAATTTCTACAACAATTTTGGTTTCGAGAAAGGGCTGCTCGACAGATTTGCACTCAATAAATGCACAAAAACACAGGAATTATAAAGAATATATATTCGTAAATATTCGACCCAAGACCCCAATAAATGAATAGGTGATATCGAAAACAGCATGGTAACGGAAAGCTTTTAGTCTATGAGTAGAAACAGATACAGTTGTGGCACTGATAACATTCTTGGGTAATGTGTTTCACACGCTAGCGGTCTGGAATTGAAAGAAAAGAATATTTCTGACAAGAGTGCTTGTTTTATAACTTAACAGGTAGGACTGCGTACGTCTGACCTTTGCTGGAGCCTAAACGAAAATATTTTTGCAAGCTGATACCAACAAGTTTTTAAGCACTTTAAAAGGCAGGATCAAACCAAATAAGGCTTATATGGCGGCCAAATTCACCTGCAGTACTCAAAAATGGTCCGACAATAAGGTGAAGATTTTTGCCAATTATTAACGCGCCGGATTGGCTCGGTAACAACTGATGGAGGTTTTCCGATAAAAGTTGAATATGTCTACACTGTAAGGTTTGCAAATTTGAATATCTTGTTGGCCATCCTGGACCACTGCGGCCTCCAGTGAAAACAAGAATTTGGCAGAATGTCGCAGGAACGATCTTGCAGTCGACTGTAACTTTCGAGTTCGTCAGCAAGGAGCGTGATATTATTTAGGATATTATCACAAACATACTGTACACGGGGATCCAAAAAGCATCCTTATGGGACACCACTACCAATTTGGCATTGAGCTAATAAATTAATCTCAGTTTTCACTTGGGCTCTTCATCCATGCAGAAGTGATGTGAAACATAACAGCAAACACTCGATGACGCAACGTAGGCCACATTAAAGGCACTGGCATCATATTCAATGTAGACACCCAGTCGCCTGAAAGGGAAATAAGTTGAGACATTAGCAGCTAACTGAAAACCATGAACAAGTAAGTGTCTCATCTCTGACAGTTATCTTGTAAATTTTAAAAGCGCACGAGATTAGGATAATCGTGCAGTTTTTTTTTCTTTTTCTGAAATGGCAGGTGGTTCTTCTAGCAAATGTCAAGCGAATCCATACTCCTAAGATAGGTGAAGACTTGTATAAGTGATGCAACTAGTAACAGAAATAGAAAAGACTCACTACAAAAAGAGAACCGTAGAAAGACATTTCATATCAGTCGTGAACATATTTTAACAACAATTCTGTAGCAAACAACAACTATATCATAATAGCATTCCAGTTGTACGAAGATTTCTGTTTGCCAGTCTATTCATCTCGATATTCTTCGCTCTTTTCGTGAGCTGAATAAATTTTGAGGCATATAACAAGAGATGAAAAGGAAGGATCAGTAATGGAGATAAAGCAAGTTGCACTGGCGAGGAAAATGCGATTGCTTTACCAGATGCTCAGCTTATACATACAATCGAGGCTTCAGTGTAATGGGCTCATAAGTACCGTTGAACATCACGTGGGAACGGCATCCATAAATATTCCATAACACCTTTCCACATGTCAATACTGCATATATCCAAGTGTACTTCATTCTACATGTTTTCTCTCTAAAGTGAGTGAGAAGCATGTTACCGAGCAAGATGGTTGCCACTGTGCCACATCTATCGGGGCGAAAAGAATTCTCTGGGTAATTCGAATTTGAATCGGCATTTCCTGTTTGAAAAAGGAATTCAGTTTACACCTCCAAAATATGTTCGATCTTACCAACAGGGTCTTGCCAAGTTCGAAATCCCGTATGTCGATGTGTAATCATCGCAGACTGGTGGGAACCAGCTGTCCTACGCCAAAACGCCTCGGCGCTACAACTTTATGGAATGAAGGTGCAGCATCAAAGCATAAATTTGCACAGGTATTTCAACCAACATCGAAAAATTTATTGACCTCCCCCCTTCTCATGTGCATTTTCTGATGACAATATTTTTTTCAAGCAATGATCGCAACGAATACAGGGAGTTCTGGACGTAAATAAAGTCGCGCTGGTGCCATCTAGGATATGTGCCATCGTGCATCGTTGTCGTCTATCCTACCTCTCGATTGTCGTCCAAGGTTACATTTAATGGTCTCAAGAAACAAATGCGACTTTTTGCTGTTGGTAGTGCATCTCATAGCCGATAACCATCTTGCATAGTTTATTCATCATCGCGCCACGTCTATCAACTGCCGAAGAATTGTCACTGCTTTCAGTTTGCTTTCATCGATGTCAACATTAGCAGTATTCCCCGCAAATATCTGCAGGTTAATAAAATAGACAAGCACACACGATGCACCCACTTATCAAAGGAATATAAGAATGCATTATTGAAGCTAATGCTATTCTCCATTTCAATTGCACTTGTGATCACTGTAATGCTGTGTGATCGTTGCGTCTTCCGGATTTCATTCCGCTGATAGTTGACTCCAAAACCTTGCCTGTTAGACAACGTCAAGAAGACCATCTCATGATAATCCCAACCGTAGTCTGGCTCAAACTTCATGCGATAACCACAGTTTGATGACGAGCCGAATCGGCGACCCTCTGCACTCAGCGCAGAAAACATGAGGCCAAAGTCCCTGTCCCGTTATGAAGGACTTGCAATCCAATGCAAAAAAATCGTTCATTTTCAGGAAGGACTTGCAGTCCAATGCAAAAAAATCGTTCTTTTCAGAATCTTGCAGTCCAATGCAAAAATTTTCAGAATCTTTTGTAATAGTCAGCATCTCTGGTACAGAGCTATTTCATGAGAAACCGAAAACTTATTCTTTGCTATGTGAAGTGCGCTAACTTCTCTAATGCCACCGCCCTTATCTCAATCTGTAATCAGCTTTTGCAACAGTTTCCTAGGTTACAACCAATCACTTCAAACATTACCATATAGCCATGTACATTACACCTCTCAGGTGATTTACACCAGTGTTTCACTGTCACATCGATTCGTCAAATGCACAAATGTCGTAAAATCAAAACTGGTCGACAACAGTTACTATCATAGTTAACGACCATATTGAAGGAACAGAATGATGCAATGCAAAGAATGCAATGAAATAATCAATAGGACAATACTATTGTGCCTATATAGAATTTTTTTTGCTTCCGCTGATTGAAATGCCTGAATCGAGCTAATAATTTCGGCATATTGCCCTATAATTTACTTTATCACCGTTGCCCCCACCCCCCCCCNCCCCCCCCCCCCCCCCCCCAACACCAATATTACTATGACTGGCATCTTGCACCACTAACGACTTTCCTGCTGTATTGTCCACCTTCCAAAAACACTACTATCTATTAAGAAATAAAAATAATCACAACAATCATTTAAGCGACCGACTGCAATAAAAACATTTAGAACGCGATGGAAACAACACATCTACCTGATCCATGAACGAGGAGCACAAAATGAGGCATTATATAAGAAATACATCGGCAGTTGGGAGATACTTTTTCAGGCGATGCAAACGGTTCATCGAAACTCGAAATTGGATGGTAGTTTGAAGGTCGTGAATGCTATATTACAACGCGAAAAAACAAAAATTTATGGAAAACCTTGTGGTATTGGTTTTTCACTCAAATAATTTGAGCAAGCGTTGGGGCAAACTCGCATGCGAGGCTGCTTCTGCATTACTTCAGCAGTTTTAATGGATCGCATTCCCGCACGCTGTGAGCGAAAAAAAAAACAGTATGCATCCCTCAAAAACAGTATCACAGTATGCAGTATGCAGCTGCATTACAAAAAACAGCGAAAAAACAGTATGCAAAAACAGTATGCATCGCTGTGAGTGAAAAAACAATTTATAAGAGCACAACCAGAGCACTTAAAAAAAACGATAACTCTCTTCCTCCCTACTTCTTTCCCCCCACCCTTCTTCCCTCAACCTTTCTTTCAGTTGTACTTCGGATCATTTTTTAGGAAATAGAACTGCAAACGTATCAACTAACCATCAATGAACTCAACCGTCAAAACCTTCTAAGCTGTAGAAGACGTTAAAATTTCCTAAATTTCCCACTGAATAAAAAATGCCATAGCCAATATAAACACATAAATATCGTAAAAATAACAACAGCCAAACAAATCAGTAAACAAAGAATATCATTTAAGTATGCCTCGGTACTACCGCAATGATTGCGCTGAACAAGAAAAATATCACTATCTACCCTTTACCGACCCTCTACTGCCAGCACCTCAAATTCATGTCCTTAAAACAGTTCTTCGAGCAGCACGAACTACACCGCTTGAATTTCACGGCCTAATACCGTACCGAAGGTCAATCCGCAATTTCGATGTCATATCGGCCCGCAAGATGTGCGAATTAAAATAGTCGAAACTTTCAAAATGGATTATAACCGAGCAGCAACTTGATCTAAAAGGTGAGGATTTATATATGGAGTTCCACAGTCGCCATGCCTTTGCAAATTACTCTCATCGATGTTTCCATCTTCCAAATAACATCGACCTTTACTTTCTATCTCCCTGCAGAGAAATTAGAAAGAAAAAGGCAGCCATTGGAGACATTCCCATCTCCCTTACCCTTTGCCCATTTCTTCAGGCTGCTTATCACCTTCGAGAGTTTTATACCTTTTTAAATGATTGAAGAAAGTCTCTTTTCTTCGATGTCGAATGGCTCATGTCACTTCTTTATTAACGTGGCGAAAATCGTATGAAAGGTTTCACACCGCTGCCTTTCACTGAGTAATACATGCATGACCTCCTTCAGTATTTTGAATAGCCATTACATTTTTCTTTACTTCCATCCAGTTTGATATAAGCATAAGCCACCCTCCGTAAAGCTGATGAATTCCTAGAATCGGCTAAGAGAAGAAAGCAGTGATCAAACTTTCTGAAAGAGACCAAGGTTTCAATGCACTTGCTTAACGGATCAATCGCTTTCTTCATCGTTTGGCAAGCCTGTCGGACGTCGTTGGAAAATTCCCGAGCCAACTTTCCTTCGATCCGTTAAAACCAGTTCTTTCTGCTTATGTGGAGCAGCTGCTGGCTCAGCTCTGAACAAAATAAAATATACAAAAAAGGGGCGCTGAATGCGAGCATCAGTCACCTTATGAAGTGAGAAAAAAGGATCAGGCCCTCTCCGCAGATGGTATCTGAAAGCGCGAACTGCTTTATGAGCTCAGTAACGGTCACATTCTAAAGAATTTCGACCGTTTAAAATAAGCCCTAGAGATTAAATAAATAATAAATAAACACAGTCTCTATATCAGCGCTGAAAACTACAGCAGCATCACAATAAGCTAGCGTTTCCCAGCAATTACACAGGAGCGTTTTGCTGATAAATTGGCGGCATAAAATATTACCTTCTTCAAACAAACGAGATCAATACTTTATGTTTGAAAATAAAACAACTGCAACCACCAAACAACAACAAAACTTGGTTTAATTAAAGAGGTTTGAGGATCGCATTGTCTTTTCATTCTAGTGTTTCAATTCATAAAAAAAGCTCATTTTCTCGAAAATGAAGGAAATGTGATGAATTGTAAAGAAATTGCTCTTTCCCATTAAAAAATAAACTGAAAACGTCATATATAAAAATGAATGTGCAGTTGATAAGCAGACCTATCAAAAGCGGCGTAACCTTCGCTTTCCTTGTCTCCTGATCCATTCTCATCCTTAGAGCTGCTATCCAATAGCTTGGGAGCAATAAAATTTTCGAGGTAGATCGGAGAAGAACGGCGTTTTCTATCGATAAGGAAATCACAGCCATCATCGAACTCCTGCAACACAACTTTGAACAGATGATCCTCTAAGAAAAGAACGAAAACAACAAGCAAATGATAAACTAAACATCAAGAACGTAATGACTCAAACATCATACTGACTAGGTAGCGTGATAGAAAAGCTGAGACATATATGTATTTGAAAATGATCCCATCACATCGATCGGCTGACTGCTCAGATCTCAAAGAACAATCACAAAACTACCAACAGTCGAATGGACCAGTTCCAGGTGAAAAGTTGAAAAATCAAACATACGCTTCATACATTCAGTTTTTCATAAGTTCACACTATGGAGGCGATAGAGTAAAAAATGTGAAGGAATAACACCGAACATAAGCGAATCGTAGCCAACATATACGACCCTACCAACTATAAACGTGCCATAAAATATAAGTCATTTAGAAGCATAGAAATTAAGCATTTGATCCAAAAGAAAGTGGAAGGTAGAAGTATATAGAAGTCGAAACTGCATCGGAAAGAATAATCGAAAAGAATATCCGTGAGGCGTGTAATTATAGCGCTTAAAATTTTACAATCACCGCTAATTACAAACAAAAACAATAGCGATAGCATGAAGCCTACTTTGCGATCAATGTCGACGGTCATCGTCGACCGCTGCCCGCCTTCAACGGCATCGTTCATCTCTGATAAGAAGTATGGCACACCAAGAGCCTCTCTCGATTGAGCGCATAACATTTCATTCAAATCACGAATCCCTAATTTTGCACAAAATTCTGACGTCTGTGGATTCCTGAAGAAAAAACCTCGACGTGATAGATTCCACAAAATGGGCAACATTGGCCGGCAAGTTTCACATCGATAAAAGCAATTGTGTACATATCCTCCTGATTAACAAAAAAATTCATATGCAGTGAATTTGAAGTTCTTGGGCACCCTGGCAGAACATCTAATATGGTCCCATACATAGATAGCCTGAGGGAATAAAGATGTTCTTACTCCACTTTTCTACATCTTACTTCGCCAGCAGCAGAAACTTTTTACCGCACCTCTATTTGCAAGACCACTGCTGCTCCAAAAACACAAAGGATCCTAAAGGTAAAAGCAATTACTAATGCCGCTACTGTTTTCATTAGTTCAACTGTGCATAGGCAAATAGAATGAAGGCTTGAGGAGGAAGAAAGAGGAGGAGGGAATGGACGATTTTAAGTGCCAAAAAGAATCCGTACTAGACCTGTTGGCTTTTTCCTCATGCTTCAACTAATCGCTTGCATTTTCTTCTCTCTATATATTATCTACGAATTCTAGGGATGACGATGCATGGAATAAAAAAGCGCAAAACTGCATTAAAATCTCTCTTTTTTTTGCCCTTTTAAAATGTGTCAATAGATAAAAACATATCATCATGTTACAATCCACGAAGAACACGACAAAAATATTTTTTACGTTCATTATCCATTTTTGGCCACCCCTGTACATATCGAAGATGCATAGGCCACTTTAGCACAACTATATAGAAAACAATAAAATCAGATAGCGGTTTAAAAAAATGAAGAGAGGAAATGAAAGAGAGGAAAGACATAAAAAGGGTTCTGCAAAATTTCTAATCGTAACAAGTGTCGACTGTGAAATAAGTCATTCATCAAAAATAATCACGAGTTGTTCTTATTCATTCCACTGGATAATGTAGTTAAGAGGCACCACAAAACGAAAGGATAAACAATCAAAATTCAAGTGGGTAGTACCTATAATAGAATTCCGATTCAATCGTTTTTGAAGGATCATGTGGAGGTGCAGTTTTGCGAAAATTCTCCGGTATTCTAAAGTCATTTTCAAATAATTTTTCCACCACTTTGATCTCCTCTTCTGTAGGTCTATAATCCCAACGTTCACCGCAGCTGCTGCCGCACTGCGATGGCATATAAGTCGTCTGTAAACAAATCGTAACAAATTCATATCGCTACCTGGCTAATGGTTGGTTATTTCAACGCCACCAAAAACGTTTGGGCGACAATTACCAGTCTTACACTACACCTACGTCGACATCACGAAATTTCTGCATAATTTTCCATATAAGTCACGAAATTTTACAATTATTAAATTTCTAACCACTTGTATTTCCTTTCCACATACCACTTATGAACTCGTATAAATACATAAATGCATAAAGGTACAATTATATAAATGTATAAATGGTTTTAACCTGTTGAACGAAATGTACTCTCATGAAATTTGACGTTTTTGGTAAACCACGATCACTTTTTTGCGAAAGTTGGCCGTATTACTCAGAAATAGCATTTCGCAGATGCATATGAAACTAGCTAGCGATACAGAATGTACTGAATGGATGCAAGGAGCTTTTATGTTAGTGTAAATAATTCTTAACCTTGCTCTTATGACAAGAAACATTGCGGATATGTTTTTGCATAATAGTTTTTCGAATAATTCAAAGCACCTATTATGAAACGCTGATATTACATAGATATGATTGTTTTCAATGTCATTACGATTTTCTGCAAATATCGAAAAAACACTACAAACCATAACAAGAAATTTCTGGAATGGCAGCTGCGAAAATCTCGTTAAAAATTAAAAAAACAAGACTCGATTAAATCTCGTTTAAAAAAACAAGTGAAAGATACACGTTTTGTGGCATCCGTAAAGCTGTCTGTCGCCTTAAGAATTGCTAACCATATTGCATCATACGACAGGCACATTTCAGCGTCCTCATCGACGTCGAATTCCAATGCCTTAACATCGCACCTTTTAATCCGACAATTCCTGTGAAATCTACGTAATCAATCTCACTCGATGAATATATTGCACACAATAAATTTCAAGTTGCAAGGTGTTAAACAAAATACGGCAAGCAACCTTAAATAGAAAGAACTTTTCGATTTAAGGAAAGAGTAAGTGAAATGCATTATGTATATGAGTGTTCCACAATTGTGACGTTGAGGATTTTTATGTTTTGTAATTACAAAAAGAACGATTGCCATCTTCCCTTCGCTGATTTACATCATTGCTTGCTTAACTTATTCACTGTGAACTGACGCTTCTCGAATCATCAGCACACTAGCAGATAAACGAAATAGTTACTTAATGTATACGTTAAACAGAAAGCATCTCACGGCTCTCCATATTTGTTAAACGGTCAACCATGCATCTTTATAGCAAATGCAAAAAATAAAAAATAAACAAATAGACGAACTCATACTTCTTTGTTGCAGGCAATACAAAAGACAAATAAACTTTAAAAAGTGGATATGTCGATAGCCCGATATAAAACTTTTATTCCAGTAGAAGAAACAGTGAAAAGCGCACGCTTTCATTCCTGTTATAGGTGTTTTCAAAAAAGCGATGGTCGATATTCGTCTAAGGTGCTGGAAAAAATTGTAATTAAAGACGTTACCTGCACAAAATGTCTCTTAGGTAGAGGTTTATCAAGTGAGAGGAATCGTGTCGGTTCAGACGCAACATCTCCATCCCTATCCACTTCATGTGATATTAAAGCCGCAAACTTACAGTGTAGATGTGCTGCTAGCCAATAACGTGGTCGAATATCCTATAACAAAATATCCAGATAGCATCTATAAACCGATCGCTCACAAAAGCTATTCAAATATCCGCGTCTTCTAATTCAAAAAAAAAGGTAAAAACAAAAGAAGGCAACAAGAGAATTTTAATGCAAACACGATTAAATCATCTTGCATATTTTATGTTCCATCCATTCGGAGCCCATTGGGCTGAATTTAATTGAGCGCTAATAGTGTGCACTTGAAAAGAACATAGTCTTAATCGATCACTAATAGATTGCCTCAATTCGTGTTTTGTCGCTTTTCATTTCTTCTGAAACATTTGTATTCCCCATCAGCATTTGAATATGGCTTATTTTTCTTCATTTATAAAAAAAAACCAGCAACAATGAAGCGAAACAAAAATAATCGTCAAAAAATATTCAAAAGAGATTCAGTACCGATAACAAAATGACTAGGATTGGATAACTCTATATTCTGCAAGCTCCTTTCTTTCGTGTTCAAAATTTACCTTTTATCCCGTTCAATCAACTATGCAATATTGCGTAAAAATTATTGCCATCAAGAAAATAGCAGAAATCACCATCAACGTAGCAGTGTTTATTCTCATGCACTATGGAAAATAAATATCGCATTCGATGCGAAACTTACACATTGAAATCGAAAGCACGTTTCCTACGTTGTTAATTCATCATCAAAGAATAATCGGGGATTTTCTTTTGATCGATAATGCTCAAGCCGATTAAATCTACTTGATTCAGTTAATGCATATTCCAAACCAAAATACACAATCGAAACTGAATGTAGCAATTTTAACAGTTCAATAAGACACACATATTCATCGTGAATAACGAGTTTATAATGTCATATTAAAAAATGGAAGTTATAACAAAATAATGGTGCACAAAAATGACGCAAAAGTGAGACTTAAGAAGGTATTTTCACAACCGACTTCATTTGAACTGCATTATACGAGGAGATCGGAAAAAACTTCCACTGACATTGACTTATGAAAACGATTTTATGAGGTGTTTTAATCGATAGTACATTCAACTGATCAAATCCGCATTGTAGCATTCCAAAGTTCTCACTCCTCACCGTAACGATCTTTCCTCACTTCTTTTTCAGATAGTTATTTGACTTTGTAATCTTAACCAAAACCTTAATTTCGTTTTTTACTGGTAATAGTAACTTATCGCCAAATTGAAGGAAAAAATGAAAAAAAATTCTTTTTGCCTGCGAAGATCGAAAAAAAAACCTCTAAAAATGTGAAAGCGTCGACATCACTCAAGACTGATTTCACTTTATATGAAATCATTCAGCCAAGTTACCATTTCTTTTGCTATTCCCTCTATAGAGATCACATACACATTTGGGTGTATTGATCACATGTTGAGGGGATCATTTATAATTCCTTTCACAACCATTGAAGAAAATTCAAAAAATCTCCTCGAAATTTATGACTGTCAAGATTTAACCTACAATCAAAAACTTCTCCACCTTTTGCTATGAGTAAATAAGAAAAACAACGTTTGCCAAATCCGGCTCTAGGAAATGCTAAAACCGGTGAGAAGCAGATATAGAATAAAATTTGAAGAGAAAAATATTACTATGAAACTAAATTCTCCGTTATAAAGATGGGTCAGATTCTTCGATTCGACCCTTTTATTATAAAGTTGTGCGCAACATTTATGACACTCTGCTCTCAGAAATATTTCAGCTCGCTTCTGCTCATAATTGACATAGGCATCAACTTCAGCTCATCAAAAAAGCCTCATCACAAAAAATGTGTCTAGTTTCGTGTCGTATTGTCGTATATACCTGGAACATCCTTCCTACCGATATCGTTCAGGCATCCACTACTTCATCTTTCAAACCATGAGTAATAGTCTCGAGCTTCATACTACTGCTGCTCTTACGTGCTGAACTCCGAGACGTTTTACGTCTGCCCGACTGGGCACCTTACGAATATCTTGCTTTTTCTTTTCGTTGTTACTTTCCGTTGTACTATTTGCAATGCTTTTTCCACATTCGCTTTCTCATTCGAGACGCTCCAAAAAAAACAACCGGCCAACTTTCAAAATGCACAACCGATACGACGTCGAAATACAGTCGTTAAGACTTATTTGACACAAGCTAATATATAAATAATAATTCACAGAGATGTCGAAGGCAAACAAAACCGTTATAACCACAGTAAGCAAGAAGTGATGGAATATCGAATACGCTAAGTTATAATCCAGCAAATGAGAAAAACCAAAAAAAACACTTTGTATTATTCACATCAGATCGAAACTTGAACGCAAATCTACATTTTGCCATTCAAACATCAACGTTTTATAATAAAGAACGCCATCGTTAACGGCAAACGATCAGACTCAATGAATTTAAAGCTCCTGAATCAATATAAACAATAATCACAATCAATGACAGCAAAAGTAAACTCACATGAAGTAAACTCATTGTTGCTGGATTGCCTAAAGCGTTCTTCATAATATCCTCCCTGAAGAAGGGTTTCTTTTTCAACAATTCCTCCACATCACCGTATTCGGTAATACCGGCTGGCCAATCGTGACTCACCATAATATCAATATGTTCGTCTGCAATCAACAACTGATCAGCTAACGTTTTTCGTCTTTATTCAGCTGTAGACTAGGTTGCTACAAGGATTTTCAATATTACAAAAGGCAAAATACATAATTTAGCTAATTAGACTGCATAATGCCTTGATCAGAATGTGGCAGCGAAGTAGCGTTAGGATCCCTCAAAACAAGACTGTAATTTCTTTTGCAGTCATTTTAGGCTACCAAAGACTTCCTGAAGAGTGCTGGTCGTTTAATTAAACGCGATCTAGATTATATCGACGAAAAAGGGAAACCACTGTTCTTAAATGAGCAACTGCAATCACCAACGTGTATCATGAACACCCTAAACAAAAAATCTGAACTTGCTCCATTCACCTCAGGGTACAGCATATCGTCCTTCAGGTGCCAGACGGTTGGAAGTGTGAACAGGGGAGGAAAGGGGACGGGGCACTGCAGAAAGAAGAGAGTCTGATATAGTAAAGGGAGTTAAGCTCGAATACCTGACCCAATAGGAATTTAATGTACAATTTGATGAAGAGGTAGTTATCCGGGAATAGACAACATATACAACAAAGCCTCGTTAGCATCACAAATAACAGCGAACTCTCCTATAAATAATTAAAGCAAGCACTATTCGTGAGAACTGCTCATAGTACTTCTCAGTGCTTAAGATGAAGGTTTCTGATGAGGCAAGGATAGGGGCGAGAGACGCGTTAGGCACCATGCTGCTCTCAGCTCACCGACCTCACACTCTGACTCTTGAACTGTCACTAAGTAACGTTCGGCCGATTACATCGGCGGTTAAAGTATGTGAAAAGTCTAAAACAATTTTAGCAAAAGAAATCTCACAATGGTGTTGAGTGCCAACGTTAATTAAGCTATAGACAAATTTGTTGCTCAAGAGTGGAAAACAAGTAGAAGGACGTAGCAACCCCTTTTCATGGGTTGCAATATTCTTCCCTCCCTTGCTGCGCTTGGAAAAGTTTGAGTCTACCTTATCGGGACGAATAACAGAGAAACAAAATAGCTTGCCGTCTGATGAATCTCTCGGTCGTAGTTGTTTCAACCGAAAAACGTCCACTGAGCGCACATGATAAGCAGAAACCACTCCGCCGTACTCATGAAATGGCGGACGCTCCCAATGGCCTGTAAGTACTTCCTTCATCACAGAAGATTAAGGAAAAAAATTCAGCAAACGGAGGCTCCAATTCATGTAATATCAACGAACATAGCGAAAACACTCCGAAAAATTTCGGTTCAGCTGCTGAGATTATTCTGTTCAAGGAAAGATGTGTTACGGCAAATTGTCTGCAAAGAAGATAAATGTCCTAAACATAAAAAATACTCTTCGAACTTTCAAAGCATTGAAACTAGAAACTTCTAAACCCAGTCGTAGTGACATAGTTATCTATAGAAGTTTGTTGAAGGCGATATTTTCTCAAGGAAAAATCACAATAAGTGGCGAGCGGCTAAGGCGGGGTCTCTTTAAGTGATAAAATTAAAGATGTCTACCATGCAAACACACATTTGATTAAACGAACATAATTCACATCACAAAATGCGGATAGGGTGAAAGGAGATGGAATGTTTCATGACACCTTCCCTTTGAAATATTCGGTAAATAAAATCATGTGAAACCGACCTCCTGCATGGTCAAGAGAACAAATAAATAAAGCACCAAAAAGTGCAACATCACAATCTTGTCTCAACAAACGATTATAAAATGAGCAATAAATCAGCCCTCAATGCCCATACAATTAATTACCCCCCTACGCTGGTCACAACTTTTCTTTGAGCATTTCAATATCTTACCAGTGTCGTAGTGGTGCTTATTAAAAATGCCCGACAGGCCAGCGATTCGTAAGCCTGCAAATCGAACGACATTCGCATGTCCCATATAGAATATGCTTGGGGCTACCCAGCCTCCATTTGGAAGTTCTTGAAGGAATCCCGATGCCTCGTGATTACCACCAATGAAGATCGTTAGTATTGGTGCCTTCTGAACGTTACGTTTTTACACTTTAAAACAACCATACCCTTCAGCTTCAATTAACTTTACGAACCTCTCAATTTATTGCATCTTTCTAAAAGACTGGTTCCGAATTGGTAGAAAATCGAATGAAGGATTTGGGGAACAACAGCATGGATTATTCCATCTATGGTTAGACTGGTTCCTTCAAAAATTTTTAACTGATCGCAAAATTTAGATTTAAAATCTTTTGAAGTGAATGGTAGAAGATTGACGATGATAGACAAGCGGGTGATTCCAATTTATTCCCTGATAGATAACACTCTTCAAACTCGAGAAAACAAATGGAAAAGAAATCAGAAATCAGATGGAGAAACACTTGCGAACCAGGTCGTACTTACTTCTAACTATTGAAATAACACTTTGTGAACATCTTATTCTTCCAGCATTCTCCTTCATATTCAAGCCTACTTCCACGGTTCTTTAGAGAACTAAAGGACCTGCGTGAAGATTACCCAGTTGCAAACTACGACCGGTTAAAGAACTATAAAGAGCAAACAAAATTTGCCGCATAAAAAAACGAACGATCAAAATAGCAGTTAAAAACAATTTGTTTTCTTGTTCCAATAAGAAGGATTTCTTACCACTTCGCCGCAGTAATAGCGATAGAACGTTTGTAAATTTCTATACTTCTTGCTGACGTGCATATGCGCCAAGTCGCCATAATTTCGAACGGCCTATCATAATTAGTATATTTTAGTAAAAATAAGCATGCACTTAAATTCTTGAAAGCATAAATATCAATATTTAAATTGCTCACAAAAACGATAAACGTATTTTTGTTTCGTGAAGGACATCTCTCGGCGAATTAGCACAGTAAAATATGAAACGATATTTTA
Source organism: Baylisascaris schroederi (assembly GCA_006503575.1). Classification (NCBI taxonomy): domain Eukaryota; kingdom Metazoa; phylum Nematoda; class Chromadorea; order Rhabditida; family Ascarididae; genus Baylisascaris; species Baylisascaris schroederi. The sequence continues at coordinate 16,284 of QEWY01000299.1, forward strand.
TTGTAAATAAAAGGGGAATTTTTTAGTGAATCGGTGGTCGAATATTAAGTGAGATCTAATCAAATATGATAGAATGCTGTTGCAATCGATTTTCTACCAGCACCTTAAATGCACCTACCTATAAATGATTGCTTCTATCATTTACCTATAAAGCAGAAATGATAAGAAAGTTTCTTCCTTTAGGACTAATTTCTTAAAATAGTATAGAAGAAAACATTCTACATAATCTTATTCCAAGAGATGCACCAAATTTCCACGATCATCCTTTTCTGTGTATGGATCAACAAATATGACTTTGACCTTTGAAAGTTGCTCTCCTCTAAACTTCTTACATCCACAAAATAACAAAAGTAAAGAAACTTGTGTAAGATGTGACGGGCATTAACCTGATAATCACCACAGCTAATAAGTAAATCAAAATTGAATCCGCCTATTCGTTCGATCTCTGCCAAAGATGCATAGATTTTATCCATTTCGCCATGTGAGCAGCCTGCCACCGCTGAAATATATTTTAAATCAAAACAACTAAATTCAATTAGCGTTGAAAATGAAACCTTTTTATGCATTCACCTTCAAAATTTATATTCACCCTTGATTGGATATACGACAGATTTGATATCCATGTCTTAGAAAGGACTACACTTGTATTTAGAAGGGTTCAGCAACTTTCCACCAGACTCAGTTTCAAAAAAATACAAGTATGAAGGGTAAAATACTACGAATATCTTAACCTGATGGATCTGGAAACCGAAATAAACCTGCGCACTCTTTACCAAACTCTCGGTTTCATCCATGTGGAGCGATGTTAGCTCTTTAATTTTACCAAAAGACGTCTGTTTCGGAAGGTGACCACCTGTTCAGGTAGTGCCGACCAACCTTTATTCAACTGAAGTGACCCGAAATCTTTTCAAACCTCATTCTCCTCTTCTCTCTCGAGCTTAACTTTTTTCTTTTCAACATTTTTCTTTTCTACAACTTGTTTTCTCCAGTGATCCCTGTGGCTCCTTATATTTTTTCTCTCGCATCCTTTATTCGCACCTTATCCGTTTCTCTTCCTCACTAATTATTTCGGGTGTATCGTTTCTTTCTCGATATACATCTCAATGCTTCCTACTCGAATCCTCAAATGTTTCTCCTCTTTATTTCTTGTAAGTCAACGTAGCGGGCGCTAAGATTAGGTTGAGTTTGTGTTAAATCCACCCTAAGCAATGACAGATAACGGATATGATCCATGCGTGTAGGTGATTAAACTAGTTCGCTTTTTCGGTCTCCGATCGTTTTAACACTCAGTTATTCAACCTAGACCTAGTTCAATCCATCTCCATTTGGGAATGGGTTCTATCCGGTCCAGTTACGGTTGTAATTGAACCCCCGATTCAAACAACTTAAAGCAATTAGCAAATCAACGCCTCAATCTTTGCATGTGTCAATTATGAACTTGGAATCTGAAAAAAGCAACGTTAACCCTTACCGATATGCAATTTTTTCGACATACGGCTTCTCTTTTTGGCCGGCTGATCTTCAGTGTTTGCCAATATCTCCGAGGCATCACCTGCTTGATCCCTTCCTTCCGATGTTTTAGAACTCATTAGCGAAAAATGCGGATCATTCGCAGACATGTGCCTGCAACATTCACTTATCAATTTATGCTTACGCAATAGATAACGCTACCTTAGCTCGACCAAAATTTTAGTACGAGTAAAGTCTGACGATCGAATTTGCAAATATCTACTTTTTTCGAACCGTCCGGAATGAACCATTATTCGAACCGTCCGGAATGAACCATTATTCGAACCGTTCGGAATGAATCATCCTGTACTGTAAATTAAGGCCGCCTGTTTTCCCTAAAATCTACACTGACCCTTAAAAAATTCTACAGACATCCGCACATCCTTCCACTTTCTTACTGTTTATTAGGTGTCATCTCTGCTTTCCCTCACCGGTAAACACGGTGTTACTGCGCAATAATCAGACAACACAACAAGATCGCGTAGACACCACGAAATAAGCAAATCTCAACGAGTTCGACAACGTTGAGTTGCACTAAATTTCCAAGACATTACAGTGTTATAAGTTGACTACAGTTCGACGAGAACAGATGGGAACTATTTTTCAATGATATTTTATTCGAATAAAATGTAAAGGAAGGTGACGACAATTTTCTTTAAATACATATTCAATATAAGAGGACAATTTAGACCTGTGGGGAAAAATTCTTTCTATAAAAGCAAGTATAAAACTGATATGTATGAAATTCTTCTTTTCATAACCATCTTAAGCATATTTGTTCTATCTGCACATTTCGAGGAAATTATCAAAATTTGTTCGTTTAAATTTTGGGTTGACAGGAAATCGGTTCATGTTGCCTCTGATAGTAAGATCTGAAGCTAGAAACTATCTGCTTGAACTTCCTCTTTTCTTAGCTCAAAATTCAATGACACCAATATTGAAAGCTCAGTTAAATTCGAGCTCAGAAGGGAATCGATGCGTAACCTATACCAGCTCAACAATTGTAGCAATAACTTCGAACCAAAATCAACGATCCTTGACGAATTTGGACGCGACTAGTCGCTACGCGCTTGCGTAGGCGCGTTTCCGATTCGCAGCATGGAACTTATGGGTGGGATTGGGTAAAACGAGGTTGTCATGCTGCGATTCGATCCTATCCTTGCATGTATTGGGTTTAATTCGATGTCATCGAAGGTGTTGGTAACAATCGAGGCATTTGCCGGTATCGAATATATTGCAGAAGATATTGTTGTTGCGTCTTAAAATACCTTGTTCAGATTTGACCGCTGTCTATGAGAAATGGTGGTATCTATTCAGCTTACTGGAAAAGTAAAAGAAAGCTTTTTGAAGGTAGTTTCAGAAGGACGTTCCGTGGGTCGTTGCGGTTGATTTTTGAGTGGAAGATTCTTTCATATCGTAGAGCTTAGTTGTGCCTACAAGATCTTCGAAGTTATTTTCTGGAATATTGTTTCTAAAATACTTACATTTCAAATGGGAACAAATTATAGCAAACAGGATCGACATATCATTTCTTTATTCTGTCATGTTTTCCACGTTTAAAGTTCTTTAAAAACGCGATCTTCATATCGCATCTTATTTCATCATTTTTTAAATGACGTTTTATAACAATATTGTCTATCCAGCATATGCACTGTGTGATGGTCATTATTAATTTCTTTTAATAAAGTTTTATTTATGGATGATAGAGCTGATTTACTTCCGGTTTCAAATATGCAGTTATATGTCGTCCTTGATTACAAAATAAGCATCTATGCTGTATCCTGTTGTACGCTCAGTCGTTTTTCTTAATAAGCAAGTAGCAATTTGCTTCAGGCGTTTATTTCTACCTGCAGTTCTAATCTCTTTCCCTTATTTCCTGTCAGGTATAAAGCAAGGATAGTGTTATTGTTTGTGCCACCAAGATGTCGCAAAACGTCGCTTTGACTCACTGTTTTATAAGCTTAAGACTGAGTTCGCTTTGATCCTAACTCGATCCGCAAACACTCACCACCGTTCGTTACCATGTCATGTGAACCTGTCGGTGGGAGGACTAGGTGAATATTCTGCAAAAGAAACAATACTGCATTATCAGTCAGTTGATTGCGATTTTGTTGTGAAAACACCGTGACACTTAAATATATGTCAGATGTTGTCTTTTCTTATAGAAATTAGTTTGCCAAATATGGGGACACTCTCAACATGCTCTCAAGATGGCAATGGTAGTCTGAATCCAATGTCATTCACTGACCAGCATGGCAGCATCATTCTGGAACGGCTTCGTTACCAACGTGACACAGGTCGATTCTGCGACGTTTACCTGGTGGTCAAGGATCGCCGCTTCTCTGCGCATCGCAACATTCTCGCTGCCTGTAGTCCTTACTTCGATTCCATTCTCAAGAACTCTAAAGTTGTCAAAGAACAGGTCCTGTCTTGACTTTTTTTTTCATTTGTAATCACGAAGAAGACTATAAAAAGGTAGAATTTGACCGTCGGATTTGAACAGAAAGAAGAAACGTTCGGATCAAGCGGCTCCAACTTCGGGTAAGGTATAGAAACTTTCGAGTGAATCTAGTGAGCCTAGGGTCAGTGTGGGATGCTATGTGGTACTCTTAGAAAACATGAGAATAGTGCATGAAGCACGATTCGATAAATAGTACAATTGGCAAATATGGGGCGTTTTTCTATTCACAGTCCGAAACAATTTGAAAACAACTGAGATGGGATGAAATTGCTGGTAGATTTGTAGGAAGGTAAGGAAACATTAAAAGTTCTTTGTTAATTAAATTTTTGCTAGCGCTAAATTTCGCCACCCTTATCGTCATAACGTGGGCACCACCCCACTATCGTAGAAATACTGACAAAAGCCGTAAGGGTTTATCATTAGTTTTATTTCCGTATGCCTCATTTCGTCTTTCGAACTTGTCATATGTTTATCATCGATCACTTGACTGCATCCACTTCGTTTTTCCCATATTATGTTCTTCACTGCCATATTCCTCATCGTTTCGATATCTGCTCCACTTTTTCCTAACTTATTTTATATTTTTTTCTTATACTTTTCGTCCATATACCATCTCTCTAGCTTTCTTATTTTAATGGTTATTCCTTTGTTTTCCTCGCAAAACCTTTAACTCATCAATCGTTCATGTTAGCCTCTTTTTCCTTCAGCGGACACATGTTTCCATAGTAGCTTTTGAAGACCACCTTAGTGAAAGATTTCGTTTATAAGGTTTGTTAGCAACTTTAATTGATTAAAAGAACTAATAATAATTAAAGGCGTTTACGAGGTCTTTTACCTTCTTGTTTCACTCCGGTTACCGCATCGCCGATTTGAGATTCGGGTAGAGGAATTTCAATAACAATTCATCATGAATATATGGTCGGCATAGTAATAGTAGTTGCTAGTAAAAGATTATAAATACCATAAGATTAATATTAATGTTGCCATTGTTGTCACTGTTTTTATTTGAGTCAGCTTCATATAAATTTTCTTGGAGAGGAGATCAGCCATTCCTGCAGTGACTGCTTCCAATCGGGGAAGCCGGCCATTTCAATGGCTTCTCGAACTTCAGTTACACTTTGAAATGGTTCCATTGATAGATTAGTACCAACAATGTTGTTCCTATACCATGTCTTTTGCATTTACTACGACTCCTTGCGGTTCTACCTATTGGGGTCGAGATTATATTCTTAAGCCAACATCCATCCCTTTGCTATTATTTACCTAACTATTGTACGGCTATTCAGTGTTATTAATAGCTGTAATCATATTGTAGGTAGGTATCACCATAGTTTCCGGGAGTCTAATGGAAATGACGGCCCATTTATGAATGGCGAACGTGAATGGAATAAATTTGTTTTAAATTACCGTTCATCAAGCAGGTTTAATTTTAGTTGCTTGCATATATTTTTGGCCTATCATTCAAATAAGGATATATTTAAATAATTTGATGGCAGTTGGATCTTGTTTTATTGAATGGATGATTGTTGAAGGTAACCGTGAACTGTCAGAATCCTACCGTATTCGAGCTTCTGTTGAACTACATGTACAGTGGTAGTGTCGTCATCGACCGGAGTAGTGTCACTGACCTTTTGAAGCTGGCTAACAATTTTCTTGTTAGTTGCTTTATTTAAAATCAAAAAAAAATTTTTTTTTAATTTCAAAACAATGGATATATTTCATAAAGGTACTTAGATTCTTTTATGTTATATGGCTTTCTTCACTTGTACGTGAATGGAATCACTCAACAATCAAACGTCAAATGACGCAGTGTTTGGTTTGGCTGTCTTGAAAGGGGCATAGAACCTTTCTTCTTGTTAATACCAATGATGGCCGTTATATTCGTTATATTACGAACTTGCTTATTTCCACATTTTACCCAATAGCACTAGGCGTTCTAAAAATTTAGTACCGCAAGGTACAGTGAGGATCATTGGTAGAATCGGGTGCCGTATTTCCTTGCTTATAACCCCTCCATTATGTTCTGCATTAACTTTGAGGAATATGAATGGTCTAAGCTCTATTCGAATATTAAAAATCTTTCCCTCTCTATCTGGCGCACATTTAGATTGCTTCCTACTTTTTTGTTTGATATACACACATTTCCAAATTTGCTCATGATATCGATAGAGCGGTATTCAAAAGTTGCAAGCAACATTCTCGAGGTTTATTGAGGTGGAAATGCGGTATGTTTACTTTCGCGTTGCTGTTGTGCAACGTATCCATTTTCATCTCGTTGACATAGATGGCTAATCGCATTACCGTTGCTGATTTTTAGAAAAGGCAATGCAACATTTTATGCTGAATAAAAAAGTTCCGTCTTAGGTTGAATAAAGTAGCAGAGCTGTCTTCTGACCTAAATGTATGGGGGTGGGTGGGGAGTTGTGGTTATTCTCCACGGAGTCAGTACATCTCATTTATTCAGCTTTTTCTGTTTTCAGTATTTAGTATGAACTGTTTCCAAGCAAAATCGTTTTATATGTGTGTTTCTTGAAGGTGACAAAGGTTAAAAATTATTGTGCCGAATACTTGGATCGCTATATGGACTCATCGAACTGTTTGGCTGTGAAGGAGCTTGCACTCAAGTATAATCTGCCGGCATTACTGAAGAGTGCCTGTGATTTTTTCGACGTGAACATCAACAGATGTCTACTCGAGAGCACCGATATCGTCGAATTCTCACTCGCGCAACTCAATGCGCTACTCTCTGAACCCAAATATGCAAATGCTATTTCAGCAGACGTCCATCTGAAGTGAGCCAAATCCTACCCACCTTTAAAACCTTGTGCTCTCTAGAAGTCTTTCTGTGGTCGCATCTCACCTCTGAAATGGGGGAACTCCTACGATCCTTTCTTCATCCCTTTCATTCCCACCTCCTTCCATTGTACCTACTTCCATTATTAAAGTGAGAAAATTTGTGTATTTCCTTTTGCCTTCCTCTTCCACCTTTTCTTGAAAACAAAGGTCGGTATTTTATTGCGCCATCCGCTTATTTCATAATAAGACGTAGAGGTGGTTTAAATCCAATGACACAACTTTCTCGACTAGATCTTACAGGATATCTCTTTTTTATAAGTCAACACCTCGACAATTTCTGCTTCACAATTTCCGTCAAACGTGTTAAAGTTTTTTATAGCTATGTGGTTGGATGTAGAAGGAGGGCATTATGATGTTCATATTTCGGAGGCATTTGTGAGCAACAGATGAGGTACCTATACTATGATAATAATAAAACTTTATGCATATGGGATTTGTACCCGCGCGCTTCTGCTCTCCAAGCATTCGCCGTACTAAAGGGTTGCGCGCATTGTATCCTCAGGCCAGACAACTAATTCGAAGAAATATACGATAGAGTTGAGGCGCTCTATCTTCGAGGAATGTATCCATAAAAGGCGTTTATTCACCCATGTTTTTGAAGATCAGTACCAGATTGTTGAGATAGAGTGTCTGTACCACTATACTAAGGTAACTCATACTACAGGTTGATCGTTCGTTGGGTTGGTCACAATGCAAGTCATCGCGACTCGTTATTCAAAGAGATGCTTGCTTGTTGTTCATTCTCGTTGGTACAACCCGTCACTCTTGAATACCTGCTCGACTATTCTGCATTTCTCGCCAATTCACTTTCTTCTCGATTCGCTCTTCTACAGGCCATGTAATTCTCTCCCACATTTCTTTTCTAGTGCTTGTGGGATTCTCACCGAAACTGTTGTGGCGTTGAATAAATTTGCATAACACCCCAATGATCTTAGCATTGAACGAGTTAATATATTTATTATGAATAGGGTGGAGTTGAGTGGTGGATTTGTTCCGCTTCAGCGAAATGTTTAATTCTCGGCTGAGCTCGAATTTCAGTGTTCTTACTGGTCTTTCGGTATGATTAGCGAAGGGCAAAGGTTGCCTAAGGGTGACCTAAACATAGTGCGTATTTGATAGAGTAATATTTCTTACACGATTACTTTCATGCCTGTTTTGCGTACTACGTTTTCACAGTGCGTGATAGCATTTTCGATTGTTTTCCTCTCATTCAAAAGTGTCGTTCAGAAATAGTATAGCTGTTTTTGGCTTTCTTTTCTAACCGTTTCTGGAGTGTTACCTGAGAATTACCTACGAGCTAGAATATGTGAGTACTCATGCTTATATACATATATATTAGATGTGTATGCATTTATAAATATTTATACTTATATTATGCATATGTACATGACTACAAATTTATGTACATTTTATACACTATGTGTATGTTTGGCGCATGTGTATTTATATTCATATATAGACGTTTATATCTGCATGCACATATATTATGCATGTTTATTCCACCTCATTGTCCCTATTCCTTTTCCCCTCTCCTTTTCCGAAACCATTATCCTGCCCGACATTATTAGTAATATGTTTGTCTTTTAAAGGTATGAGCATGCGATTCCAATGGCGAAATACGAAAGTCAATACAGAAGTCTTTTGGCGCAGTTCGGTGGTCAAGTCAATATGTATTTCAACGACTCTCCTGCAATGTATTCTGCTGAATCACAGAATTTTCTCATGCCTAAAGTCGAAACTCAACCATCAACAAGGTTGTTGTTTCTTATCTGTATGCATACAGAGAGTCAAGGTGTACTGCTTGCACAGAGCGGTCACTAATTAACCAATTGAGGTGGCCGCGAATCGTGTTTCGTTGAGTGGCATGGTCATCTAGATTGTTGTTGACGATCGTTTCCTAACGAATTGGAAGTAACGCTCATAATAAAAATGTTATTTCAAACGTAATGAAATTTGGAGTTATTTCTTTTGCTATTTTATGAGCAAGATGTATTAACCTCCTTTTGCTATCCAGCGTTTCTACAAATGTTTTCAAATTTCATCGCATAGGTATGATCAGAAAGGAAAAATCTGAAGGGTACTTATACCTGTACAACTTGTATTACGATCTTTTCAACTACTTTCTTTCGAGGGCCTCTCCCATATGGAAACAACTGATTGAGCTGTCTAGTGAGAGTAATGATTATTCATCTATTGGACTGCGAAAGCCGGTAATATCTTGCTATAGCGGAGGTTACTGGCGACGGTGTTCACGTTGATGATCTTCTTACGCACACTTTTCATGCTACAGAAATGTCAGGCAGTACATTTTAGGATGAATAATCACTTCAGGTATTGAGCCATGAATCGCTAGAGTCTTTTACAGCCATCTTCGATGTGATGACGAAAACATACAAGATCTTGGTGAGGAGGAGGAGTTGCGTGCGGCTCAGAATGGTGGCGGAAGGCAAGCGATCTACGGAGAAGATAGTGGACAACCTCCTATAATTGGAGCATCGACCACCGAAGAAGTAGTGAGTATATTGATTAGTGTTTAGTTTACTGAACTAAACTTATTAGTGTAGTTCAGCGGGTTTATTACTCGATAGTCACATTGGTTGTTCACTGTATCCCACAAACCTTGGTTCGTCTACAGTTGTTGTATCCTCGCATCAGCAATACTTATGAGAAGTGATTTTTGGGCAAAGGGCTTACTGGCAATAATCTCCTGGCTAAGCGATGATGTCTTGCAAGGAGGAAAGCGAGGACTAGTTTTTGGTTCGGATTCGCACACGAGGTTAGTGGTAACTAACCGAATTACCTCGAAGATTGATGCTTTATTATGGTCAAAAGGTGATTGATAAAATAAGCCCTGGTGTTTCTTTCTAATGGTGGATAATCTTAGAAAGTATGGGAGATCAAATCAAAGTTCGAAAGTTTAAGTTCAAGAAAATTTAAGTTTTGCCATTTGTCGATCATTTAAACGCGATGCCAACCACCACTAATCAAAACGTAAAGTGACCGCAGTACAAATAAGATTCATATAAATGAGCATTCATCCACTTGCTTCAGGTAATTGAATCGAGGTCCTCTAATCCAATTCATCAAGTTTTTATCTATTATGACAACGGATTTCATTTTAGTTAATGTTGGATGCTAATCAAATTAAAGTAAAACGTAAACCAGCTTTTTTTATTTTACTATGTAAACAAACACCGCACTCTTTTTATAATGCGCTCAAATTCCTTTTTTTAAATTTTTATTTTTTAATTTGTCAAATAAGTTTGCATTCACTTTCTATGACGCTGAATAATGCGCAGATCTGTCATTAGAATTCGCAAAAAAAATTATTCCCATAGTATTAAATTTGCCCATTATTTCGCAATTTGATTTATTATTTTTTTCTTTTTTGTTATAAATTTTTCATTAAGTAAAATGTAATTCAATGGGATTTATGTAAAATATGTGATGCAAAATGTAGTACAGTCGTTCTTAACCGTTCAATAAAAAGATATTCACAAATTGAATCATTTTCAAAAAATGTTCTCGTTGTTCCCATCGTTGATGTTCTTGGGCAATGGCATGTTGAGAAAAAAAATTTGAGTGTTCTCGTTGTCATTCAAATAAAGAGTAGCGTATACTCATGTTTCTTAACCACAAAGAAAGTAGTAAAAAAGATCTCAATCTTTCGTACTTTGCCTAAAATCTTTGTGTTGCCTGCCTAATGTCTTCTGTTGCGATATTCTTGTAGATGATGAAGCGATCTCGTTTAATGAGTCACTTCCAATATTTACTTACGCTTAGGCTTAGAGCTTAAGCTTAGGCTTAGGCTTAGCTTTAGGCTTAGGCTTTGGCTTTGGCTTAAAAACCGGTCGTCAAAGTTTAAACTGAATTTTTTCAAGTTGAATCCGCCTGGAAGCTGTGAATCACCTCGACCAGCGTTGAAGTTAAGAATACAACTCAACTCGTTGAACGTTATGAATCGTAAGAATAGACTTCTTGGTAAGTATCGCATTTAATTTATTTTGCTACCTTATAGCAAAGCACATCACGACATTTTCATGCTTGTAGGTGTATGCTTAGGTACCCGTCTATCGAAAACCGTTCATATTAGAGTTGCGAAATTTGACAGATATGATGATCACATTAGGGTAGCCTCTTAGAGCATTGTTCAATTCGGTCTATTAATGTCCAAAAGGATTATAGACATTTAAAGACGTGTAATAATTGCGTGCATGTTATGTTGATGACGTTTTCATTTTATGCGAATCAAGTTACAAAATGCAATCTTTTCTTATTGAAATGTAAAGTTTTAACTTATTAGCTGGTTGGTTCGATGGGCAAAATGTAAGAGCGTACCTTTTATCAGCTCGTATGCCAACTAGTCTTTCGATTTGATGAAACTATCAGCAGAATGTAAGAGAGGAAAGGGGCATTAGAAATTTGAGTACTTTTTCAATACCTTCCACCTTATCCGGCTTAATGTGTTATAGTGCTGCGACTCCTTTTTTTTCGGGAGTTGAATGCGCTGTGTTAAAACTGGTTCATGTTGCATGATAACGTCTAGTTCATGTGGAAGCGGTTGTCCATCTGGACCCGGGATCAGGTTGGACCCATCGCCATATGTTCATGGTTGAACCTAGTTTCGATTTTGCGTCGATGAGAATGGGCTTTGATCCTTACGCAAAATAATATGTCGATTTCATTAGCAGTCCTTCTAATCGTGCTTGGAATAAACGACCCATCCAATGAAATTGACATATTATTCTGGATTCAGTCATTCGGATTGGAGCGAATTCAGTTTCTTTTGCGTTCATCTTAAGGTCTGAAGGAAGTCATTGAAGAAAGCGTTTGAAATTTTTCTTAAGCTCTTCACTTACATTGAAATTTGCAGCGCGTAAAACTTTTGGCGTTTTAGTTTCTTTATAGAAGAGTCTCTCTAGTCGGAATGATTGTTGTCGAAAATTTGAAGGGAAATCGTCAGTATCATCGGGTCGTCATAAACTCTATCGTAAATCGGTATCAACAGCAAATCAAATGTTGGCAAAGCGAAGGGGTCGCCCACCAAAAAGTCGTCCAGCATATATACACGTTGGCGTGACGCATAATGAAGACGAACTTGGCGAGCATTTCTTTCCGGAGTGCGGTCTCGAAATAACCGATCAGGTGCATACTTCCATTGTCACAGTGAAGAGTAGAAAATTTAAGTGCTAAGAAGGATACGTCCTTTTTCCGCTCTCATTTTTTTCTTTAGTATAAATGGAAAACGGTTTGAATTGTAACAGTTTTTGGGAAGTTATTTCTTTTATAGAATGTACGAAGTGATCTAATTTTACTTCATATAATCACCTATCTATTCGTACTGCATTCTCTAGATTTCAAATTTTTTTTCTTTCTTTTTGGAATGGTTAAGTTTAGGCAATCAAGTCGTTGTCGAACATGTTCTTTTATCTTTGTCCTTATTTATTTCTTTCGAGGTCCTGAGTACCTTTACAATGGTTGCTTGAAGGGATATCTTCATTTAGATATTCTTATGTTTTTCATGATGTTCTTTTTCTTATTTTTGTGCTTAAATAGGTATTTAAGCACTTTTTAGAGTTCTAGAATGTGAGAACTTGTGAGAAGATTATTTAATTCGTTTAAGTTGTTGCAATATTTGATTTATTTGCTTTTGTGTTTTTTATTTGCTAGTAGAACGCCGTGTCTGGAGGTGTTTTTAAATTATGTTGTTCAAAATTGTTTAGCTGTCAGTTACGCTGTCAGCATCTGCATGCAAATTTTGCAACGCAGCAGATGCGTTCGATTATGGCCTTAAACATTTGCTTATGGAGGAGCGATACCTACTTATTTTTATGTCTCCCGCCATATGAATGCGACTTTAAGTAAACAAGCAAACAAATAAATAAATATCTGAGTTGAAATGTGTGAGCCGTGAAAAAACGCGTTGATTAAAAAGAGAATAAATAAGGTCTCTGACTTATGCGGAAATGAAAGGTTCATTCCTCGAAAAGTTGTGCGTCGCCATGCAGCAGTTAAGAATGCTATAGCATGTGTGGGAACTGTGTATGCCTTTACATGAGGATGTACTCACTACTTCTGGCAACCGCTTTGAGTATTGCGCTTCCGATCTTCAAACACTAAAGACTATATAATAGTAGCCAATAATACTGAAGCGTTCTAGAAAGAGAACTAGCGTCGTGTTGTAGTACTGATACAAATTGGTTGTTAGGGTGTGTTCGATGAAGAGGACGAAGTGGATCCATTATCGCAACCAAATGAATCAGAAGGTGAGGCCGACGTGGACGGTGGAATACCTGTAGAGAAGCCATTCAAATGTGACTACTGTTGCTACAGAGGCAGCTCGGAACGACAAGTCAAAAACCATACAGCACGTGCTCATGCAAGGGATATTGTACATGTGTGCTCATTGTGTGTCTTCGAATGTCGGTGGAATCGTGAATATTACAGTCACATGAGGAGCCATTTTCCGGTGAGTATAGATTGTTGTTTCTTTATTAAGGTGAGGGGTTATTGGTGTAGCACGATCGGGAGATGAGTCTCGGCGAAGTAATTCCGGCGACTATGCAGCTTGTGCATATTATTCGCCGCTAACCGCTTTTACAGTGCAATAGTGCTAAGCAAACGGTTTGCAGGGTGCACCGTTCCAATGTGATCTCTGCGAATACAGTGCCGATCGAATACAACTTCTTCTATCGCATCGACTTACCCATAGTGAGTTTGTAGATTTTAATAGATCATTCCGACTTCTCGTCGATTAATTATTAGCCGTAGTTTTGAATAAGTTCAGGCTGATAAGCTGATCAAACCAGCGTTCACTTTCATATTGCTAAGTTTGTAATATTTAGCTGACTGCTGACACGATTTATTTTGCGCAGAAGCAGTGTTTCTTCTGAAGTGACTAGGCATGTTTTAAAGTTGTTATATGAAATCATGGCACAGCAAGATAATAGAGGTTATCGCATACTGTTCTTCCTGTTTACTAGTTTAGAGGTATCAGACATTGGCTATTATTGTCGTTCCGTCACACCGTTGGTGGGGAGTTTAGCAAATCGAAAGACATTGAAGGAAACTTTACTCTTAGGATCCGAAATTAGTAATATATTTGTTAATATATATTTGCAAATACTAGGGAAGTGGTCGCTCGAAGAATAGTGAAGGATAGAGCTATGAAGCCATTTCTGCATCCAGCTGGTTGCTGAAATGCGGTCACCGAGCATTTTAAACATAAACCAGTGAATGTTTTCCTTCCACTTTTGTTTGGTAGTAAAGAATATTGTCGTTATTTTAACAACTAAATCTTGCTGCTATTTTAACAGTGTAGTATATTTCTCAAAAATTAGAATTGTTCAACTTGAGTAGTGTTGTTTCAGCCGATGAACGACCTTTCAAATGTACGTTATGCGAGTACAAATGTCGTTCGAAGAGCAATCTTATAAGCCATGTGCGTAGTCATACTGGGGAGAAGCCATTCCATTGCGCTGAGTGTGGCCGTGGTTTTGCTATCAAGAGTACACTTGACCAACATATTGCTGCGCACTCTGAAACTCGGTGATTTCTATTATCGAAGATTAAAGTGCACTAGAAATTATCGTTTAATTATTGTTAAGATTTTTATCGCTATATAGGAACCGACAAGTCTGTCGGGAGCATGTAGAAACTTTCATATTAACCCATCTGTAGAATTATTTTTTGCCAGATTTTAGGCGGATATTGCTTTCCTTAGCTTTTTTCGAATAATGAAAGTCAAAGGAAGTGCCCCGAATTCTTTAAAACTATCCTCTTTTTCCAAACGTTTGTTGGTTGTTCTTCTATATTTTTGAGTCCGCATTTCAATTTTGATGTCTGCGTCCGTACCAATATGTTTTCATCTCTCGATTGTGCACTTTTGATAGTCTCATATTTTGAGGAAAAGCGACCACTGAGGAAATGTTACAACTTTTAATTTCCTTTAAGATCGCTACCCTCCCGCTCATGTTTATTAGTAGTTCGTTATCGTTTCCTTTTAGCGAACTTCTCAACTCATTCTTTGAAGGCATCGCTCATCAACGTATTCTATTGTCTTCTTTCAAACTGTACCTTTAATATGATAATCTGCATGCAGGATTCATAGTTTTTTTTTTGGATTGTAATTGATATATTATTGTTCAGACCGTTTCAATGTCTACATTGTGATTTCTCAACGAAATATCAGAGTCATTTGATTTCACATCGACGAATCCACTCTGGTGATGTATTCCATTGTCATTATGAAGACTGCACGTATTCGTCTCCGAAGAAAAGTCAACTTGCCGCACATTTGAGGTATTTGTTCATCTCGTCTTAAGACAACTATGAATGGATGTCTTTTAGAACAACTGCCACAAATACTGCTGTTGTTTATTTTACAACAACAGTTCTGTGAAAAAGCATACTGTATTGAGCATGCAGTTTGAGGATTTGTTAGGAAGCTGGTTAATTGAGAGTGAATACACCTTTTTGAAACACTATTTGCAAATGATATCTTTTGGATCGCTCTTGGGATTAAATTTCGAAATCATCCCGTCGCCTTCTCAACAATTCCGATCGTGAATGGTAAACACTTGGATTCACGATCAACACTGATGCGCTAAGCTTGTCTGCACTGTAACCGTTTTATGTTTTAGTACAACAAGTTCATAGAAGGCGATGGGGAATAAAAAAATACTTTGTTTTGAGACTCGTGGAAATTGTTGTTGTGGATGTTGTTGTTCACTAATCTTTTAGTCGCTTTACGGAACGGGATTAATTTTGGAATTTATCTGGAACATGCCATCTCATGTTTAGCTCTTCTTTACCACCTGATTGGGTAATTTTCGGTAAGAATATCAAGTTTTTTTTTTTTTTTTTGGATCGTTGCGTAGGTCCCTTACAATGGATAGTGTGGAGTATCTATGGCTCAGCAGAGCATCTATATAGAAACTCACTGAGTATAGACAAAGCGCTAATTTCGATTTTTGCAGAACGCATTTGGCGGTACGTGCACATCAATGCAAAATCTGCAATCGTTCGTTTATCGAGAAATCCCACCTGGTTCGGCATGAAAGGATTCACCTCGAAGATAAACCGTTCAAGTATGTTATTGTTTTCATCTTTCAGAACCTCATCTACTCTTTAGTAATTAGCATTAATAGTAGACGTTTAGTCTTTATTTGTGCGAGAGTAAAGAAAACTTCCCAAGCAAAGAAATAAAGGTATCACACTGCGACGAAACGTTATCGTATATGCAATAAGCATTGATGAATCATCCGTTTTGCAATCGAATGTTGCCAAGCAGCAAGTTGGATGTCCTAAACGACTTGGCACTGATTACGGGGTAGTGCATTTTGCGCTAGCAACAGTGATTTTCGCTTCTTTTTTTTTTTCAATTGATGCGATAGTTCCCGTGCGGGGATGCGACAGTTACCATGTGGAGATGCGACATTTTCCATATTTGGGGGTCATGCGGTTATTGGTAGCAATGTTGTGTATTTATTTCGAACTGCTTTGTTGCGATTGTTGAGTCTCTGGGTAAACGAGTTAATTAATGTGACTTAGGTGTGACAACTGTGATTATGCATCATCACGGCGTGATAAGCTTAAAGAACACATTCAAAAGCATCACAGTAGTGCAACGACCGCTAAACAGCATCGTCGACGATATCGAAGAGCTAAACAATTGGCACAACTCGCCGCACAGGCCAAAGTTTGTTGTTCTCTTGTTTGGGGTTGCTATTTTATTGCTTTTCGTCGACCGTATGTTTCGTTTTCGTTCGCGACCTGAGTGGGTCGTGGCAAATTGCAAATACAATGCTCAAGGATATGATATTATAAGTTCTTTAGACGGCAACTGCAGTTTTTTTAATACTTCATTTCGCATTTGTTTTATAAACCTTTGAAATCAAAAACACTAGGATCTTTTTGCATCATGATTGCAACGTAATAGTGGGATCTCAGATTTTGTGATTATGACGTTTAGAAATGCAGAAGATATTTCACTTTCATAGATGATTGAAGTTTTTCTTGCTTACATTACTGTGTACCTTTCGAAAGGACAACGCCTATCACTTGGATAGATAAAGAGTACGAAAGGGTTAGCGGACGCCTAAAATAGAAATTTTTTGCGAAAATGGAGTATACTACGAGGTGAAGATATTTGCTGAATTATGATGCACTTCAGGTTAAGGTGACTAGAATGAATTTACTAACAGTGTACTATTCAGTTTATCGGCATAACATCTTAGTGCTTTTATAGCTTTCGACTAATTTCAACATAATAGTACTGATTAAGAAATATCGAGTTCATCGTTTTTATAATTCTTCTAAATTTTAAACCATTTTTTCTTGAAAGGTGCAGCCGAATTTCGACGCAATGTTTCGACCGATTCAATCCTCGGAACTAGTGGACAACTCGCCGAATAGTTTGCCATCGAATGTGATGCATACAGACAATTCTACGGATTTCGTGCTTTCCGAAATGGGTAACATGGCAAACGAGGATCAGACTATGGCCCCACAGGAACCGCAGCAGCATCAACAAGGACAGCAGCAGGTGTCTGCCTTATTTTTCGCTCGAAATGTATTCAGAATGGGCACTGATCGAGGTTGAATGCTCTAGTGATTGAATTCTGTTGGTTTTTTAATAAATCTAGATCAACCATGATTTACGGTCATGTTGTATGGCGAGTGACGATTTCACCTGGATCTGTGCTGACTTGGATCAATCGCCCCTTATTTTACAGTGGTAGTTGTGTTTATAAATAGTTAATGTTTCGGACGCAATGATTTGCTTTCTAATGCAGGTAATGCTGGATTTTACATCAATAAATAGCATGGGTAACGTGTCAGGACGACCATCATCAGCAATGTTGCCGCACACCTCAGCCATCAACCTTTCACCGACGATGAGTCTGAATCTGCACCTTGGTAAGTCGTTGTTCGCTCACATCGATTAATGAAAATGAAGTGACGTTTTGAGGAACACTGTTTACACTAAGCAGCAACATGCTGTTCGTATGCATTGCCTGCTGCTTCTTTTGATTGCCATATGAACAAATGCACATATCTAGTCTATATAGTTCTTTTGAATGCTTATTTATTAGGGTGGTTTATGAATCCGGAAAGTCACAAAAGACCTTTTCTATCTCATAAACAAGCGGCTAGTCTCCGTGAGCTCTTATAAGCCTCCTCCCCAAAAAAGTTTAGGTATAGTACATGCGATTTTTAGCACTACCTCCACTGTGTCACTTTATCTACCTATTCACTGTACTGGGCTTAGATCAGATAGGATTGTGGGGTTCTTTGAGACATGCATAGCTTCCAAAATTCTGCCTCAAACGACGCTCTTAACACCTCCAAAGGCCGGCTCACGATGAGGAAAGCCACTACTGGGCCGAAATTTTCAGCGCATCCCCTCACTTCTTAGGACATTGTCTTGGGATGAGCCAGTTGTTGAAAACGCACCAGGCCTCATTCAATGGAGAATTTTGGTCTTAAGAAGATCTGAAAGGATGTTCTGACCGACTAGCAGTGAGGTTCGCTGTGAAAAAGCTAATCTGATGTTGAATCATTCACTAATAAAATAGTATAGCAAATTGAAAGAATCAGGAAGTGTTCTAAAATTGTCTGTACCATATGGGATCATTTTTGAGAATTCTACAAGCTTTTGGATCACCTTAGTGTGATTATATTACCACGTTTATTTTGTAATAGCTTTTGAGATTGGGTTCTTTTATGAACTGCCATTTGAATCTCGTCGAGATTAGGGTTGCTGATTGAGCTTTATTGATTGGATTTATGTAATTATTGATTTTAATCGTTCAAAGAATGGGATTTATTTTGTTTATTTTCGATCAACGAAAACGGCACTCATTAAGGCCTCAAGAGAAATCACTATTTATCAGTTTAATTAATCTTTTAGGTTAACCTATATCTGTGGGAGTATTATCGTCTAATGAACTCGTAAGCTAGGGATTGTTTCTTTGTCCGGATTGATCGAATATATTAAATTTCACTGCGCTTCGATAATTTCTCAGTCGGTGTCGGACATCTAGTTCCCAGTTCGTTCCTGAGCGTTTATGCAACTTGTCCGCTTGCTTGGAGGAGAGGGGAGAGGCAAGGTGAAGTTTTCAGAATCACCTCTTTATGAGCCAGAGGATGCATTTATTCATTTGTGTTTTGTTACAGCTCAGCTGTTGTTGTTGAGCACAATACAGAGGCTGAGCTCACGCCTTTCGGCTATTCTAATCGTTACATCGTTCGGCTTAGTGTATCAACGTTGTTCAGTTGGATATTTCAGAGGCAAAGTTATGATAACCAGGGCACACCTATGCGAATTCGTTGCATTCGTTTTGAAACGACAGCCTACTTAGTTATCTTCTAGGAGGTGGAGATACCCCGCTAATGGGTGGCAGTAAGGACGTAACATTGGGAGGTGCGATGGTTGATTCGCCTATCGATTCCCTACGGACGCCGGTGCCACGCAGCCCACATAGTGCCACTCTTCAGTCTGTGGTCGATCCGTTTGGAAGTTCCCCAGTTGGTGCCCAGGATCTACAGCGACCGATGAGTTTACCACCATATGGTGCTCAACAACCATCCAATGTTGGGAACCAGCCGGGTTCTCCATGGGGATGGTAACGTCATAACTATGGATCAACAGCATTTATGTTTATGCATAGGCCAGTGCAAGTTGGATAGTTGTGGTAAGTAAATGGATTTGAACGATTGTTAGTGAACGTATTATGGCTGCCCGCTTATGCCGCAGTGATCTTCAAGAAGTTTTCCTTGGCAGTGTGGATGTAAACTGCTTTTATTGGTTCTGGCTGGTGATAGTGATTGCGGCGGGTAATACCACAATGATCCACTTCCTAGTTTCTGATATAGCGATTAGTTAATAAGGTTCGATAATGGCCGCTTTATATGTTTACTGATGAATATTTCATTTATTTATGACACCTTTGCAAATATTTATTCAAGCTTGGTTCTTTTTTATTTTGCCGTTGGGTGACATGATCCGTTTCCATATAAATCTATTGATCTCTTCATTTGGTTTTTGGGGGCGAGTTGATGTGCCTTGTTGGCAGACTTGATTACTATCCTTCATATTGCAAAGTTGGGTTTGAACCTCTGATTAGCAAACGTTTATGATAAAGGCTTTGAATCTGGCACTAATTTTGGTGATTTTAACGTCTTATTGTTAAAAACTGTTATTACATGGCAGGGCAGATTCAGTGTTGAGGGCTTTTCCTACAGAAGAAGAGAAGGGATAAAAGATTTTTTTCGTTGGCTGAAATGCCATAATTGGGATGAGGCGGCCATTATTCCGATGAAAATGTCCCGATATGCGGATCTTTCGAGAGTGCGATTAGCCATCTCAGTGAAATCTAAATCGTGAATAAATCCAATCGATTTTTTGGATAATTCAGTGATGGATACTCTTGAAGTGTTGTTTAAAGTTGATGCTTAAAGTGAGTGTTTTATTGAGATACGGGAGCCGCCTAGCGAAGAGGTGCTTCGATGTTGGGCTTTTATCTGTTCTGACATATTTATTTGGTTCCACTGTTCCTTGCATTATAAAGTGCTTATATTTTCATCCCCTGTTTTTCCTGTATATATGTGGCGCCTTCTGATCTGTATAATCTTGTGTCTTGTTATACATTTAGTGCATGTTGCTGATATTGCTGCTATTCCCTTCCCGTTCCCTAGCTCGAATGGTTCGAGGAACAGAGTGCGAAGTGACTTAACTTTTTAAGAGTTTTAGCCCTTACTTTCTAACTAGGTCGTCATTCAGTTGTTATGCTTATTTCGATTTCGTAGGCTTTAGTATGTTTTCGCGTCTGTTTTTAAAATTTTTGTGCCATTTAGTGCGGCGATATAATATTGCTTTGAATTTCTATTCGTCTTTGCAAATTGCCCTAGCAAAAGCGCATCATGGCGACGTCGTATCCACGGGTGTGGTATGTACGTGGTTTATGACTGTTCGATTGGCATTTTCAACTCAAAACTCGCTGAAGTTGGAGGTATGCAATTTGAAACTGATGATGCACCCCGCAAGATAGCCTATACGTCATGTTTCATGCTGATGCATCAACTTGTGAATAAGGCATACGCATTTCAAGACATCAAAAACTTGGATGCACCTTACACCGGTCGGATCATAGAAAGGCTGGTCCTTTGTTGAAGATTTCTACGAATAGTCGTGTCATTTTAAATACGAAGATACTATTCGAGTATAGTGTTCAGCCGTTTACCATATAACCGGTGTAAAATGCAACTTAGCTGTCTAGAAATCGCATGAAACATTTTTTTTTTGTTGTATGCTTTATGTGTTTGCTTTAGAAGTAAAAATAACTAAGAAGTTGCAGCAAAGATGAGATTAAAACTAAGGTGGAACTCAGATAGTTCCCTTAGGTACAGAGAGTGGGATTGAATAAATATCACTAAGGACGTATGCTAAAGAAAGGAATGAATGAAAAACGTTTCATTTCGGTCCTTAGTCACTGAGAGGGACATGTCAGCAATGTATGCATTCAAGGTTTGTTGCATTCTGCTTGCAATCCATTTTTTGAAAGCCAACAAGCCCATTTGAAAGCTTGTTTTAGAATGACATATCCAGTGAGCACCTTACCCATCTTATCTTACAACTGAAACCAACGGACGCACCCTAATGCGCTTTGCAAATTTACGATAGCATATTACAGCACATTACGCAAATCCTAGCGTACACACATAGAAACGCAAGCTTAGCATGACAAAAACTTGAAAATCTCGGAGATCAGCAAAGCTCTAATAGTCCAGGTTTATTTGCTGCCATAAATATCGCGGCCGCAAGCACGATTGGAAAGTGGTGGAATGGGCTGAGAGAGATGTGAAAGAAACAAATTTGGAAAGTTCTATCGAGTATGTATAGGGATATGTTCGCGGGCGTACGCATCTTTTCATCTTTGTATTTGAATGATGGGTCAGAATGCACATGCTCTACCATTTATTCGTTTAGCGCAGCGTAGGAGTGCATATTTGCACGCAAATGCACAAAACAGCGTAGCTGATGAGTGCGCATATGTTTCGGTGTGTCAATGTAGGTCAGAACGCGATTGATCGTTGTCATAGCACCAGTGGTGCTATAACTGTTCCCATTTGTTATGCTTATATGTTAAGTATTATAGTGTTTGTTTTATGATGTTTGTATTTTTTTCGTCTTCATTACAATATTTACAACATTCTTGATGATGTGTGTAAAGGTGATTGATGTGGTGGTTTCTAATAATATATCCGCTAATCTTATGTCACTTTGTTGCAATCGATGAACAAACGAACGAAAATATTGACGTTAAGACGGGGCAACGGTGGCTGCTTCACTGATTTTTGCAGTCATTCTGAACTCAGAAGTGAATTTTCTGAACCCATCCGATTGACCAGTGTGGTAATGAATGGATCAGAAATGTGATATGCGTCACGGGATTAACTCATGTAACCAACTCTAAACTTGACCACAAGCTTCTTGAGAAGTTTTAAACACTTTAAAATCGCAAAATTTGATGCACATTCCAACCCACTAGTTCGCTTTTTTGCACCATTCAAATCAGAAACAGGTGGGGGAGCATAGGAGAGCAGCTGCTACCGTATACACTTCCGCATTCCGCTTGCTTGACTGGTCAATTGTGCAAGTTACAACAACAAATGATATATGCAGAATAGCAACCATCATATTTTCACTCACCTATACAAATCTTCGACCGTTAATCGATTTTGCTTTGTACCGGCTGGTGATGGGAAATAGAAGTCCGGCTGATTTGAAATCCATGGAAATGTGGGACGTCCTGCCGGCTGGTGAAGCACACCTCTTCATTTCTCAAGTCAGATAAACTGCACTCGATGTACTTTTTCATGCATTTCTTGCAAACTTCTATTGCGAAAGTGTGTTATAGCGGCGTAAAGTTTGTACACATTTGCGTGTTCGCATATTCACATATTCTATGGACTAAACTCGAAAGTCGTCGAAGCTAAAGTTATCGTGTTTTGGTTGATATGATATGCACTATCGACTAACCTTTTATGTAACTGACCTATCAAATTGAAGAAATGTATAAGCATTGAACTTTCATGCACTATGCAGATGGTCATATCACTTGAAATATTAAGGTGTTATTTATACGTCCTAGTTCCTGTTTTTAAATGGAGAATTGCTTGTTCAGTTGAACGGCATGCATAAAAGCATGTAGAGGTACAAACTGTTTCTTAAAGACTAACCTAATCTCCAATGTAACATTTTCTGCAAATAGCATCATGTTCGAGATTTTCTATCATCTCTTAGATCACTTTATATGTCAATAGAGGAATATAGGACAGGAATATAATGCATCCATTCAATCAGATAATACCAATTGAAACAATTGCCTAAGTGACTTAAAAATAAGTGTTTGCTACATAATTCATTTGGAATATTAGATGATAGGGTGGATAAATTTATTTGTTGAGCCTTAGAGGATTGTTGACAAAATAAATATAAGCAAAACCTTTCATTCTCTTTTATTAATTTCTAATTTTTTTTCTGAAAAATTTCCATAATGATGAATAGATCAAGACAGGACGGATTTAATCACAGGCCAATTTGCAATGACACTCCGTTTTTCTTGGACGTTTCTCGTTGCTGGAAGGTTAGAAATGAAGTTTTCCGCTTTCATCTCTCTTCCAGAAAAGAAAGCAGTTGGAATTCTATGTTTTCTGTTAACATTCCCATTATTATTTACTTGTGAAAGTAAACAATTCTATGATTGTTGCTGAATTCTTCAATGGAATATTTCTTGGAAAAGTTTAAAATATTTCGTGCACTAACTTGTTAAACGTGGTATTTGCATTCACAACAACTATGGTGTCTTAACAATGTATTATGGATAATCATATGTGATAATATGACAACTAATATCGTTCGGACCACCCTCTTCGTTATTTCGATTTCATTGAAGAGGCGTTGTGAATGCGTTTAGTAAATGGGATTATTCCACATAACGTGCACTCTCTGATTCGACCATCGATAAACGACCGCTATTGGGGATTCTTGCTCGTAAAGCAGTCTGAAAATTCTATGCTGAGGGGAAATTTCTTAACAATATGCGCTGAATGTGGTTTTTTAGCTTTCTGAAAACGCACTTCGTTATTTCCCTTATTGATTTCTCATGATTTTGATTTTTTCTTCTACCATAACTGTTATTCAGAAACCGGGCAGAAAAATAGGAGAGTTCGGTAAGATTAGCAGCAAGTTTCCTATTGTTATTTGAACCGAAAACTTGATTAGTAATAAAGGTAAACGAAGTCCTCATTTGCATATGCGAAGTAAGAGTTCTTTGAAATCTTCGGAATTGCCTCGTTGAAAATTTGTTTTTGATTTTCAAATAATTTTTTTTTGCCATTATTCGATCAAGTGAAGATCGAAACTGATAATTTATATGCTAAAAATATGTGGCACTGCTATTCCATGAGAAGAAAGGAAACTACCATGGTTTGCAACGGGCAAATAAGTGGGTTGCATCTTATTCTTCCCTTTTAACTATTATCCGATCTTGGCGCACCATGTAGCTTATGATGGCAGCAACCTTATCTATACCTTTCATGTTAGATGCTATATGGTCGGAGGTATCTTAAAGCACGTTTCGAAGCACTTCCTTTGTAGTTGCATCAACGGTTTTAATGATAAGTCAGTCCCTTTGCCGTGTCACATTGAACAGATTTGCCCTCTAGTGAACTCATCCCTACTCCCGCAATAGTCAGACTGGTTTCCCGGATATAGAGGCGTTTTTTACAATGTTACGAGAACACCTGAATATATAATCACAAAGCTTGCCTCAGCACAAATAATGTCATCGTTTCGATTGGTGCGAGTAATTGCTTCATCCATTCGTTTAACTGTATTTATGATAGTTTCAATCCTGTCAGATATCCCGAATAGTGATTCCTCGAGATGATTGACACGATGATTTAGGCTGCCATTGGAAACATTTTACGCAACAAATTGTTTTGTAGAAAAAACAAATTGTAGAAAAAAACAAATTATATATATATATATATATATATATATAATATGTACATGGTTACACTTGTGGAATTTCCCTACAAGTGTTGCTATCTATGAACTTAAGTGAGCATACACATATTTTATGCTTTACTTAAAAAACTGCTTTGTTCCGAATGACCTTACCGGATCCGAATGAAATCAAAAGGACCATTTGCTATTTTCAACTGCAAATTGCATAGAAAGAATGATGGTATCGAAAGTCTAACATATTGGTATCACGAGTTGTTTCTTCGTGCTTTTTGAGTTCTCCATGCGCTTTGCTTTTCTGCATCAATAATGCCCTCTCCACAACTTGCATATCCTCCAATTCCAATTTGCGACCACTTATATCATACTTGATAAACGCCTTCGCTATTTCATCTTCATTAAATCCTTCTCTGCAAGTAATATTTTTATAGAGCGCGAGTTGAACATAAAGTTAGATAAAAGGAAGAAAAATATTTCTAGAAAATCACTTTATATAGATTCTATTAAGTGAGACGAAAGGAATTGTGTATGATAAAATCAGTAGCGACACATCGTAATGGAAATCAAGTGAAAAAAAAACAAACAAAAGGGAGACTAGTAAATATCTTCAACGTAATATTGAAAATATTATGTTGAAGATCGAAGGATGTTGATTATAAAGAGGTTCTATGAATTTTACCTTTTGTTGTGCAGGAAGTGATATTAAGTTATGCAAAAAACGATATAGTTGAGCAATATGTGCATCATTAAAACGCTTAAACGTATTGGACTGATGCAGTGAACAAGTGCTTTTGCACTGATGCAACACAAGAGTTGTTCCCTCGAACTCACAAAAGTCTATTATAAATGAACTTCATTTCAGAATAGTATTCGTTTTCTTACGCAAGTAACGCATCACGGAAACGTTCGCAGTCGTTGTCTTCTGGAGTCGAATCGTTCTTTTTCACTCGTAACATTCGCAACAAGCTTTGCCAATACTAAAAAATTGTTTACTATAGTTTCACTTGATGAAAATTCCCATTGTTTTTTTCATTGGAGTTGTTTGTATACCCCGCATTTTTCCTTGCTTCCGGGAAGAGAGGGAGACTGAAAATCAATGAAGATACGCTTTGTGAAATCTACTCATGCAACATAAGGGGAGCAAGCGCTCGAAAAAGTCGAAGCGGGTATCGTATGGAATTGTGTACGTGAATTTTTCTGCAATTTAGTATGTTTATAACTTCCATCCCCGACCCTTCCAATTTGATGATTGAACATGGAACTGATATAGAGAGTCATCTTATCGCTCAGATTATGCCTAACAGATTTCATAGTCCTAGTTCGAGTGCTTATCTAGTTGAATTTGCTGGACAAATAGAGGGAGAGTAAAATGTACGTGCAAAAGCAATGTCTTCAGAGTGCACATTCCAAAAGCAATTTGGCAAGGACGCTTGAGAACAAGGTGAAAGACCACAGATGATGCACAATGAAACATTGTTGAGTTCCATAAAAGATCCGTTAGTCCTCTAAGACTAATATAGAATATTCCTTAATCCTCATGATAATATAGAATACTTGTAGACAGTGTGGCTAAAGATGAGGATTGTCTAAGACCAAAATAGCTTGATAAGGTTAGAATTTTGAAAAATTAGTGAATAAAGAATCGGTAGATGAGAATTTGCCATCTGCTAGCCCGACAACATCTTTAATCATCAAGGTCGGTTGCAAGTTGCTTGGAATACTTGCATAAAGCAGGGTCAAACATAGACCTCAAGCTTTGAATGCTACGAAGCCCACTATGCTCCATAATTTTTATTGAAAAGCTGTATTGTTCGAGCATATTCTGCCTTATGAAAGAATCTTTTCAAGAATACCGTCTAAAATTTTCTGATGCCTCTCCTGGTTTGCAATTACGGACTAATGCTGCCGAGTTTTGATCGATTTTTTCTGGAAATTATCTTTACTGATTAACGACAATTGGACCTGAACGACTTAAATAGAGCTTACGCCGGCAGCAATATCAACCATCTCAACATCATTTGGTTGTCTGCTGAGTTCGGATTTCACTTCTGTGTAGGAATCGTTAATGATTGCCAGAAACATATTCTGAAATATAAAACGCTTATTCCGAACCGTAACACATGAAATGAGCCATCGCATTATTGATAGTGTATCCACAGTCACCAATCGGTTTATGATACTCTAATTAAAGCAATATAAATGAACGAATCGAACAATAAACAATATTTGTGCATATGCGGTGTTCTATCATAGAAAGCTGTTTTAAGATGGCGTAAAACTGAAGCAATTGGATGAAAGTTTGAGATGAGTTCTCAATCTGTCGAGATATGCAGATTACTTCATGTTCTAGGCAGTTTATATGAATTCAATTCAGTTTCCCAACTCGGCTGGATGCAATGCGCATCTGAAGGATAAATAGTGGTGCAACTCCATCGTAAGGAAAAGTGGGCGTATTTTCTCGGAATATTCAGGCGTCATGCGAAAGAATCAACTTTTAGATTGACATAGGCTTCATCTAACGGTGTAAATTATGTGCATCAATTTTATAGCTGTACCTTTTGTTGCTGTCAGGTTGAGTTGAAGCTATCGGACAAACACAGAGAAACACATATACACGCATAAGAACATTGACATGCACTTTGTAAATTCAAAAATAAAACAAAGAAACATATAAATAGCCAGCAATTATAAAGATTGCAATTCCCCTTTTTTCATATCCTTCTAGTGCAAACATTATGACGACGCAGAGGTTCCCATTTGTGAGCATCTTTTGCGTTTTCAAGTGCGCAAGTGAACAGTATGGTCACATATGTGCAAGTGGTCACATTGCCAAGTTTGGTGATCAATCACATATGAACCAATAACTGTTTCTACAAATATTTTCGCTATACAGGAAAATTCAGCCATTCAGATTTGAATATTTCTTTCTTTCTTTTATATCGCCTTTATAAAACAAATTTTTATGATGTTCTCAAACAATACTTTACCAATAAGCAGTTTTTTTCAATGTAAAAAAAATTTCAGTAAATTCAGCAATGCAGGTGATCATCACTTACGAGGAGAATAAAGAACACGAAGAATACATATGTTAGGAAGAAAAGCGGCCCTAGGATTCGATCCGCACTTTCAAGAGCATTGAAATCAAAATCACCGAGAATCGTACGCAGAAGCGCGAATACAGCATTATACAACGAAGAGTACTCTGCTATCTGAAAATATGCAAATATTTCAAATAATTATTCGTGTTCACATATCTAAAGACGTGTTACTTTAACAAGTCTTTTGGATGAACCGTTTATAATATACAAAAACTTTTTCGGATTCATTACGAAATGTATTCATTCAAAGCTATACGATGGCCTCAGGCGCTTCTTGGAGGCTTCTATGAAGCGTTCAGGCTTTTATGAAGGCTTCTATGAAAAAACCTGAAAGAAGTTTCTTATGAAGGCTTCTATGAAAAAACCTGAAAGAAGTTTCTTATGAAGGCTTCTATGAAAAAACCTGAAAGAAGTGTCCCTGTGAAATTTTTTCGCAAGGTGGATAGGATGTACCATCGCAATCGTCAAAAAATGAGTACTATTTCATAAACAACCTTGCTGACCTGCGTACCAAATGCTAAGAATCCGAATTGTGCATACGCGAGAAAGAAGATGAAAAACATCACTGAAAAGCCGCCAATATCCTTTGCAGAACGCTTCAAAGTGGCGGTAAGTTGTGTCATTGTCTTATTAAAACTGATATATTTCATTGTCTGCAAACAAATTTCTTGCAATTTATGACTCAGTAAAAGCAATTCACTCATTCTCCTTCAATCTTTTTACACTCCTATTTTGCGTAACATTGTGTATGCCCAATGAATGATTCGCATTTCAATAAAAACTCTTGTTCTCAACACTCGGAATTACTGCTATTTGCATATCTCTTATTTATTTATTTGTTTATTTTAATGTTCAAAAGTGGGAATACATAAAAAGGCATATGAACATGAAGAGCACGAATGAACAAAACGTTTGCAAAGCTACAATTTCGGCGAGGAGGTTTAATACATAAGAGCAACAGTAGTGCGTAAGTCGAAATGACTTAGCCGCAGCTTGAAAGCTGAAGGAGTGAGCTCACTAACGATAGTGGGATAGTGGCGAGAGGAAGATTGTAGACTCGTGCAACACGAAACTGGAAACTATGTAAAACATTGCTTATACGGCAACGCCCTTTAGAAAGCCTGAACTGATGTGTACATCGACTGCGAGGAGGGGCAAACAAATATTGCCGGCAGCGAGACGATAAACGTATGACTCGTCTTGATGCGGGTCCCCGCGGGGGATGGGGGATGGCGATCAACTACGAATACTAGTGCCGATTCAGATTAAAGATAACAACCCACTGAGCATAGTTTCATCTGCAAAACAATTGCGTTACGATACGACAAGCTGCAGACAACGGCTTTGTGTCCCGAGTAACATTATTGCCACATCTCTTCTTCAAATATGAACTGGCAAGGACAGGACTCATGCAAAAAACATTAGCAGTTCGATAGATTGGAGTAGATTAAATTATGTAAACTGGCAGTAGCATTAACTGCAATAAAGCAAAAGTAATTGTGCTTGGTGGTAACGTGTGAAGAAAGTGCTAATTATATCATAACGATTGGAATTGCCTTCTGTGATGTTATTCGAAAATTCTATGGAAACTTGTTACGGTTGATAGCCAAATAGTTTCAGATTTACTTTTAAGCATACTTAAGCAATGAACTCCAATATTTTTCTTGGTCGGCCTCACAATCTCAGCAAACGCCCAGTGCCTTTTTGCTATCACTGTTCCACTAATTAATTATGCATTCGGTGAAGCGTACATATGCGAAAATACCTTAATCCATGCAATAATCAGCATTACAGCCATCGCTTCAGTGAAAGTATCTTGCGCATTGACCAATGGGTGCAAATTCACATAGTAGGATTGCCCGGTAGTTGGTACAGGTACGATTTGCTTCAATTGCTGTTCGGTCATGAGAAAAAGCCTTATGCCAAGATAGATTACGGCTATATAGAGCTGCAAGAAACTCAAATTAAATCAATTGACTCGATATATCACTACATTGAATTTATGATATTTTTCTACTGAATTTACCCATTTCATCCGACCAAGATATGCATGAGATCATTTCATGAAGCCACCAAAAATGTCGTTAGAAATGAATAGTACACCAAAACAAAGCATATTTTTTTATCACCAAAACAATCGAATGTTATTCAGGAAATTTTCTACTTGTAGTGGGAGCTTGTTTAACCAGCTGCAGCACATCTAGCACTTGCACTGTAGAACGCATACTTAGGTGCAATGCTTCTCTTTTTAAGTTTCACTCTAGTTGACCTTATTAAGAATGCACAGCTATTCTGGCTGTAGGCTGAAAACATTCATGCTTTGCGATTTAGTGAAAGCATTCGTAGTGTAAATACTGAGAGCTAAACATCGAGAAGTGTTAGAAGCCGAGTACTGAAGTGGTAAATGCGAAATCCCTCACAATCAAGTTGATGATGTCAAAGCAATTCCAAAAATTGGCAAAATACGCAACGCGTAAACGAAATATCTCGAGCACCGCCTGTATCATATAGTAGAAGGCGAATGCGATGAATATCAATTCACATATGAATGTGAAATAGTCATATGTTGTCACATAGCGGATAAGACGTTGTGGATTCAATGTTGAAGTTGTGATTACACCACCAGTTGCCGGTAGTTCAAGCACGAACCTTAGAAGCATTATTCTAAACCACTGTCGATAATCCTTCAGCTTTAACATATATTTGTCTTGATGTATGATTGATGCTTTTTAGCTGTTATAACGTAGAATTATGGAAAAGTGATTGACAAACAAATAAGTGATATACAATAATTTCTTACCTTTAGGAGTATAGAATTATAAATAAAAATGGATTTTGAATTGAAGAAGGAAGTGCATAGGGATTTTATAGCAGCATATCACTTTCACTAACTAATAGTTATGTCGAAAGAATTTGGGCAGGAAAGTAACTCTAGAGAAAAAACACTGATAAGCACGCACTGATAAACAATATTGGATCAGTATGTGATTACGGCTTCATTATTCGGTTAAAAGAGATAGAGAGAGAGAGAGAGAGCAATTGAGCTCTACGAAAAGATGTGTTAAACAACATATTAAACAACATATCTTATTATTCGCTACAATTAAACG
This sequence comes from Baylisascaris schroederi, assembly GCA_006503575.1. NCBI lineage: Eukaryota > Metazoa > Nematoda > Chromadorea > Rhabditida > Ascarididae > Baylisascaris > Baylisascaris schroederi. The sequence continues at coordinate 47,352 of QEWY01000299.1, forward strand.
AATTTAGACCTAAAAACTAAAAATTATTGGTTTGCTTAAAATGATATGGAAAAATGATAAGCAATTACGCACTGAACGATGCAGAATAGATTGACGTTGGCGTTGTAGAGAACGAAGTCGATGAAGATTGCGCGTGTTCCTCTATCGACCCATCGATTCGCCTTTAGTTCCGTGATCGCATTTGCAGAGGCATTATGATCGTCGATCGACAGGTATTGTACAAATCCTCCACCACCATATGTACTTATCGTACCCCAATAGTTCGATGTGCCCAATTCCTTCGCAGTATGATACAGGAAACTATTTAACATTATTCATCCACGTTTCTTATGAACAACAATTGTTTGCAATTTATTCGATGAAATTAATGCTTCGACTTTGAAAACAGATTTGCTTACTGGTGTATATAAGTGATTTGATGCAAAGCTATCTTCATAGCCAGATATTTATTACAAGATGCATCCTTCTTTGCAACGAGTTCTCGATGCTTACTGATTATCATTCGTCTCTTTGAGAGTTATGCTTCCATGGGGAATAAAGCCTCAGTCAGGACGTGAATCCTTTTTTCTAGTCGTATCATCTCTAAGTATCGGTCTAAAAGTTAAATGTAATAGCTACGATTTAATCACTGTTCTCACATAGCATGCAGTTTAGGTTATGTAAGATAATATCTTGCCAGGTTCATTAAAGATAATGCGCAACAGCAAAGAAACTAACGCAGAGTTGTTAGCAGGGCCAAATGGTTCCCGATCTTCGACACTTTCGCTATAAGGGCCAAAACACTCGCGTATCTCACGTTTGAAGCTGCTCACAATTGTACAAGAGTGATTATTTACCTAAAGCTTCGGAATCCTCATATTCTTAACACTTAAAAACCAAACCTAACGGCTAACAGATAGATCGATTCGTTGCAGATTTTAAAAAGTGTCCAAGTTGGCCGAATCTTATATAGGAAATTTTCTCAGCAAGAACTATTGAGTCCCTGCGTCATCATGAAGTGATATACACGAACCGTTCAGTAAAATAATCCACTGATCTTACCGCTTTTTCTTTCAATGTTCCAAGGTATTTTTCGAACGTTAGAAAAATTGTTTCAAATCTCGGGCAAAATTTGAGAAAGTAAACTATCTATCAGTGCATCAAATAGACAAATCGGAAATGTGACAACTTAGCTGGCACTGTTCTTCGCTCGTAACAACAATATTCTTTTGGCCTCTCGATTTCAACGATCTACTATTTTTTGCGAAATACAATCGAATATTCTTCTTTAAAAGAAATAAAACAGCAAATGCAAGGTGGAATAACATTTCTTTGGGAACTGTTATAGAGTGACAATTTTTTCTTGATCACCTTTAGCATTCGAAGACGAGGGCTGCCAAGCAAACGACTCCCTTCGAATATCATCGTCACTTGTGCGTCATCGTAAGCGGCGACTTCCGTTTGTTGCCAATAAAGTGCATCCACAAGAGATCCTTGTAGATAATAAAAAACAAACCATTTTTTTTTTCAAGAATTATATCTGCTCTCATTTTGTATTCAAACAATTTTATTTCTAAAATGTTGACCCTTCAAAAATTAAGAGAAGAATTAGATAAATGCGAAGATGTTAATCAATTAAAATAATATAAGATCACAACTGTATGACCTCAAACGTAATTCAGGTAGAGTTATGGTGCTAAGATTTCAAAACATATCAGCAATACAAAATCTTTCATCTTTCTTCACTTCATGCGTGACTTCTAAGGAAAGAAAATACTAACCATTAGGATCTTAGGTTTACGCTTAAGTGCAATGATAATTGTAGCTAGTTTATTTCCGAAATTATAAGCAAAAGGAGCACTTCAGCTATAGAGCTCTAGGAAGTCATAAAAAGATGCATCTTGTGGTCGAATAAATGAAGGGCAAGATGATAATCTAATAACCACAACGTAGGTGCTTCTTGAAACCGAAAGATAGTTTGCGACTCTCTTCCATAATTGTAAGTCGCCTCAATCTTTCTGATGTTCTTCATAACAGCTGTACGAGTAAACTTGAATCAACTTTATAGAATCCCCTCATGCATTTTTCGCACCTAATGTGCAAAAATTTTATGTCTTTCATTAATCACATCGTCTCATCAAGTCTTCAAGATATTTGTAGTAAGAATCAACGTGTTTCCTTCCATGCAATATATGTAAATTTTCCCGCATCGTAGTTTCGCTTCAAAATTTACTTCTCCTGTTTGCTTTGATTTAATTTCTCTATCAAAAGTAACAGAAATAATACTGCTCAACTTACACTCCAAAGTTGATCAATTTGAGTAATTTTATTCAGCGTTCCCGTTACGAATAGATTTGATATAGCTGTTTTATAGTAGTACATTGTTACGGATGAATAGGAAAATGCAACTGAAAAAAAAGAGCTCGCCGCCCCAAGCAACATATTCGATGAAACTCAAATGTTTTATCAATGGAAATGACAAAAAGGATATGAATTTTGGTTGTAAAATTGCTAAAATTGAAGGGGAGCCTCTTTGAATTAATTGCTGCCTTTTGAATAAGCGGAATCCGACATACGACATAATTTTTCTGCACCATCAAATGAGAAAGAGAGCAAAAATAAAATTATACCAATGCAACAGAGAGTCAAGAATGTCAAATAGGTGATGAGCTCGCGAATTGTAACTTTAAGGAGTTGCATTCGATCATTCTCTAATCCTTGACGCGTTAGCCACAGCGCTGAATTAAAGAAACAATGAGTATAGTGAAGTAATAATGATTCACGTATTGATATTTCGACATATGCAATGATTCGTTGAATAATGCTTCTATAATTGTAATGTTTCACGTATATAAAATATTTCTATACCTCTAATTCATTTATGAATAAATTATGCCCTATACTATAACTATATCTGTATCGAAATTCCCTCTTTTTCTGCAGGCTTACTACGAATCTCCATTAGAACGATTGAATGAGAAACTGCGAAACGATCAAATGTGACCAGTGATCTATGATAGAAGCAACAAATAATATTCCTTGAAGAGTTAGATAATGTTCCTTTAAAAAAAGACATTTGATCTGTGCTATGTTTACTTAAATACCCTCAGCGCAACTGTGCAATCACAGAAACGAACCTTTAATGCCATCGATAAACGATCTTCCTTTTCCCACATCTTTTTCGTTAGGGTTCTTGTTATATTTATCGTCCTCATATTCCTAAATTCAATATTAGGACACTGCGAAGATCTTATCCACATATAATATATCGCTTTCGATTTTTTAGAATACAAAAAGATCATCTTTGAAAAATGTTCTCAGTGAAATGACGCTAGTTAAGAAATATGCATTCTGAGAGAGGAAATATGTTCAACGTGTGTTAATGCAGCGGGATCCTAGAGACGTAAAGACCCGACGGTCGGCTCCTATAAATCGAACGCTGTTCATCCTTATGAGCAAAATATAAGATTTGGCACTTTTTTATTTTATCTGGTTTTTCACTTCTCCCTATGAAATAGATTTTTAGTGTGTGTATATTTATTTTTGTTTACCTAGTTTTTTTTCTGTATCCTTTCACAACTCTAATTCTTTCTTTTTCTAAATAAATATTTTTTTGCCTCTAGTTTCGTGCTGGTTCTATTTTAATCTTCTGAGCTGCAAAATGTACCACACCAGGCTATTTGAAGCCAAGATTATTTGGCGAAACGTGCTACTCACAGCATTATAACTGTGCTACGCAACACTAATGAAGTAGCGGGAAAGGTTGAAATGATTGTATCATATGTGCCTGAGACTTTTGGCAAGAAATGTGCAACTTGCAGCCTTTTCAATGCTCTTTTTTAAAGTGCAATTTTCAGCCTTTTCAATCCTTTATGTTAGAAATATCACACGTGGACTGGAGGGCATAATGTTTGTTGGAATGAGTAAAGGGTACAACTAAGGTGGATATAACAATAAAAATTCTTGCCAAAATAAAACTATGAAGCCTCACAAGTAGAACTTCATTAGTTAGACGTGGGAGGGCAGAAAGAAAACTCCGACCTGATTGTGAGCCGCAAAATATAACAGGTCACTAAAATGTGTCCAGTCTCACACATTTTGAGAAATCAACCACAGTGACCATTGTATCAGACATGAATCAGCATTCACTAATCACATGGTCTAAATTAGTTTTTGTCGAAATGAAGAGTATTCGATTAAAATGAATTTTTCGTGCTATCAGCGAATTATAATGAAAAAAGTCAAACCCCGCAATCTACTGACATCTCTCTGAAAGACATGGAGTCGTTTAAATCATTGATGAATTATGGATGATATAGAGGGAGCCATTTAGATGAACTCCTACCAGTAGCAAAAAGATGAGAGATGCAATTTGTTGCATATTTTCCTCGACCTGCCAAAATGACGCGCTGAGGTTTGCTTGCTCTAATCCAGGGGAGGAAAGTTTTTGAGAGAGAAAAAACCCTTGCTCCGTTCCATATGCAGGAAGGACAACTTGTCCACATTTCTGCGAGGTCAGAGTCGTCTGCCCACGAAATGAAAAGCGTATCGCTTTCCGCAAGAACGCCAAGACCACACGGAAAGAAACTTCTATGCAAGGCGCTGCTTTACAGAATAATACATGTGCAACGTATACAGGTCTCATTATATCCAGCATAATTACTGCACTCAGAAATGAAATCTGCCTCATAATTCAAATGTAGAAATATATAAACCTCTGCTTCAAGGGCAGCTGGAGTTGCCCGGGGTGTAGCGATAGGCGGAGGAATATCGAGTGTATCAGCGTCATACATACTTCCCTGAAGAGTGGGGAATGCACATGTCGCGTCGTTTTTAGGTGGTAGCTCATTTTTCGATAGTGGCATCTGCAGTTTAACGAACACTTCCGGACTAATTTGTCATAGGCAATTCTTATTCACCATATCACGCGAATATTATCATTTGACTGCGGCATACTAGTGGATGATTGGTAGATCGTGTCCTCTAGTTATGCCAGTTGCCTTATGAGTGCATCATGAGATGACTAAGGGTTCGCCAACATCTCGATGAATAATATTATCAGCAACTAGGGAGTCAACAATTAGTGAGCTTAAACTAGGCGCAAAAATTATTATCTTCAAGTACAGTGCCCTTTTCAAAACAATTACAGGTGATATTCTGAGATGAAAGCAAATTGGCAAAGACATTCTAAGTTAGTAATGTAATAACACTGAAATTAAAGTGATCATGCGTAATCATAACGAAATCAATAAGATTGAGTTCGCTTCTTAATACCTAACGGTGATATACTTTATTTATATGACGAACGAAATTGCGAAGAAAAGTTACAAGGGAAGATTCCGCTGTAGAAATGAGAACCTCTCTCTCACATGTGAATAAATGAAATGTTTATTGTTTTTGAAAAATTTTGAAGCGATTTCTCACGAGTTGATTGAATTCGCTGTTCAGTAATATTGTCGTTTTGCTAGTAAGTTTTGCTTATTACGAGCAAAATGCGCTTGAAAATAGCAAAGATCTAAAACAGAAAAATTTTTGATGGATAGCCTTGGAATCATACGTACAAAATTTTATGTGCGATCTTCATTTGCTCTTTTTCCAATAATTACATGCTTTCAGGCCATTCCCTTGTTTACAGTAGCATTTGCCATGGATTGAAGGCATTCTTACAAAATATGGCCGTTCAGCGCTCATTTAAATTGTACTCAGCGGTTTTAGACTTTCAAAGATTTCGGCCATGTCTTACCTACCGTTCGATCCTTCATGGGCGGCGAACAACCCTAGGGTATGAATACAGAAAGATTCTTGCGTCAGGGCTTGCAACGTAAGCGATGTGGCATGAGCAGCTAGATAATGCGATACTTTGTTTGCTTTCTCATCGGGTTGCCGCTAGAAACGTTGAATATTGGTTACCTGGCAGCAAATGTAATGGCATATGTGTGTTTTAGCAAGAACATATTAACGAATCAACAAACTGTAAATCGTTTTGCTTCTGCAGGTACACCTTAAAGCTAATCATGTCCGAAAATGAGGCATTTTTGGATTTGATGAATATTATGTTAAAACTGCTCTGTTTTGAGCAGAACTTTCCTGAGTGAGCGGTAGAGAAGGTATCAAAGAAAAGCTTAGTTTGTCGCATGCAGGTTTTGAGGGCTGATAAGCGGAATCTTATGCATGAACTTGCTTACAGAATGCAAAGAAATAGTAGAAAACGAGTGGGATATTTGCGTGAATAACTATTATAGAAGTGTCATAGAACACTGGGCCTAATTCGAATGTCAGATGGATGCTGGTTCAGCGAAACGATGTGGTCTTTTGGAGGGGAAGGATCTTTCAGCGTTTGATGACTACCGCTGGATCTACCTATTGAGGTACATCACCGCACTCCTCAAAAGCCCCCTCTCCTGAATTTGGGGATCTGAGTTATGGAGCTTGTTCCACATTCCAGCAAAGCTGGTTCTTATTCTGATACTACTTCCAATTATCGCGTGTTAGTGATAGAAAAGGGTAACTCTGTGTTAAATCACCTTCCCCTCGAGGGTGGGAGAGCTTTTAACGCCCGGTTGCTCCATAGGAACGTGGCGTCCTAGAAATTCCCAGATGGCGACGGATTTTTACAATGCTGACATTCCAGCGGGGTTGGATAGCTGGAAAACGTCCGATTTCATTTAGAGACCATTTTGTGTAGTTAAGCTGTTCTGTCGTGATATGTTCCTGGAAAAACGCAAATGATTAGTAATTTTTGAGACCCTGGCTGTTCTGACGTAGATTCTACACGAAGACAATTCGTTCGATATATTAATTGCGGCTACATTCAAAAGCGCGCGCTTGCGCTAGACACTACCAAATGCATGACTCAACATGACTGTTAAAGAATTTTTGAAGGCTAGCTGACAAATAAGTAGCTTCGATTTGAGCGTGTAACTATGGTTATATAGCATTGCTTTTCAACAAGTGAGCTGCATAGATGCGGAATAGACGTGCGGATGATACAATGTACTTATGGAGTTCACTTTTTTGTTGCGAAAATAATAGTAAATAATTGAAGAAAAAGTGAATCCAGGCTACGAGCGAAATGCAACGTTCTCGAAGGTGACAGCTTAACAATATTGCATCACAATTTTCTGTAATGTTTTCTGATCATTTCTATTATATCTTGGTGTCCTCTTTAGTAATAAATTGTTGTTTCTCTATTAATATCCATATGTCACGGCTCCCTTCAGCCCATCTCATTCGAATGCACTGTCCCATGCAGTTTCCTTATCTTCTTGGGTCTCTAAAGAAGATTGTCAACGGCTGGCGAAGATAAAATCCGCGTTCCTAACGTTCCTCACAGAGAGACGAAGAAGTTCATGAGGTTCCCTGGAATGCGTTGCAGACCCTTTTGAGAGGCCTTTGATCAGGAATTCCCTCAAGAAGTGGGAATACTCTGCAAAATGAAAACCCATGCTTATGCCATTAATTCCTACCCGAAGTATGGTCTACCTTAACAAAAGATTTTCTGTCGCATACTGAAACTATCTGGGCGAATTTCATTGGGAGGTGATGTTAAATTGGATGCATTACGTTGTGAAATCAGTTAACGACACCATTCTATAGATAAATTTTGGGGGAAGGAGGTTGCTATGTGGATGAAATGTAGTTGTTGTAATGTTGTGAATCAGCAGTGCACATTGTCAAACAGCCCGGATCATTTATAATCCCCAATGGTGTCTTGCAGGCAGCGACAGCTGCTACTTTCATCGGCCATTGTCCCTATTGTTCAACGCCTATTTACAGTTGACTCATTCGTGATTCCAATCAGGAATTGAAATTCTACGAATAAGCGAGCGTGGATCTTTGATTCATCAGCAGATGAAGAAATAATTTGATTTATACTAATGCACTACTTGTTTTCCTATGCTCAGCGCTTGTATATTATACTGATTCTTCTTTACTTTATGCACATTCTAAAAGAGGAAAGTAGCGACGTCATTTCTATGCGTTTATGTGTGATTGCCTAGTTGTTCGATAGTTTCATTTCTTGAACGAGGTAATCCCAGAGAATTGGTTGAATGATTTGCTTCCTTTTTGGGGGTTAGGGAAAAGGGGTAGCGATGAAGGGGAAGGTGCAGGCGCCACGAGGTAAGCAGTCGTTATATGCGCCATTACGAAATCTTTAAACCAGTCTGCGAGAACAGTTAGGAACAACTTGACCTGTTGGGTGCTAATTAAGGATGGAGTTGACCCGTGTGAGCAATATGCTAAATAACAAAAATTTTGATTGTATATAACACAAAAACAACACTTCATTACATTGATCCACTGTGTATCTCAGTATTCATAGGCCGATTAATATTGTTTATTTTTGTTCAGTGAAACTAAAATCGTTCGGATGATATTCGTACGAATTCGTTCTTAAATGCTATATGTGGACGCTAAAAAGCCCATAAAGTTTCATGCTGTTCATCGCATACGAAGTGTTGATTGATGCATTTTTTTCATTAAGTGCTCTATTATTCAACAATAATGCTTTCCCGTCATAGCAGTTTCGTATTTATCGAAACAATCTCTAGACAGACTATTTGATGAATAATTGTAGTGTTCATACGAGGACTTCAAGAGGAGAAAACGAGAAGGGTAGAGTAGACCTGTTGGGTGCTAATTAAGGATGGAGTTGACCCGTGTGAGCAATATGCTAAATAACAAAAATTTTGATTGTATATAACACAAAAACAACACTTCATTACATTGATCCACTGTGTATCTCAGTATTCATAGGCCGATTAATATTGTTTATTTTTGTTCAGTGAAACTAAAATCGTTCGGATGATATTCGTACGAATTCGTTCTTAAATGCTATATGTGGACGCTAAAAAGCCCATAAAGTTTCATGCTGTTCATCGCATACGAAGTGTTGATTGATGCATTTTTTTCATTAAGTGCTCTATTATTCAACAATAATGCTTTCCCGTCATAGCAGTTTCGTATTTATCGAAACAATCTCTAGACAGACTATTTGATGAATAATTGTAGTGTTCATACGAGGACTTCAAGAGGAGAAAACGAGAAGGGTAGAGTGCTACAAAGGGATCGCAAAGAAAAACACTCGACAATAGATGGATGGGAGAAGGGAGAGACGGAAAGAAAAATCATGGCAATTTAAACGATTCCACCATAACAGCTGGCTGCAAATTCGCCAACATGTTGTGCCGCGTGTTCCTCTTAGCTTCCGTTACACTTGTAACGTTTTCGTTGGTAAAGAATATATTCTTTCACAACTTACATTTGTTGTACTTTAGCAAATCTGGTGGGGTTTGTTCGTAAGTGTTCCTCCATGTTTCAAATGGGATTGTTTGCCTTCAGATCTGAACTTTAAAAGTACATACTAGATGGTTTCCTTGACATATTTTATCACTCATTTTATAGAATTCCATTTGATTAGCAGTTCATCACTCAGCGTTGCTTTCAACACATTGAGCAGTTTTTCATGGACTCAGCGCGTTACAGTACTACAAGTTTTGCTTAGATTTTCATCTCACATACTATGCCATAGTAGGATGGAAATATTAGTTTGCAACAGTGAACTATTGATGGGTCTTAGAACTTTCCTCACTCGTAGGAAACATCCATCGAAATTTTTTTTTTTGAACAACTTGCCTTATTAACAATCATTTCTTACTCTATCTTAATTTTACGCTCTCATTTTTCCGTTATTTTACCTTCTGAATAAATGCTTAATTAGTGTTTATCTTAAAGCATACGAAACAATTTTACACTTGCAGTCACGTGATCACTTTTAGTTGTTCTTGCGAAATAGGATGGTGGTAATGAGGAGGCCGGGAATTTACCAGCAATATGTGGGCTAATTTGCTCATCTAAAAACTTCGATAAAGAAAGCGCTCATTTGCAGTCAGACAATAAATTCAAGCGAGATACGGCTGCGGTTATAAAGCAACGCTATGGCGACTTCAAACATGAGTGCTTTCCACGACCATCGGGAGGATGCAGTTGCAATGTGAAGGATTCATTCGGTGTCGAAAGTGTGAAGTCTTTTGCGACTGATGCCGACTGCAAAGTACCTATTGAAGGTCAGCCAGACGATGAGGCGCTCACATTTCTTTTTTCCCCAAAATTCTTCAATGCGCGTATATTTTTTGCCATTTTCATTGTCACATCTAATTTTTCAACATGTTATATCATTTCCAAGCTGCCACTTTAAATCTATCACTTCAGGATAATACCCCCTGTGAAAATGGACATTAAATTTCGTCTTTATCAGTATTTTGTGTTGTAGAGAGAAAATGCGATGTTATTTAACAGCATCACATTAAACAGGTCATTTTGCTATTAAATACTGGGCGTCATTACTTATGCACTTCGTGAGAAAAACCTTCACTTGCATAACTGGACTGAATGAAGAATGAAGGAAAAGTTGCGCAAATGTTACGCAGAGAATCATTTAAAGCAGTAATTCCATTACTTCTTATGCTCGAGGGAGGGGGGAGGGGAAGGAGAGGGGAGGTGGTTTAGGCTAGGTGACAGATGTTTTGGCTTTTGCAGGGAGTCATTATTTGCAATGGTGATAGGCATTAAGCCGTAATCACCATTCACTATTCCAACTTTATAACATTCCACACTCTACCGAACACCATGAATCCAGCAGGCAGGCAGCGTTCAGCACAAACGACATTAGAAATGACCGACCATGTTTGGAAAAGTCCCCCACCGTTAGTCCATAGTTTATGGTTCATCCTAAATGAAACGTCTGGCATTTAACCTACTGAACCAATACGATCTCCTCTAGGTACATTTGAGAGCATATAATTTCTTTGCCCGGTAATCCGCGGATCAGTGAGATTTCACTTAAGAGGGCAATTATTGTGTGAATTATGCGCCCAATTTTGGCACTTTTAATTCCAGTGCTTCCGAAGTTGGATCTTTTGTAGAACATTTGTATGAGCGGCTAGTCCAGGTAATATATGAATGCACTATTGCACACGTTTTATTTGCTGATTTTTCGCAAAGGATGATGCCGGTTGATGCACCGAATAGAGTTATAAAAGCGTAGATGCCACATATTGCATCTACGCTTTGACCACGCTTTCCTGCTTGTTATATTCTATTTTCTCATCTGTTGATCAGTTTGAAGCACTTTCGTTTTCCCGTCAAAAATCCCTTTTTTGAAAAATCTTCGGAATGATTCTGTTCGATAGGATAAAAGGTGAATTCAGTGCATTCGTTTGGTTTAAAATTTATTTATACAATTTCCATAACTCACTGCAATGTAACAATGTTGAGATTATGATTCAGAAGGGAATTTGTAGCCCTCACGGAAATTTGTGTGTTGCTACGAAGTTTACTGTGACAAAATGAGGTTATGATCAAGAAGGTATACGATTACAGTGTGCATGTATTAAATCCAGAAAGAATTGTGCACTTACTCAGATTTCACGCTTAAATCATGCAGCCTTCGGAATGAGCATGGCTTTCTTCTGTTTGTGCTCGACTCACCCTATATGGCATAAATTCGCTTTTTCCCGCTTGCTAACACGGTTTCTTCTCTCATCAACTGACTGGTTCTGTAATTTTGGCAGTCTGCAATTTCAGTTATTCCAGCAGGTTCGGTGATCAAGTGTCGACAGTCAAATGATTGACGGATGAGGGTAGACAGGTCTAGTTGTTTGATAGGCGGATTGTGCAGAATGATTAACACTTTTATGGCTGTGATAATGCGAACATTAACGCTCCATTTGAGATGTTCTTGAGACGGCATTGAAGAAGCAAGAAGTAAATGAACAGATAAAGGAAAAATTTGGCGACTTCAAGGAGAATTGCTTTCCAAAGCCATCGGGGGGTTGCCGATGCAATGAGAAGGATTCCAATGGTAACGAGGTGGTCGCCAGGTATGACAGCGAGGCGAGCTGCAAAGTACCATCGCTAATATCAGTTGCAGGTAAGTGAACATTAATCGCTTAAATTGTCTAAATGTTCCTACATCAGTATCATTTGTCTTTGTGAAATAAAAAGTCTTATCTTTCTTAATTCATAGTGATGCGAACTACATAATGAAATTATTTTTAATTAAGTACAATACAAATGGTTCCTGAAAGTCTGATAGGTCTTCAACCAAGCTATTAAAATGGAAAACAATGCATAAAGCCAATAAAGTTTGTCTGGTACTTCGATGAGCTTTCTTTTTTCTATTCTCTTTGCGGAAATTTTAGATTTCTGCACTCCATGGCAAAAAAAGCTCAGTTTCTTCAGCAACATTTTTGTTGAATAATGTGAAGCAAAGAAATAGTAGATCTCTGTGCAACAATGCACATATCGAATCTCTCTGCAGCAGTGCCTCGGAACATTTGTTGGTAGTTGCCTAAAACGTGTGAAAAGTTGCGGCGATCTGAATAGTAGAGCAATCAAACATTAAAAAAAAGCGCGTTGTGCTTTTTGCTTTCAGTGATCGATTTTCATGAGAGTTGACAGCCCATGTTTTCATTTTCATCCTCACTTCAGTTCACTAAACATTGACCTGACAAAAACAACCAACATGATAATTTATCGATGCTTTTACTTAATAGATGGATTCAGTAGTGAATAGGATGAAGGACTCGGATGAAATAAACAGAAAGATGCCCATGAGGGATATTCGAGTCGCAGCATGAAACGCGCATATAAAATGATATCTCTTTGGAAGCTTGAGCTGCTGTACTCACTCGCTTGTTGCGATCATCTATTGGTTATTTTTAGAGTAATGTCCATAAAAGTATGTTTTTTTCTCATATGATTCCTCATTCATTTCTGCCTTTCAAAAACCTTGATGTAACTGAGAATATGCCAGATATTCTTCTACTTTTACAATAATATATTTCCATCTATATTTGCTGCAGAATTTGGCTCTAACTTTTACTCACAAATCCTGTCGGATTCTAATAAATAACCCTGAATGTGTTGCCAGTCGATAATGCTTGATTAATGTTTTCTGCTGATAACGTCTATGGTTGCCAATCGCTTCATGCATCTCGTTAATCCTTTCGTTTTTTCCCAGCTCAGCACTGCAAGAGGATAAGTAGAGGAATGCTTGGGTGGAGTTGGATCGATGTGCACCTTTACGCATAGCATTACGCGTATGGTTTGCAAGCAAATAATAAAATTGGCACAATTTTGTGTTTATATTGGTCCAAAGGCTTAAACATTTCTTTTACAAAGATCGCTTTTCTATCCAGCTGGTATAAAATTGAACCTTACCGATTGAAGATGTGTGCAATTTTTTGAACCTGCCTGAATGTCTGCAACTCTTTTTGAAGTTAATGAAACAAATTGAGTGTTGATATAGGAGAGCATATATTGTGCATCTATCGAATTAACACGGTAAAAATTTAGTGATTTCCGATTTGAAGCAACCGGAAGCAAGTGCACATATAGGTTCATGCTCACGGATGAATGCGCACAGGTCGGGAGTTGCCGCTCTACGTTTCACAAATTAGGGCATAATATAGTGTAACTTTTCGCGGTAAAAGAGGGAGATTTGTGCCAACTGTTATTTGTAGTTGCTCATTCAAACTCATTGAAATCTTCATGAATTTTTTTAGTTCACACAGCCGAGAATAAGAAAGAGCTAAACGAAGAGATCAAGCAAAAATTCGGTGCTTTCAAAGAGAACTGTTTTCCGAAGCCATCTGGTGGGTGTAGCTGCAACGAGAAGGATGCTGACGGCAATGAAGTTGTTGCAAAATACAATTCCGATGCGGAATGCAAAGTACCAGCGGTGAGTGCTTGCAATAAGAAGTTTCGAAATTCCCAATGCACGTATAAGATTGCAATCTTCTCAATGTCTGTATAGTAGTTGGCGATGTTCGTCATTTTATATGTGCACATATTTCAATATTTGTTCAAGACACTCTCATTTCCCACCCTTCACAGTAAGCAGACTACGGAATTTGCAAATTTAATTAGCCTGGTCCTCACACACCTACTTGCAGTGCCACAAAGGTCTGAATTGACCAGGAGATCATATTGGGTTGACTATTCTGAAGCTATAAGAAATCAGCGGCATTGCAAATCAGCGATCAATTTTTGCTCTGTTGGACTTATTTGGCGTTTGAGATATGTGCCATCCGATTTTTGATCACTTTTTGCTCATCATCACGCGGGATGAACAAAAAATGATCGCTATAAAACACATGCTAGCCCAAAGCTACTTGGGCAATTCCGATCGAGCGTCATTGTAAAGATCATGGGCATCTTTTCTCTCCTCACTTCACTCATGTTATTCCCACAGCCATGCTCGGTGTAATTCTTGTTCTTTTATGTTATGTCATGTGCTTATTGTTGGGGAAGTGAAATTTATATCAGAGGACGAAGCGAACAACGGCGCAACGTCCATCGCAGAATGTTCGTGATCCTGTCCGTGAAAGGGCTCAAGCAAACTACGCTGCTGTTGTAAACGAACTTAACGAGAAGTTCAGGGGACTCAAGGAAGGCTGCTTTCCACGTCCAAAAGGTAAATACGCTTCTCAATGCTGGAAACATGAATATTCTCAGTGCTAGGATATAGTAGGTAAACAAATTACTATGAATATCCTCATACTTTGCGTTTCTCTGCAATTATTAACCACAGCGTCACTTACTGTAGCAGTTAGAAACTGGTGTTGTTGTATTATAGAACATTAATACCATAAAACTGTAGTCAGTGCTTATCTCATATCTTTTCCAGGAAGTTTTCTCAATATATATGTTCGTGGGGTTTCAAGTGCGGGAAATGTTTGAAGGGAGTGTGTAAAAGTTGCTCCGTTTTTCCGATGCCTAACTTTTCAAGCTACAGTATGAATTTCGGTAGACTTCATTGAGCAACGAAAATGGCGTTTGCAGAGAGCAAGTACAATAATTCGTCTTGATTTGATTGCCAAATTTTCCCAACTTCAGGCCGGAGAGTAGCCCATTCTTCAGTACGCGACTTTAATTAGAGCTTTTTATATTTCTGCTTAACGTTTCATGAACACTGAAGATTATTTTTTTAAATGTATTATCACTTTTTGCGGGTGGCAACGTTTTACAATATGCTCACATATTTCTGCAGCGATGAATAATTGTGTGACTGCGATTATTCCGCTTCAGATTTGCTTTTCCCGTTGCAAATACTTTTGCATTTGAGTTGTTATTCCATCTTCCGCTTCGAAAAGTTTCTGAAACTTCAGAGGAAACACGGGGAATCTTATCCATACTAATTAAGCGAGGCCGTTTACGCATTCGCTTTATGAAATAAGTGGAGAACGCTTCTAGTAGAGCTGCGATTCACTTAACCTTTGTAAATTTTTGCATATCCTATGCACATCACTGAATCTGATCACGCGTACAAACATTTACAGAGGGTTCATTCTTATGCTTTATTGCAAAATTTCCTTTCATTATGACAGCGCCATGTCATTGTATGCGCCTGTCTTTGTCATAGTTTCAAGTCGGGGACCACTAAAGCTAAATCTGTGGAATTTGTTGAGTGAAATGCGCACTTGTTTCGACTTTGAAGGGAATTATTCACGTTTAAGTGTGAAGGAAAAAATCATTTACGTTTTACATCGAATGATTTCTCATAGCAATTCAATTATTTCTTGCTTGTCAATAGTTTTTGCAGTTGATCTTTGAATTGAGAGATGCTCAAATATCAATATCTTGACAGCTGCTGTTCCATGCTTTTTGCGTGGTTTCCAACTTTTTTCAAGACATGATTGATAGATTGACGATTGTAAAATGCGTGCAAATATCTGTTTTACTTCCAGCTAGTGAGTATTTCTAATTGTCCTTTACTTAAGTCCCCTTTTTGTTTTTATTCTGTTATAATTCGTCTTTTGTGTGCTGTTATTGAACCTACATTATTATTTTTAATCCTTCTAACTACTGTTTGTGCAAGTATAGAATTAAATTGGATCTAAGTCGAAATCTGGGGCTGCAATTGTGGGCCTCATCGAAGTCAGAGTCACCTCTTCATGTCCGAGTAGTCCATCGGTTGTAGTTGCTGACCCAAGTTCGAGAATTCCAGATTTTTTCAGTTCATTCGTAAGGATCGTCGTGATTGCAGGCTGTTTATGCGTTATTGGCAAAGATAAGAATGGCCGTGACATAACAGAGCGCCGAATGAAGGATAGAGACTGCAAGTGCCAACCGGGAGAGCGTGGCAAGGGATGTCCTCTTGGTGGAGCCTAAACAATTTTCTGTTCGATTTTTTTTTTTTTTTTGAATCAGTGCGTGACTTAATCTTAAAGAGGATTTATTGTTGAAAGGTAGCATAATTTTAGATGCTTCATAGCGAATTTCTCAAAAACCATGGAACGGAAATATGCAATCGTTTGACACTAATATATATTTGAATGGCTCATCTGCGAGTAAGGCGCGAACCGAACGAACGTTTAGCAATAAGATCCCTAAATCAAAATTCATTTTGGAAGGTTATGAGAATAGCAATAGATAGTTCCATGCTTTTTGCGTGGTTTCCAACTTTTTTCAAGACATGATTGATAGATTGACGATTGTAAAATGCGTGCAAATATCTGTTTTACTTCCAGCTAGTGAGTATTTCTAATTGTCCTTTACTTAAGTCCCCTTTTTGTTTTTATTCTGTTATAATTCGTCTTTTGTGTGCTGTTATTGAACCTACATTATTATTTTTAATCCTTCTAACTACTGTTTGTGCAAGTATAGAATTAAATTGGATCTAAGTCGAAATCTGGGGCTGCAATTGTGGGCCTCATCGAAGTCAGAGTCACCTCTTCATGTCCGAGTAGTCCATCGGTTGTAGTTGCTGACCCAAGTTCGAGAATTCCAGATTTTTTCAGTTCATTCGTAAGGATCGTCGTGATTGCAGGCTGTTTATGCGTTATTGGCAAAGATAAGAATGGCCGTGACATAACAGAGCGCCGAATGAAGGATAGAGACTGCAAGTGCCAACCGGGAGAGCGTGGCAAGGGATGTCCTCTTGGTGGAGCCTAAACAATTTTCTGTTCGATTTTTTTTTTTTTTTTGAATCAGTGCGTGACTTAATCTTAAAGAGGATTTATTGTTGAAAGGTAGCATAATTTTAGATGCTTCATAGCGAATTTCTCAAAAACCATGGAACGGAAATATGCAATCGTTTGACACTAATATATATTTGAATGGCTCATCTGCGAGTAAGGCGCGAACCGAACGAACGTTTAGCAATAAGATCCCTAAATCAAAATTCATTTTGGAAGGTTATGAGAATAGCAATAGATAGGACGCTTTGAAAAAAGGACGATTTTTCAGGCGTTTGATTTATTACACTCTATTAGCATCCTTAGGTCGCTTGTGCACTTTGTTATTGGCTTAGTTTTTGATTTATTGTTTGTTAGCGGAACTCAAGTCTGAGGGAATTATTGGCGTTGGTGAGGCATGCTAGTGGAGCTATTGCGAGCGCTTTTGCATGTCAATTTCTCAAATTCCCAGCCGAAGAATATGCAAAACAATGCCTTCAAATTTTAATTGCTACGATCGTCAGCGTAGGTCTACTAAAATTCACTTTTCACATTTCAATCATCCTTAAGTGACCATATCTGCTTCAAGTTGGCGAATCGATGCGGAGTAATATATAGGATAAGTGTTATCCCGTGATGTACACTATATCTACCAAATTTCGTGAATTTTGCCTTGACTGTTTTCGAGCTGAGGCTGCCGGACAGAGAGACTTACACTGACGCCACAAGTATGTAAAGGTCCGTAGATGAGGCATCGTTTTAGTGCAGTTTGCAAGGCAAATTTGCAATAAATAGTACCATCGTTGCAAATCGAAGATTCAGCCTTTTCCCAGCGTCTTGAAAAAGACTAGTTGCTTTTTTGGCATTTCCAAAGAACACCATTCTATTTGGCAAGGAGGGTGCATTACTTTTTTGGATAGAAATATCTTATTATATTTTCAAATAATGCAATTTGAGATTTTGAAAGGGCATCAAAAAAGTGCAGATTGCAATAATCTATTGCTCATTTTCATTCCCATATAACGATTTCAATTATTAGCACATGTTCATGTTATGAAGCATTGCTTCTTGCCAGTGAATAATTTAATGAGTGAACTCTATAGCAGTGCTTTTCATTAATCCTGCCTTTGTATTTAATGGCTGGCCTTTATGCCCAAAACATCTAATTAATCTCGCATTTCAATTTGTTACGAATTACTGTTTGAAATTTCTGCATTATTTTTAAGCATCGTTTATTCTCTTCGTTAATTTTTGCCTAATAAAATACAGCAATTTTTTGACTGTTGTTTTGTGATTAACAAGACCTAATAGATTTTGGACAACGCTATAGACAACTTAGGAACTAAGCAATACACTGATAAATCGAATAAGGTGCTAATGTCTGAATGTTGCAAACAACTGGGAAGTTTAAACTTTTTCTCGATTGACCGGTGGGCAAAGAAATCACATAAAGGCATAGATGTGAAGACAAAACGTCTACTCATGAAATCATCGTTCGGTTGCTGGAAAAGTGAAAAAAAGGAAGATCAATTCAAAAAGTAGGGAACTTCCGTTGGAATATATGTCTTAAGATTTGAAGCTATAAAGTTTATCATTTTTCACATGCAGCTAGCAACCGTTTTCAGTAAACTCTTTATTATTGTACACTTTCTTCGCATCGCAAAATACACTGTGAAAGCAACGACGATCTTTTTTTGATCACATTGTGGCAGTTTGAAGATGAATAGGCTAGTCACTTCACTAGCATTCACTTACACATCGCATAACTATACAAACAACTCCCAGTGAGTCGTCCTTTCATTGCAATTACCCGCGGTAATAACAGCAGATCGAACACTGAAATCAAGTTTTTCTTTTAATTCTATAATTTTTGTTGATTTCTTCATATTGAAGTATCGTTCGTTAAGCTGTAGATAGAAAACATTGATCTGTAATTGCCATGTATGCGTCTATACGCGTATATGGCAATTGCTCGAATTTCTTAGTCACATGAAAGAAGTAAGAATGTGTTGGATCCGTCATCGGCCCGAGAAATGAGCTTCTTCAAATCAGCTTTTCGTGTGCTATCTCAAGAGCCGAACTGAAACCCTAAGGAGGTTAATCCTTGCCCGATTACACAAAAAACCTTGACATTTCGCGCCTTCCTCCTTATAAAGTTTTACACTGTTCCTCCAGCTATTCGGAATTGTACGGCTAGCTTCATCTTAATGTTCTACATATTGAAATCAAGCTAAAATTGTACGAAAAACCCTTGGATTACTGCTTAAACCTGAAAAGTAAATCTACATACGCTGCGATCTACTGGAGATTGACAGCAGGCTCATCATAATATTTCACTCAATGCTTCAAGTGCCGTTAATGTGAGCGGGTAATTCTTTAATACTACCTGATGCCCTTGACCTGCTCGTCACAAATCAAATTGAACTTAAATGTGGGAGGGCAGAACGCTTCGCTGTTTATTGGTCAACCCATGTCATCTTGTATTTATTCGCACTGCCTTTCTGAACTCCTCCGTTCCTTACCGGCGAACTCAGCCACAACGATTGTTTCAAATGCGTATTCAAGTCAGTCACTCGGCGTCGATGGCATTTGTAAGCATGCGAATTCTAAGTTCTCCATGCGAAAGGATGCAATTCTGAACGCCGTTGAATGCTAACAGATCTAAATTCGCTGTCAAATGTGAGAAAATGTTAAACATCTCTGCGAACTGAACATCTCCGCACGCGTAAACTTAACTCGCAGGAGCTTTTGCTATGGAGGTTAGAAGCAACACGCTTTCATCTCCTATAGAAGTAGAGACAATGACAAACCTGTGTGTCGGCCTGGCATGTAGACTGCCCTGGACACTGGTTATTTTCACCACAGGAACTGATAGGAACACCATTTGTGCATGCGCATTGACCAGCAATACCAGCAGGTACTGATCCCGTCAAGGAAGGTGCTTGTACGGGAACCTGTCCTGCTTGAACACCTGTAAACCTTTGCGTTTAATGCGTTTTTTGTGCATCTTTGCTAAGATGGACCACGACAACATCGTATCTACGAAGTTATGTGTTTGTGGACATGTTTTTGAGTCCGCAATTTTAATTGGAGATTTAAAAAAGCTAATGCCATGAAAATTATGTTTAAAATTTTCACCATATAATGGGTGGATATTTGAAAAAGCGGTCGGTTGTGGCAAAGACGGCATACAGGATATCATTCACCTGTTCTTGAGTATCAATGCACCTCGTTAATTTTTTTGAACTTATTCGCACTTATTTCAATCTGCAGGATAATTTAGAAGTGTTGCCTGAGAAACTTCTATCGATTAACGTTTATAAAATTTTAAAACATCGCCTACTCTGAGAGCTTTTCTTGCGGTGCCTTTCATGAAATGAATGACCAATTCATGGAGTTATTTGTCAAAGATGCTAAATATGGATGCCAATAAACATTGCATCCTTCAAATAGTTTACTCCTTTTATTGGCGTAATCTGATGCCACCTCATATCTTACTACTACCGTTTTCTTTCCTATTTATTTATTAGGTGCAATCAGCCAAATGTGCACTTTATAAGCAATGAGCAGATGAATGCACACTGTGACGTGAAATCTGTTTGCACAAATGTTTTGCAAAAGATCGAAAGTTGCATCATTATCTGTGAGCATATTTAATAACATTTCTACGAGTTTCATGCTTACTCCAAAAAACCTACCAGGACTCCAGACGCAAAGTTGCACATTAACATCGAATGTTGTTCCCGGAGAGCATGGCATACGCTGCCATCGTCCGCAATAGACATCATTCGTTGTTGGTTGACACTGTAAGTATGTGGTGATGCCTTGAGGATCCACAGCAAGCGGATCGACCATCCAGGAACAAATTCCTTGATACTCCGCCGTTTGGCTTACCTGTCCCTGAACTGAAAATATTCTATACGGTCTTTTAAAGCAAGGTCGACGACACAAAATAAATAGATGTTATTATAACAGCGAATAAAAGAGAAAGGCCTTGAAGCAAGGTTTATAAAATTTGCGGAGAGACTCTAAATACAGCTAAGCGCTTGAAGCATCGCAGAAGGCACAAAGAAAGAATGGAACAACGAACAAAGCCACTTTCATTTTCGAGACTTCAAACGGAAGCAAAATTTCACTGCTACTTTGTAAAATATTCTGTAATCTTAGCACAAAGGCCTTCGTATTTCTTTATGCCTTGCTGCACTTTCAAATGAACTGTTGTGCAAATTTTTGCAGTGACACGCACCCAAGATAACTTTCTCACTACTTAAGTATATTTAAAGCTTCTTTAATTTAACACATGGTGGCGGAAATTCATTTACAGCATGCCAATTTTCTGTTTGCATCTCTGAAGGAACTTATGTTGTATATTTCCATAAGTCGAAAGGCATTGATTACGTTAAAAAAAATCAACAACAGCAACAATGATAATACCAAGTGGGCATGCTTGCGGTTGCACAAATGATTGTTGTTCGTTTTGTTGAGGACAATACGATTGCTGCGTTGTGGTCGTTCGGCAAGCCTTAAATTCAGCCTTCTAAGAGCTTACTCTCGTTAGCTTCTTGTACTCACTGTTCCATAATGAAAACAAAAAAAGATAAAGAAATAAACGAACGGAATTATTACTTAATGTATAATCATGTAAACTTCGCTCAATCTTGTGCATATAAATCATGCTTAACGCCATCACACAATGTTTAACTGCGCAATAAATAAAGGGACTTTCACATGGAACATCGCCATTAATGCATCATAAACATCCTATATTGGAGAAGTAAGTTTCTAATACCGTAACATTTATCCTCATAGATATTATCCGGTAATTGCTTCAAAACTTAAGAATCCATCCATGAAATTAAACCAAATTTTCTGGTTTGAATGCACTTCATGATTTCATGTAACGGCCATTGAATCAGTTTTTCTTAAAAATTCATCTAATAAATCTGGTCAACAACGTACAAAAGGACAAAATATGTTTGAAAGCTCTATGCGATGTATACAACAACCACAAGTCATTCACATAGGTGCATATATTTATGCTCGACCCAGTTTAATTCAAAACTTCCAGATCGTATTCGATGTTGTATCGATACGTAGTTGCACAATTAACATATGAACAAGAATCATTGTTACTTCTGTCATTTCCTTACGATACTACAAGTTACTGGCTCTTATAATTCGCACACCGTAGCAAAGAAAAAGGATAAAAGTAAAATATTTGAAGAAAAGTGAGACCGAATTTATGTTGATGCAGATGCATGCCGTTTCTGGACAATCGCAATTCGTATTTGAGGCTACGGTCTGCTGTTGCGCCGATGCCGACTGTGATATCTGGTCACTTCGAACGTTTGACTGGAAGAGAAGGAACAACACAATGAAAAAAAAACAAAAAACTATGCGAATATATGTGATATAACTAAAAATTTGGGCATAATTAGATTGGTGCCTCCATAACTACAAATTGGAATTTGAAATTTGGGAATATATGACATAACTTGAAAAATTCAGGCGCCTCCAACGTTATATAAAAACTCTGCAACTAGTGGATATAGGTGGCTGTTTCCACAAATTGTTTCTCAGCATTCCTAGTTTATTCTAGCTGAAGCAATAACTCTGATACAATTAATTTTCCAGGCATTCCAGGTTAAAAAATAACCGATGATATGCTAATGATAGAGGTTCGGTTCCTCATGATATTTTGTCTGTTAGATGACATTAAACACATCAACCTTATACGGATGTCTTTTACTTATTACTTGCTTATTAAACTCAAAAAAGCTTGTTCAGTTGAACAAACGAGATGAGCGGCATCCTTTTTGTTTTGCAAGTACTGTGTGCTCTGAATGATACATGTGTTATTGCAAGTACTGTGTGCTCTGAATGATACATGTGTTCGGGAACGTATGTACTGCTCCTCGTTTTTCCGCTCTTTCATTTTTTTGGGCTTTTATAAATGAGAAGAACAAAATATAATACAACAAACTATTCAACGGACTTTTTCTAGATATTTAAAAGCTTTAAAAATAAAATAAATAGAGAAAAACTTACTGCTATATAGTTTTCGCATAAATGGTAGTTGGGAATATTGAACAAAAAATTAAAAGGGATCAATTGTCTCAATAAACTATTGCGACCTAAACTTAGTTTATGTTTCTCTTGATATAACGCTTATAATATCAATATGCCAATAATTTGCTAAGCATATGAACATATTATTTAACATGCCAAAATTTATTCATCAAAAAGAACACTGATTGCTTCTGTGGTAATGTTTTGCACCCATTATAAACAAAAAAAAAGAACTTTTAAGCGATAAGGCAAGGCTGGCATATTCAAAGAGATTTTACGCAACAAACTTCGCCAAACACTATTGATGTATCAAACAGGCTCCTTAGAATACTACAAGACATTCGTTTAGGAAAAAAGCTGCCAGTTTAAAGTGCATAAGTATACAAAGCTTTTGTCAGTGCAAAACGTATTGCGCGCATTGGAATGTTTTCTCGACGTCGAGTACTTTCTATGTGGAATGTAGTAGTATTGCAAACAAAGAAAAGAAACTCTTCAATGCTAAATTCTGATCGTAGAGATGATCACGAAACCGACTCGCTGACGACGCTCACTTAAATAAACTAAGTCAATAAAGGAGTTAATATGCTCAAAGCATCTGACGTATTCATTACTTTCGCTTTTTGATTGAATTCGAAACAAAACTGTAATTTCATGTAATGAACGATGCAGTACACGCACTACGCTAACAAAATGTATTCTTGTTACAATGAGATCTAAAGTGACTCTAAACTACTTGCGGTCTACCAATAATTTTTTGCATAGAAACCTGCTGAGCCTGTTGAGTAGACGCCACTTGCTGTGATGAAATTTGATGCTGTCGCCTTTGACGGATCAATTGTAGCCGCCGACGGAAAATCTGCTGCATTTGCTGAGAAGATTGATATACCGGCTGTTGCGAGACCGTCTCTGGCAGAATCGACTGAAATTCAACCTGATGTAAATAGATTTCTTGTGACACGATTTGAGGCACGATTAAGATATGAAGGGTGAGCTTTACGCTAACTATATTGTATTCTCGTAAATTTCGTAAAATATCTTGTGATTTGCTATGAGGAAGTATACGCTCTGATAAATTGTGCTCAATTATATCGGTTAGTCGACGATAAATATACGTACTTTTAAAGCTTTAGTGCTTAGATGAATGAACAATCGAAATGAAATACCTCACATGAATGCGCTTCTAAAATTTCGCAATATCTAAGTGGAAAAGTTTTTGCCATTTAATGAATTTTTATTTATTCATCTCGCAGTTGCCGTTCTAAAATCACTGAGGGAGTGGGATGAAGAAATTTTCTCTATGTGAGTGAACAGTAGATCAATCAACTCTGAAAAGTTTCATAAACCTCTATAAGCGCCAAAGAACTTGAATAGGTTTTGTGCTGTTTTTTCCACCGGTCAGGTCAAAAAAAAACCTACTTATGAGGTCTATGCCAATGGTCATACCCATCAAAACATGACTTTGCCAATTCGTATATTTAACTGTTTTTTATCAACTTATGAAATTGGTTGGTCATCTCCGCAGCATGCATAGCGTTTACCTCGTCGGCGCTCTGGCGAGTTTCTACCCAGATAAAACTTGAAATGTGGGATTATTTAGAGATATGTTAATCTATATTACAAAGGAGCAATAAGTAGCCATTTTGATGATTCCCTACTTTGGTTTTGATATTCCCTAGACCAATATGGCGTTGAAGCTATTCATTTACCGGGCAAAAGCAATCGGCTGATGAAGACGGGCAAATGGTGCATGGTCGCAGATTTCCTGCTCCGAATTGTTTGGCATTCTTGCGAGCTGCGCTCCGAGCGGAGTTGTTTACAAGTACTGGCTCAAAGATCTCTGCTCTTGGGCACGTACAATTCCCCTCGTCATTGGAACACTTGCAATGCTGAGGTGGTAGTTGCGCTTCTTGTATAACAAACTGAAATAGTTCAGACTCTTCGACAGTTGTTTGCCTATATTCGTTCTTTGTAAATTTACTTTTGCAGAACTCATTATCATGACGATGCTTCGGTGCATGATGCCAACCTATTCTTTTATCGTTTAACTTAAGATCCGTTGAAACAAAAGTTGGAAATCGGACAGATAAGGTTACAAATTGGACTGTAGCTAGTTAGATGATGAAAAAATAATACTAGGTACTTGATGAGTTGAGATATGAATGCATCGTTGTGCATGCTTTATTATTCGTTGATAATATAATGAAACTTTGAACCGATTAGCGTGTCTACAAAAGCGCAAATCATGTTCATGCTTCTATCATAGTTTTCTAATTAGTAACCATTCTTTTCGCTTTCCAAATCATTTCACTGTGGCTAAAAGAAGGTGAATTTACAAGTACATAAGAAACTAAAATTCTTTTTATCATGAGAACGAAAAACGAAAAGAATTCACTATAGAGGAAGAGTGCTGCAAGTTATTTGCTAAATACCTTCAGTTCTTCGTTATATAAAATACGCGGAATAAGGTCTCTGCTCAGTTTACGAGGCAGTTATAGGGAATAGTGATTTTTGCTTTGCTAGACCCTGTTTTTTGTATGGTAAAATACGAGCAAAAGTTTAAAACGCATCATACAAAAATTTAAGGAGTTCAAGCCCGATCATTACAGCAACATTTTTTGGTATCGCCTTTTTTGTGCACATAACTTACTTAACATTTACTCGCTTTATCTGACAATTGACTTTCACATTCAAAACTATATCTCACCTACCTAAGAAATATTTCAGCAAGATTGTAGACTAGGGAAAATATTTTAAAAAAAGAAAAAAAGCAAATTATAAATTAGTGCGGAGGACAGAAGAAAGCAAAACGCGATGGATGGTTACACGTTCATACGACTGGCCATTTCCCACAACAAGAACAGTTCACACCAAGGGCATCATAAGTACAACTGCTAAAGCAGCAGATCACTGTTAAACAAACGGTTTCACTAACCACCCACCCA
Organism: Baylisascaris schroederi; assembly: GCA_006503575.1. NCBI lineage: Eukaryota > Metazoa > Nematoda > Chromadorea > Rhabditida > Ascarididae > Baylisascaris > Baylisascaris schroederi. The sequence continues at coordinate 73,303 of QEWY01000299.1, forward strand.
TACAATGTAGTGTCTTCCCTTCAGTACAACACTGCTTCTAATACGCAAGTAATAGAGATTAGTTTTCAGTTGATTTCTAGAGGGGGTTTTTTGGCAACAGCACTGCAGCTACTTGAGCTCAGCTATATATTCGTTTCATTATTATACCTTCCGACTGTGTTGAAAAAACGCCGTTCCATTTATCGCGGAAAAGAATTAGCGCATTCTTGCGCATGTGCACAGATAGTAGCAGAATGAAGTATTTTTTCAGTTATCAAAAAAATGATTGAAGAAAAAGATGATTCATCGATGAAACATAACAAGTAGAAGAAATATTATAAGGTTTGCAGAGATCACAATGATCGAAGATTCTTAATTAAAAATGGGTGATTGAATTCAACTTATAAAACTAGAATTTTGCTCAAAGCATTCTAGTTAATCGGGCACTGATATACTTACATGAGTATCTTGTTCGTTGTTATGCAAACACTGCGAGTGATTGTTTCTATCTTGCCCTTCGCAGAACCTCATCCACGAAATGATGGATTGTGGCGTTAGGCAACGACCTGCTGGCGCGACGAAAATATGTTCTGGTGGACAATCACTCAGTTGCCAGATTCCAACGTCTGCTCTGTAGCAATTAAGAACATGTGACATTCGTTTAAAAAAATCAATCAAACGTTTTATTTTACACTTGGCTCCGTTTATGTCAAAAAGCTTCTCTTATCTTCTATCTGATTCCGGAATAAAAACATAATATACCTCAAATGCACACCCTTCTTCTCAGCATAAGCCCCATATGTCCAAACTTTTCCACTTTGAACTGAAGCTGTCATAAGCCTGCCCTCTTAACACAGTTCCACAAAAAAGCCGCTATGATGTTTCAGGTCTTTTATGAACTTTCACATGATGAAGAAGAAATGCGTATACTATGAAAATGAGTGAATTTTGAAAACAAAATTCAATAACATAATTCTTTCTCTTTTGCATCCTCTATACGCATAATGTCTAATAATATACTCACCTCTCATTGATTGTATCGTTTTGAGTAATACATTCCACATAGCGTGTCGGATCACCAGTGGCATATGGAAACGAGGGGAGTTGGCACACATCGCCAAGAATTGCTCGCCAATATTTTGGTCGCCTCCAAGCTTGTTCATTTCTGGTATCATTTTCTGCACTATTTTGTTCTTCGCATGATACTGCAAATAGAACTTGTATTTTTTACCATCTTCCATTTCCACTTTTTCGAGAACTTTATGAAAATAGTTTTCACTTCGTCAGAGTTTTGCTGGACCCTAAACTTTTGAACTTCAGTCAATGGCTCTGATTTGTTCGATTTTTATCTGAAACATCTTTTATTTCCCTTCTCATCTCTGCGCGTGCTTGATGAGCATTGCATTGGCTCTGCGGCGACCATGTCAGTTTACAACTTTGGGATATTTATCGCTCCTGAGGCATATTTTAATGCAAGGTACGTTTAACCGGTAGCGGCCAAACAAATCAGATTCCATATTTAAAGCTCAAAAAACTTTTACGACTATATGCCGTTTGAATACCAGAGGTCGCTTCGGTGGTTATGCACCCCAACAACTAAGGTTGTTTCTATTATGCACCCCAACAACTAAGGTTGTTTCTATTTACTAAAATTAACAATCGCTTGCAAAGCTTACATAGCATATCACTTATTTAAAACTACTGCCAAACAGCGCTCAACAACAAAAGGAAGACTTCAAAATAAGGGATGCTATTTCGCCTCTGATTCACGGAATTTCTTCATTCCTGCTCGTTAATCCTCTGGGTGAAGGATCCGAACAACCTTCAAATGTAAGGAAGCGAAACATTTGAAGCGAAACACATTGTTTTCCGCCTTTGCCTCATAATTTCGGTTAAAACTTTTACATGATTCTACAAGTCTTCAGCAGTAGCTTATTTCAGTTTTATGATATCTTACGATTAGGCACATAAATGCTTCAATGAATTAATTCAAGCTCGAAGAGATGTCGTTAGAAATGATAAGGCTCACCGGCAACGATGATGAACGCGAGAATAAAGAAAGATGATATTTCCCCCATACTGCTCAGCACCAGTCGATTAGCCGTATCCAAGAACGCTATGCCACATCGACGTCGTATGCCGCTTATATGAGGTTGCTACGGTTGAGTGGCTCAAACCGGACGGTTGTTGATTTCAGTATACGCTTCATGTTTTTTGTGATCCGTTCTCGACCCCACCCAGTCGCCATTCATGAATGTTGCTTCTCGACGATGCACTTTGTCGTTCAGGAAACTAGCATCGACGATACAACACATAAAGATGCTATCAACTCCCACACACGCCCAGTGCGTTGTGTTGACAATCGCACCTGAGAGTAGCACCGAAACGTGACAGGTATTCTTTCCTGGCGACAACCGCCATCCTTACACACTAGCCATGACTCATACTCATGACTCAAGGCTACGCGCGCTTGCTAATTTTTCATATTTTACGCTCTTTGGCAAAGGCATGTAAGTGATGGCGTCGTGCCCACTCACTATGCAAGTACTTATTTGCTTAATATTTCCAAATTACGTAACATAAAAACTTTGGCTATGGATTTTCTGAGTTATAATCAACGTTAGAGGGCATCTCCACTTGTTGATATCCTTTCCGCTGATCGCCGCAAACGAAATCATCCTCCAATTTATGATTTATACGAATAAAAATACTTGCAGCAACACTCTCACGGTATATAAAGTTATGAGAGGTATTTCCCATAACGTATCCTCTACATATTTGTATTTGAATATTCTAGGTAGGTGGGAATGAAACTTTTAATAAGTGCTAAAAAATTTTTTAAATAAATTCTCTATGATTTTACAGAGCAAAATGTGAGGAGACTGACTGCATTGTACTCATATCAACAAAGACGAAGCATGCATTCTTCTAAATTTACCAACAATTTTTAACGAATATGAAAAAAAAAAACATTTTCACTAAATTTGCGACTCAGATTGAGTTTAAATTTTCTACAAAATTTTTCCTCACTAATATTGCAAATACCACTTCTCGAGGATGCGGTTCAACAATCACATCCTCATATGTTTGGAATGCGCATTACAAACATTCGATGTTTTTCACAATGAAAATAAAACTGCGCTGATGTGTCGAACATTTATTCAGTGCCAATAAGCATCATCTCTCGAGTGGTGTAAAAGAGGCTATGGAATACAAAAAGTGCATCCACTTTTCCAGATTCTCATGATGCTAGCAATGTAGCGCTCTTATATGAGGAGATTTAAAAATCATAGCATTAAGTTGAGGATTGCATTAATCTTTACTTTTAATTTCAAAAAACTATCTGAGTCGCTGCATTTGTTACTTGCTAATGCAACAACACAAAGCGTTCCATTAAAAAATTGTGATCTTCTCAAAAACCTTGCAAAACTATCTCCGAATATATATTCGTATCAGCCATCCGGTAAACCACTGAGACCGGTGTTACGAAGTTCACAGTCATATTGCGAACAAATGAGATCAACTTGCGAGCCGACCTGCCAGTTTCGAAATGATATACGCTCGCTTCAGTGAGCCCATAGGTTCACCTACGCTTGCAACCAACCCTCACTAGTCTATCATCTATCGTCTAAGAGCACCTACCGTACCAAGTATTTCAGTAGGGTTTTGCATTTGCTCTTTTAGAACTCGCTATTGTATCTTCTGCGTATTTTAATTCTGCTTTTATTGATCGCCTTATCTCGAATATTAGTACTGCTGAATGATCTATAGCGATTGATTTATGCAAAATAAGCAACATCGATCTAAACATTTCATTGCCATAGTATCTCGACATATCGTAAACCATCATCGGGCTAACTCAAGATCGATTAACCACACGAAGCATCAAATAAGTAAGCTAAATGACTTTTATAGCTCAACGTAACTTTCTTCCATTACTTGCATGTCTCAAGATGGATAGATGGATACTCCGCAAGTAAGAAGCTAAGAAAAAAGAAAATAAATGTAATAGATAAATTAAACTCTTATAATATTGTGATTATGAGGCAAATTTCAAAGAGAAATATATAGTCGATGAAGAAAGAATGCTTCAAATTCTTAAGGACATTAAATGAAAACATACGGAGCAAATGGAATAATTTTGAGCAAAGCCTAGATATGAACATTACTGTTGTTTGGTTTCATTCGTTGCGTATCTCAACACTCCGGTGCCTCTTCCCACTAAGTATTCCAATTTTATGTTAAGAATGAGAAATTCTTTTACAAAGTCATAACAACTTTTGCTCTTATATGCGCCTTCGTATGGTTGCAGAACTTTCTTGATTGCTTCCGTTGCTTCCATAAGATGATAATGCGGTATTCGTGTGAAGAAAAAGTGATGAGCAACATGTCCTGCAAATATCAAACCTTGTGGCTACTCCTCATTAAGGTTGGAAAAAAAGAATGTAGGAGGATTCATATGAATAAGGATTCGAATATTTAGCTGGAGATCAATACAATTTATCGAACTGGAAATTATCAACATATGTGAAGCAATCGAACTGATCCTTTATATACCTAAAACATGCAGAGTCTACTAACTGCTAAATCTAAATTGCAAGCGTAATTTACTGCATGTTGCGTTCGGTAACGTGATCGCTTATCGATTTTGCAGCGTCCCATTCTGAGTAATCTTGAGCCCGGTCCTTCATGCAACTAGGTTGGAGCAACATTAGCAGTTAGAAAGATCGGAAACAGCTCACAGTTACCAGAACATTCTTTACGTGGACGAGATTCTATAATGTGGAATCAACAGAAGAATTTGACCAGCTGTATTAGGGAACGAAGGCACTTCTAATCTCGATAGAAATAAACATTCGACAGTTGACAAAACAACAACGAGAGATGCATAAAGAGGATCCGTTCCAAGAACGCGAAAACAATGAGAGAGCGAAAAAGGCTTTGGGAATCACTTTGAATTGCATGAAGGACGATATGGCTATTCATGCACTAAGCCTTCCTGAGAATCCCTTGAAGAAGAGATGGATAATTCCCACCTTAGCACTATATTGTGATCGGCGTGGATTCACAACATGAGACTTTCTGTAGAAGGTCGCCCGAAAAAGAACTGCCAAAATGCGAAATTCTGTTGTCAAATGAAACGTCACAAACAGCCGCCGCTGTTTGCAGTAGTGTAGAAATAAGAAGAATATATTTCAAATACATACCATCAGTGATATGGTGCAAAAGAACGTCGATTCCAAACCCGAAAGTTCTATCAATAGTCTGTGTCTGTCCAGTCACATAGCTCCAGTATCCTTCTTCGTAAACCTAAAACAACCCTCGATGATTGTTATTATTCAAAGTTTAGTTTAGTAGGTTACCGAAGTCCAATCTTTTGCTATGCCGCAAACATGTCAGATTCTCGTTTCATTCCTGAAACTGTCGTGAAATTCGACAACTCAAGCAACGAACTCTATCGGCTCCTTGCAAAAAGCTACTGTGCTACTTATAAGGCTGCTTATAGCCTTCGACACAGAATATGTGCTCCTAACTCTAAAAGAAGCACAATGTTCTGTATAGCAATAGTAATTTTTACAAGAAGCGTATTTTCAAGGAATGTGCCCATGTTTTGAACGCAAGCAGGAAAGCTTGTAGATGTTGACACCTCCAGAAACGTAATGATGTTATTTTAGTTGGAGTGGAGCTTAGTTCCCATGCTTTGCGGCATTTTCTCGCCTAAAGTAAATAAACTTGAAATAGAACCAGACTAAACAACAGTCTCTACATCGGCCTTATAAGCAGTGCTTTAATTGCAATCGCCAAACCATTCTCATATTTTGAATAAGCCAAAAATAAAGTTTTCACAGAATGTCACAAATCGCTCATTATTTTTTAAATTTAACTATGGAACATTCCCATTTTAATATGGAAAATAAAACTGTTATTATATCAGATAACATATATAAAACGGTTTACAATGAACTCACCTCAATTGTCTCACTGTTATGTTGCAAATAAGTGATCACAATGAGCCAAAATCCTTGGAAAAGTAGAGGAATATAGTAATATTTTATGAATGAATAAATACTATAGTCGCATAATCGAAACGCTATCTGCAAATGAACATAGCTAATAAGTATTGCTAATATATTGTTTATGAAAATCGGAAAATTCCAATAAACTTCGATACTTAAAACAATTTTTTAAAGAATGATGGCGATAAATCATTTTGTCGGATGTGAAACCATTTCGGATGCATGTTCTATACTTTATTACTGCGTGAAAACACCACGTCATTGTTTTATATTTAAAAGCTAATTTTTACTCAACATTACTTCTCAACCACTAAAGAAATGATACAGTTTTAATTGCCCAATCAGATATGAATTGTTGTATTCAAACTCGAAAGACAACAAATAGATAATAAAGAAAACGCAAGCGAAACAATACAAACTAACAAAAGCACACAATCCACAAGCCGCACCACTCAGAACACATTGAATTCTCTCGCAATTATTGCTGAAGAGTTTACTAAATGGCCAAAAATGACTGCCATCAGGTAATCCCGCAATTGTATAGATTGGATTCCATCTGAAAAAAATGTTTATAAGCATAAGCCGAACGGGTGGGAAGGGTGTAAAGGTTACTAATTCAAAGATCGTTTCTGAATTCAGGCAACGATTTGGTCAAACATATGAAAACAAATGGAGAAGCGTTCTACAGAAACCAGCATGATATACGCTCCGCATTCCACCCTCCTGATCCATCGCTTTTATTAGTCATCAGTAAGTAATAAAACGTGTAGATAATTTTGACCGGCCTGACCACTATCATCCCTCTAAAATACGTTTTTGGACTAGTTTAAAACATGGAAATTTTGCAGTCTTTTGGATCTTCTCGAAGCTGAGCAAGTCAGCCTAAAAGTTGACATAGAAGGTCATTCTATATATGCATGACAATCATGGCTTTTCATGACACGAGTTTTTATCAGCTCCAAGTTGAAATTGCCAAAAAGACAGAGTAATCTATGCGCGTATATAGAGGTGCACCTACAATCGATCTCATCTACGATTCCGGTGACGTTTGAAGCTATTGAAATTGAAGATAGAGGTATTAAATTCTGCGGTGCATTAAAACTTTGTAATGTTCTAAATTTTTGAGTAAAAAATGTCAAATTTCACTATATTCATAATGCTCGTAGTTCGCGAGACTCACAGTACAGGCGGGACATACAACCACACACATATACTCTATAAGCAGAGGAGATATGATTGTGTGATTCTGAAAAGAATTTGTGGAAATACATTAGAAAATATGCAAATTTACACGTACTGGGCTGATAAACAAGCAAATGCAACTGATGTAATAGATAGTTGATTCGTTTTTCTTAGGAGAAGAGATCTAATATACAGCAATAAGGGAATCATTGAAGTTTTGTAAGATTCGCCACCAAAAATATTAAACCTCTTAACTTCCATTGAAGATATATGAATTAGTCAGCTAGAGTAGAAAAAATGAGAAGGTAAGGATAAAGATGCTAATAAACAGTGCAAAAAAAGATGTAAAGCAAAGGCAGCATGCATTTATTTCGCTTACCTGAAGAAACCAGAAATCGGAATCTTTGCAAAATTGCGTTCAATCCAATTTCGGGATCTAAATTCCTCTTCGGTAACCCATGGATGCCCCTGAAAATTAATTGCTTTTGTGGCTATGAATTCCTAGTCATAAATGTTCAGCTTTATCTTTCTCGCTCTGACATCGAAAGTTCAGGAAAGAAATTTTTATATTCTTTCATTAAAAGTTACAGAATTTTTTGAAACTATTTTGAGCCAATATTCACAAGAAACGCGACTTTTTTTACAGTCAATAGGTTATACTTAGCTCCTTTCATTGCCAAAATGATTCAAATACACTAACCGGTGAAATGTGTTGTAGATATAGGCTCAATTTCAACAAGTAAGCTGTCACCATCATACCTTATCTTTATCAATATGCGATGTGTACTGATGGTGCTGTCGATGAGATTTTTGCCATGGCCAATAAGGTGCGAGGAGTGGAGCATGCGCTATATGGCCGAAGAAGTCGTTAACGATTGTATATTCCGAGAATGTACCGTGGCCGCAGTCATGCCCAACAACGAATAAAGATGAACCGAACATTCCCATCAACCAGTACCTTCAATCACGACCACAAATTATCGGATGTTATAATCACTCTTATACTCTCCTCACGCAGTGTGCAATAAACAGTTCTCAGCAAAAACGATAAATAATGCGTAAAAGATTTTAGTGGTAACATAATCGATAATCGAAAATCCCTAAAAATGCATCGCATTCATCAGCTGATGAGATGTTTTCTAATTTCGTAAATCGTCCTTGCGCAAATCTGCAATTTCTAACTTTGCAAATATCCTTGATTAAATCGTACGGCTCGTATGTAGCTCACTGCTTTTAGAAAAGAGAAAATCCTTTTACAACAGACGAATAAAAAAATATTTTTCAATAACATTTTCCTCATAATATTTCACTCAAATGCCTCACTAAACAGTGTTCTATTATTGTAATAATAAGGCAAATTCAGACGATCCTACCATAGCAATAGACCAGTGATACCGAAGTGCTCGAAATACGAAACGGTGAGATAGAGAGATGTAAGAATACCAAAATCGAGCACAAGAAAGAATAGCGACTTTGGCAATGAGCGTTCGAAGCATTCTACTGGAACCGCTCTACGAACTGCGTCAATTGTTGGTAGTTTCATTCTCTGAAATCACTGGAAATGATCTTGTTTTATTCATGATGCGACCGCACTCAACGCGCTTCCTTCCCATCCTCTTCCTTGTATTTCGCAAGTAGGATTTTTGCAACCCCGCATTAGGAAGATTTTTGTAAGGTTTAGTGAATCTTCATAGAAAATTTCAGGAAAATTCTGATCAAATATATCTCTCCACTGCTTTTCATTGTTTTCTAGCAACTAAAGAACCTTGAGTCGTAAGAATCTCCACGTAAATCTCGCGAATTTCCCCGTAAAAACCTCAGCTTTTCGCCTTAAGAATCATTATCCTCGACAAATAACGCGTGAATTATGTAGCACTCAAAACGCAGCTAATTGCAACCTAGTTCAAGACCGCTTTTACCTAATAAGAAACGCAAGTAAAGTTGTCGACAAGAATAGGACAACAACAAAATGAAGAAATGAAGAAAACAAAATGAAGAAAACAACGCTCAATACGCCGTCTACAACATGCGTTAACGACGCGATTGCATCGGTATGATATATTGCAGAAATACTATGGAATGAGGTGATACCCATAGGCGGACAAGAAGAGCATCGATCCGCGCCGAAAGGCAAATTGCGTACGAGTTGTGTGAATGGGAGGGCATTAATTCGACCATGTGTGGGGTTTGCAAAGTTCCCAAATATGGCTGAAAGGCAAACTGCGTACGAGTTGTGTGAATGGGAGGGCATTGATTCGACCATGTGGTGGTCTTATTGGCTGCTGCAAGAATGATAGTGATACGAGTATAATCGGTATTGCTATTGCAACTTTTACTGCTATTTGTTATTATTTGTGTTATTACTGCTATTACTATTGTTATTAGCGATCGATATCATTTGTGATGTCTTTATGACATATGTGCTCTTACAACGAAACTGTTGAGTACAATCTACGTTGTTTTTTCGCAACAGCCTTACAAAACATGCTTCTTTATTCGATCGGTCTTTCTGCATATCCGCCTGCATAAAATCTCGCTGGTATTTGCTATTTATCGGTATATAGTTGAACATATTAAAGGTGTGCACCTGAGATGTACTAACTCTATTAATGATTTGCGGGTAGGTGTGTGAGACCAAACAACACATTTATTGCTTCGATACTATCATTGCCTTACGCTGAAAGTTCCGTCGCAATTTTCATCGCAAACTTGCAAATTTCCCTCTAGATTGCACTCCACATTTTATTTCTAAATTCATTGATTGTAATCGACATTGAATATACGATATAATGGCGATTGCACACGTTATATAATATTGGTTGAAAGCAAGCACTATTCCTCTCTGCAAATTGAAGCACTCTTTCTAAACGAGTTTATACTCTGAGCAAATGTGCACCTGGGCTAACATTACGATTGCTATCAACTCATCAAATATATGGTAACGGCCAAGTCATTTTCGGGTTTGCGCCGAAATTTTAGTAGGACTTCTCGCCATATTACGAGTCGTCATAAGGAACATTTATGAAATACATTCACTTGCATTATCCATTTTTTTATCGAGTATTTTCCATTGAATCGGCATGTTTCATTCATAGGGAACTATGAATAGTAATGTTTTACTGCATTAGTTTTACGGCAACAAAGAGAACATACAAGAAAAATCACCTGAAATGTCTCGACAGACATAGTCTCGTCGGTGGATGTTGCCATAGCTGAAGACAATATGGTCTTCGACAACGCAGATTCTGCATCATTCGCAGCCTTCTGCACTTGGATTGTTTGTTCACTTGACATTAGCTGCACCAGTTCCGACGCCCGTAGTGGCGTGATCCTGCGATGCAACCCAACTCATAAACGAATGTGAGTCTCTTCACCGCATTGACACGCTGCATTGCACTTTCCGAAAGTACATTCGAAACAACAAGCCTTCGGTTCATAGTGCACTCAAACTTCGAAGTCCAATTGTCTTGCACAATTTTGATGGAAATATTATTTGCGTCCTTTTTTCTGCATTATAAAAAGTTCATTAACGGTTGCAACGACAGAGTGATGCGATGACAGCCAACTAGATGAGAGAATTCGCTTTCGCTATGGCGGGGCAGATGTTCTCTTTCAACTTTGTAAACATGTTACTGGTATGTTAGGATACAGGAAAATAAAAAATGCTCTCAAATGATGACTAAATATAATAAAGGCTGCGAAGGCGGTTGATGCCCACTGCTCTACATCCGAAATTCGCATAAAAAGCAATGTAACTATGGAAAGGCTTCGTGAATGAAGACAGCGGTTCACGTAGATACCGATCACTCAAATCCAGTAAGGCCAGTGTAGCAATTTTCAATCCCCCTACAAATAATGGCCTGAAATCAATCCTTCCGCAGCACAAAGACTATGTTCTACTTGCAGGTGTGTTCTCAAATTGTAAAGAATCTTTCTAGCATCCCTTCTGGTATCACACTTTTATTCACATATTTAGCAGCACATCCGAGTCGATGTCCATCACAACTAATTCACCATTTCACTCAACTTTATTTTTTTTCTACTAATTATTTATTCTCCACCTAATTTTTCCCCTTTCTTCATCTAATTTGACTTCAAACTTTTCTTGCCTTCTGATGTATAAATACAAATTACGCCAACATTTTTATAGTAGAATAAAATTAAACTACCACATTTGGCAAATCATCTAAATTTTTTGAAAAACAAATCAACAAAAAAATACATGCTATACAACCGACTCCACAAAAGAATCAAAACAACAAATTACACTTTGGCACCGCGAAGAAAACATTAAAAATATTCGCTTCGTGTAATACTCCTATGTGTCGGTGTTATATACTACTGTCACTATGCGTATATTGACATAAAAAGCAATCGTAGGGTATATATAAATACGACAGGAATGTATACCTGACGTATTTCCAACAAATGAGATAAGGAAAAGCACAAATGCATAAAATAATCATATAAGTGGCGAATTCTACATGAATACCCATAACTTTAGTGCGAAATAAATGCAATCAGAGTGTCGACAAAAATTTTCCCACTCTTATTTAAAAAAAAAAAAACAAACTATTAATTGAGGAATGAAACGATATCGACTACCGAACCAGACAATACATCCTTATCTCAATCAAGTCGTATTTTTTGGAACTCTGCACTCAGTAGGACGAGTTTTCTCACTTCAGCTTCACAGCTATCCCCGCGATCACTTCCCTTAAACGCAGTCATTTGCAACTGCTCCCGCCGCAAACTCATTTCTCTTAAAGCAAAAATATGTTGCAAAGTTATTATAAAACAAAAAACGCAATAAGGTGAATATACTTATTCAGGTAAACATTTGAATAATCGAATGGCTTCAAATATTTTCTTCAAGGAGGAGAAAAGGAAATAAACACGACGGACGGCAGCTTTGTAACTGATGCGTTCATGCTCAAACAAATGAAAGTGCCGCTCTAATGTCGTACCTAATCAGCAATAAACAGATCAACTAATACACTTCTTGCAGAATGAAACACTTTCTTGAGGAACAAAAATGGGATATCAGCGGCTTCTTTCAGAACGCATCAATTAACAGTTTCTACATCTAAACAAACAGCAACCGTTATCATTTCCACGTAGATAAAACACTATCGATCGCTATCATTTATTTATGTCCCATAGAAGGTACAACAGCAACTAAGTCTTCGATTGCACTCACCGGGAAAACCTTTTAAAAGCAGAGTATTTGCTAATGTGAATGACGAGCAGCGTACATCGCATGATGGGCCTGACTGATCGTGCACTTGCCTAAGGCTTCAAGCAATCTCACAAGACCAGTATCTCTTGGACGTTCGAGCCCACGCTTCATTCTTTTCTTCATTATAGACACAAATTCTTTATTTGATAATTGACCATCCTGAAATTGCACAATTCAGGACCAGTAATTCGCCCAAATGGGACTACGTGGTCGAAGCAAAGAAAACTCCGAATAAAAGAAGTTATTACAAGAAAACTCCAATTAAAGAGAAAAACGGGTTGGTAAATATTCTGTTATTTTCGGATGACGGAAAGAAACATCTCGACGAATATATTCAGCAAGTCAAAAATATGCGTCTCAATTCAGTTGAGATGGAAATGATGAAAAGAGGATAAGATAAAAGACAAAATCATGTATTAAGAAAGACCAACTTTATTATCATCAAAGAGAGTCACGACAACATCAACGACATGATCTGATATCTCAGAACCCGTAACTCTTTTGGCGACCATTTTCAATGCATCACCATCGATCGAAACACCCGCCAAATGATAGAAATGCAATGCCAAATCCACATCATCGATATAGTACAGGAAACAGAAGAAGGCGAAAACTTCTTTTAGAGTTATACCCTAAATTCATTACAACAGTAAAAGATTTGCCGCAGAGCACTAATTCATCTGGATGTTATCTATACTCTGTACGCATCAATAACACAGCATATTGGATGGTATGAGGGATGCGTGCTGTCCCTCACCTATCACCTGTTAATGAAACAGAAGCACTTCATTAAAACCGTGAAAATATCACCTGGCTATGAATATACATAAGCGAACAATACTGCTGTATTTTATGGTTAAGAAAGAAAGAAAAAGACCTACGGGAACTCACGTTAATAATCATGTACAGGAACGTGATCGTAATATTGAAAATGTAATCAGCATTTTCCACTGAAACATTACAAAATCACTTATTAAAAAAGGAAAACAGCTATACAAATGATTTTTCCTGCTAAGCAAAGAACTCATAACGCTTTTACTGGAAATAAACGCTGTCAACGTACGCAACACTCAAACTCAATTATACAATAAATAAGTCTTAAATATGCAACACACAACTTCCCAAATCTATCGAAACTATCAATTGCATGACATTGTAGGCATTCCCCCTACTCACAACTAAATTCAAAACAGTTTATAGCTAATAAATTCGATAATTACCTGCTAAATCACATAGATACCTTAGAAATTAAAGTGGAAAGCAAATAGGAAAAAACGCTAACCGTTCTCTCAGGTGAATTGGGTCCATATCTTTTCTTCACTCGTTTCAACAATTTCCGCTGTTTCTGCTCACCAAGGCATGAATACATCAGTAGCAAATCGGCGAAAGAAACTTCAGAAATTACGCCCTTTGGCGATGATCCCACATCGCGTCGTTCGCATTCGATTTTAAGGATATCACGATGCAAATGCGCCTGAGACATTAAACAATCAATAACCGATAAAAAACTGACAAAGCTTTAAACTTCTGACGTCAGTTATGCAGAAATCTTAGACTATAAACGTTGCTTTTCTATTGAAAACTTTCCTCCGATAATGAAGTTGCGAGACGGCAACAACGGACGAAGCTTATTTCTTAATAACTGAACGAGAAAGTAGCCATAGTAACAGCAGCTACTGGGTCTTATTCAGTTATTCAGTCAACCAACTTTCTTTGAAAAAAGTTTCGTCGGAACACAAAACAGTTTCGCCTCCATATATATTAAAACAATATATATGAAGGTATAAGAAATTTCTTATATTTGTGTATTACTTGAGTATAAAACACCTTCTGTCAAAATGACCCCCTCAAAATGGTAGTCATTTACTCACGTGGGACAACGTGTAGTGATCTTTTAGCCCACTTTGAGGAGGTCAAAAATGTTTCAATATCGACGAAACGTTCATCTAACTGAACAGAATTCAATAGCTGCCATTACCCTGATCTTGATCTATTCAACCTATGCAAAGTAGTTTCAGATATGGATATAAATGCACCTGAAACAGCAAGAAATCTTCGACAGCCAGTTCATTGGTTCCATCCTTGCCAAAGAAGAGGGACGATAATGCCGAGTTCATTTGCTTCTTTGCAAACAAACCCACAGCAGCATGATCACGATGTCTGAGGGCAACTGTTGTCTGAGCCATAACTAACTCCTGAAATGCCAACATTGTGGAAGTGAATTACATATAAACACTCATCAATGGGAGCCAATTTTTAGACTCACTTGTGCGATACATCGATTATAGGTGGCAGGAGCCCTTCCACTCCTGTAAGGAAAAATTGGGGGATATGTAGAGGGGAATGAAATGACGGTGTATAGGTTTAACAAATAAGGCCCTCTGATCGTGGCAACTCCCAGATGAGGTTAAATTCCGTTGAAGAAAGCAGGAGGCGAGAGGGGACCACACAGAACGTGTGAAGCAGGAAGAAACCAACTGCATAAAGGGCAGAAGATAGAAGAAAATTTCGGAAATCTTGAAGAAAACAATCGATCACACCACTATCGCTTCCAGAGGAAAGCCTAACGTTGATGCAAGGAGAAATGTGGCCAAAAAATTAAATTAAACAATTGACACCACGATTTTCAAAGAAAAACTTGTGCATTGTGCAACCCACTTTTTAAGGCGTTACTTTCATGCAATGAAACATAATCCGTCATATGCAATAAACATAAAGCTGCGAGATGCGATCTCATTTTTCAGCAGTTCCCCACTAATTTGCTGTGATTCGTTGCCTTGCTCCTTCCTCCCAAATCTAATTGGAGAAGTGCCCATGTATCAATGAAAACAGAATAGCAGCCCAAGTTTATGGCCTAATATGGTAATCACAGTCCATAGAGCGAAGCAATGGCACAAAAATTAGAAAATTCTGAACATAAGCAATGGTACATTATTGACAGATGCGAAGTAAGTAAGACCCATTTCCGCACTGCTACTATTATGAAGAAAGTTCTCGAACAGTTACTCAAAATTGAAAAATCTCATCAAAATCTTTTCGATGGAAAGGTAAAGGTACATCCGCCAAAAAAATAACCGGGATAAGAGATCAAATATAATTTATTACCTGAACGCGCTCGAATTCTTTTTTATCAATCTTCCCATCACCGTTCACATCGAATATACGGAACGCTAATTTAAAGTCATTCGGAGATGCTGAAAATTTTCGCCGATTAGAGAAAACAAGGAAGTCCCAATCCTAAACCAGCACAAATTTCACAAATGACTTCTTAAAAAAACTTCCACACATCCATATTCTAAGTGGGAAACGTGCCAAGGAAACATGCACAATATGCGCTCTTGCATTACCCTTAGTTGATCAATCACTTCCATAAATTAGCAAAGGTCAATAAATAATAAAAAACACGCCATGATATAATTTTTCTTGACCGCTCGCACAAATCTTTGACAAAAAACTTTTTCTCCAACCCGATTGGCTTCAAATGGGAAGATGATCGATGTTAGATGCATTTAAAATCACATTATATCCTTACTACATTATTACTATTACTAAATTTTGTAATACTGCAGCCTTGGAGATTCCCAAAGTGGAACAATTAGAGGAGAACAGATACATACATACATGTAAACATGATGCAACCGTGATACGCTTCGCGAAGCAGATTTGCAGAATGCTTGAAACAGCAATCCACATTTTGCGAAAAAAACATGTGGTTTAGTATGAATGGGATGTTTTAGCGTGCCAACGGCGTGGTATATGCTTTGGGTACCCGCAAATGGAGAGAGCATCGTTATGGTAGAGCTGTATAAAAGATTCGAGAAGGGCACAACTTTAGTGCTTGCATAGAATTTTGTCTTCACTATGAAAGAGTGACATGTGCCTTTCACAATAAATGGGTTCTTCTTCGCTTACGACTCGAAATTATAACATTATCATTTAAAAGGTCCCCGTTCTCTCATAAAAATACCCGAAATCCACAAGCGTATTGCAGGTATGTTTGCAGTTCTCTAGCAATATCGAACCTTAGTTTAAACCACCAAATCAACCAGCACATAAAACAGGCGATAGGGTAGAAGATAAAAGGAACTTACTAGATAAAAGCGTCATAAGAAAGAGATAGTCACTGAAGCTTATAAGTCCATGATCGCCCAGCTTTGCGAAAACAGTCTCCGGGTCTGCGAACTTATGCTTGCACTTCTAAACAAGCATAGATGACAAAGTGTTTTTATTAAGCAGAAAGGTGAGGGCACCTTACTTACGCAGCAGGAAAAATACCTTTTTTGGACATGTAGAAAAACACTGCACGCTTTCCGCAATGGTACTGCACCTTTCTCTTAATAGGCAGAAAGTCAGGTTACCTCACTTTACAGCAACGTCCTTTCCGTACGATCATGAAAAATGAAATTCACTAAAGTGTAGACTTACTTCGGGATCATAGAGTTTGAACTGATCCAGACCGAGATTACGAGGCTGCATCACTCCGGGAGTTATCGAACGAACAAAATCTTCTGGAGTCATATAGATGTCGTATGGTCGTGCAGAGCCATCATCGTTCGGCACCTGCAAAAGTTCATTTCTTAGCATTTAGTTTTAGATGAACCTGAAAAGTCAGAATTTCCCATAAATGTGTGGCTTTTATAAGCAGCGAATGCAATGAGTGAAATTTCTACTCTGCCTTCTTCACGAAGAAAACCGACCGAATGGGAGAGGGAATCCTAAACCCCTTCACCCTTTGCAAATTGCATACAGTGCATACAACAAGCGCGATACTCATGCCCCTGGTGGATTTCTGAAAGAAAAATGAAGACTGCTAATTCTCCATGATAGCATTTGCATTTACGAAAACAAGGTCACCTTTAAAGTGGCAAAATATCTGAAAATCTTGTCCGGAGCCGAATACATACGAATTCGATTCTCGTATTCAATGATTCGTCTCTCACGAAATCCAATCCGTTTTTTCTTTTTCTTCTTCTGATCGTCACTTGTGTTGTCATCGTCCGAGTTCGATGACACATTTTCGTCCTTGTCTGCCGACTTGGATTCAATTGTTGCTGCCTCGGGGCGAAATTTTGAGCTTAGCTGTGTTCCATATTGCCACAAACTACAAAAAATTTTCGCTTCAAAGACGACCTATATAAATTCAATTCTCTCTCCCATTAGAAGAGTCATTAAGGGATGAAAATAGATGTGAAAGTGAGCGAATTTTCTCCACCACTCCCTCCGTTTAAGATGAGCGCAGAGCCAGCAGTCAAGCAGTTGATGGAACCTTCAACCGGAAGTGATGAACAGAGAAAAGAAATCCAAGCGATGTAGTTCAACGTTCTATGTGCGTTAGAGTGGTCAAGAAGCAGCGAGATGTTTGCACAGCTCTAACAAAACAAAAACGGCTTCACCTATCGAATCGCCGAATGAAACAACTCTCAAATACTGCCCCCATTCACTGAACTAGTCTTACGACGAAACAACACAAGGACACAGAAGATGCTTGTAAACTTTATCTGTAGAAAAATATTCACCATAAAAATAAATATGTCAATATCGAGTCGCACCCAAATTTACAAGTGAAGCTATTCCAGCTCATAATTCGTAATCCGAACAATGAGTGAGCAAAGACGATGATGGCTACCTCACCTATGAACCTTACTATCCTATACATGTTCTATTCTCTATTATCCCATATAACTTTTTCTCATTTTCATAGAATTTCGTGTCGCCCAATTTCTAGATAAATTCCAGAACCTGAAACCCCCCCCCCCCCCAACAAAAAAAAAAGAACATCTAACCGCATCTCAGCACAACTTAACTACCAAGACGCCAACTTTCAACATAAAACGTTTATAGAAACTAAGAAAGAAAGATCTCAAGGCGAACCCATCGAAATCGATCATGAGTAAGATGAGAGCAATCAACACCACCATATAATTCCACCAATACAATTTCCTTAGCGGTTGCCAAATATACGGTCGATGGGGATAAATCGTATTTGCGTAGTCTGAATAACCACGACCTGCTTTCCGATCCGTGTAGTGAAATAGATCTTCTTTCTTTTTCCGCTTATTCCCTTCAAATTGCAATGGTAAATTATTATTAGATAAGTAAACACTCGATTTGCATTACTCAAGGATCAAATGCAGCTTAAGAAATAAAAGCAATCAGCGAATAGCACACTAACCAAAAATAGTGTATTCGAAAGGGTTTTCTTCGGATCGTTGTTTGGCAACGTTGTCAGCGTGTTCTTTTTCGACATCTTCAGAAAGTCGGATACCTCCACCACGTTCATAGTGACGAACGCTCATTATTGAAGAATATGACGTCCGTACATATCTGATCGAAGGCGGCCAAACTATTCGCAACATTACAGCTGGAATGAATTATTTATTGCTTATGCGCCCATCCATGACGTCGTCTGACTCCGTTCACGATAATAATAAGCATAAAAGATCACCAATGCATTTAATGTCTGAATCGCAGCGACTGCGACCAGCATTGACACGATATGCAAACAAATCTCTTAACCAAGCTCGTAACTACGATTATAACTTATGAGGAATGGGGGTGGGGGAGGGGAGGGACGGAGGGAAACGGCGGGATGGATGTCTGGATGGGCCGACAAGTTCTTTACAGCCATATCCCGAACATTTTTTTCGAGTCGGTGAGAGCAGCAGGCCACCGTAATCATGTCTCCGTTATGAGATCCACTGCTTCAGCTATCTGACGAAGTTACTGCACTACTTGTATCGGTTGCAGTATTAGGAAGGGGCATCCCATGAACGGGTCCCCGCCATGTAAAATTATGATCCATACCCTTGCGGGGGCAGGAGAGCTTCGGAAGGGGGGGGGGGCAATAATTAGGTGCCGACTTGGCTTGGCCAATATGAACAGCTGTGTCGCTCGTGATGGTGGATGCATGAATGAATGACCTGAGTTGATGAAGATGCAAAGTAGGACACTTAGAATTCACTCGATACCGAGCTATCCTTGTTTACTTTACATTATCAGCGGCCAATTTTGTTTTGTACAATGCAGATGTATAGTGCAGATGCTTCCAGTTTATCGACTGTCAGCAACTATAATACCAGGTTATGGTGTGTCTAATTGAGAGGCGCATTCAATGCAGCTGATGCAGCTATCTAATGAAAAAGCATTTTGATTTATTCAATGGAAATCAGATCGCGATTCTAGCGATGTTCAATCGTTCTCCGCACACACTAATCATATTGCTGCAATGGTCTACGCAACGGCTAACCTATTCTCTTTTTTGCACAAATAAATAAGCCACACATCGTTCATTGCTTCCACCACCCACACTAGCCTGGGGCATCGAATAGTGTTGCCCAATGCTCTCATACTTCGATATGTTTAATGTGAATAAGCTTGGATATATTCAGAGATCCTTCCCTAGATGGATCTTCGAAAGTTCTTGCATGATGTATTCTGCGCTAATCTTTTTGGTTTGGAATTGTATTATTCATTGTTCGCTTTGATATCGGTTTTAAAAATTATTTACCCCACTAATGGGTGGTTACATGAACGCATTTCTCGAAGTCACAGAAGACTCGTAGATGACAGGTATCCCCTCATGAATTCGTTATACTACCTGCACCAATAAGGTGTTACACTTCTCACATCGTCGTTGTAGAACGCACTATCAAAAGGTGTCATTTAATGACCAACATTGACGCAGTTCACTTCATAATGCAGTGTTCATTGATCTTTAGATGTTTCCACTTATCTGTTTTATATTTCTTTCAGTTGCGTCCTCACACAATGTTTCTATTCTCTTATTTTGTTCTTCTTCTTTCCACTATTTTTATTGATAAGTGCTTGATGATATATTATTTGTAACGATGATTTTGGCAATGAATGCTAACAACCTCTAAAAGCGGGTCGACCTCAGAACCAGCAAATTATTGCGTAGAAATATTCACTCGTTATAATCGCCATAAAAGACTTCTGTGGATCAATTCGCATTGTCTAACCCTATCGTGGTGTTGATATATTTGTGCGCTCAAAGGCATGCATTTATCTCATCTCTGACACGCAACAATAATTCAGCAAATACATTATTTGGTTCATTGTATGTCGTTTGCCAATTTCTTCTATGTGGCATGATGTTTTATCTAGCAAAAGAGGAGATATTGCCCTTTTTGATGAAATAGTTCGATGAAAAGAAAATGAAGTTTTTCTTATTTTATGTTATATTAGAAGGAAGGTTTATTAGAAATATGCTTGTTGTTGAGGTGATCGGAAAAGTTAACATCGAAAGTAAAATGCTTACGTACTCATCTTTATGAAAATTTCAACCTTAATTTAGCTGAAGGTTAATTTTCACTGAAGCCTGCTGGTTGACTTACTTTTACGGCTGATCTTAAGGTTTAATGA
This sequence comes from Baylisascaris schroederi, assembly GCA_006503575.1. NCBI lineage: Eukaryota > Metazoa > Nematoda > Chromadorea > Rhabditida > Ascarididae > Baylisascaris > Baylisascaris schroederi. Next base: position 94,102 of record QEWY01000299.1, read on the forward strand.
ATTGCAATAAAAATGCACGAATTGCATCCACTAAAATTTCATATCCGATCTCATAAACAATTGCCTTCCCTCAGTTTTTATATTTTCTTTTGCAGCCGTTCTCAGTGAAACCATTTGGCTTCGTATACAGTCCATCTAGGCGGTCAGCGCACAACAAAATTTAATTTCGGAGACAAGCATATAGACTTGATTAACCGATTTATAAGATGTCTTCAGATCACAAATATGTGACCTAAGTACTTGGCCAATCCGACTATTCACCACGAGCTGTAAAGTGCTTATAAATTATTTGGATGTTTTGAGTATTTTTGACTTCCCTCGAATTTGATTGGTCGACCTGAAAATTCATGTAGAAGATCGCAAGGTTACTGTTTGGTCGTTTTAAACTCGAAGCCGCCAAACGTCATGGTCTCAGCGGTTTCCAAGTTGAAACATCGGTCATTCATAAACATATTCATATATGCTTACGGATGCTGCAATGCTCCACAAATGGCATGTCTGTGAAAGCGTATTCTCATCATGTATGAATGCATGTACATTTTTGTACATCTGCATATCCGTATGGCATTTTCAATTCGGAAACGGCTAAAGAAGGCGTTTACGTCCCTGATTGCAAGCTTTTCATGGAAAATTTGGTCTCTGGAAGTGAAACCGGAAAGCCTTATTGGTAGAAAAAAATTGAACTGGCAAGAGAAGCATTCAATTAGTTGACGTGGAACTCACGTTTTAAAGGAGGTTATTCCAAATAACTTTGTGAAAGATAAAAGAACTTTAATATCCGAGACTATTTCATTCAAATCACGTAGAGGAAAAATGGTCGGAGAGGTAAATTGGAGATCCAGTTTAAATCTGCGATCTTTCAGCAGCAGAAATTTGAAACTGCTTCTACAAGTACCGCAAGGTTTACTTCTACTTCTCCCTCCCGAATTCACTACATATTTGCATAATTCTTCTAACTTTTAATCAATTCGTTTATGCGCGGATATACAATGGCAATTTACCAAGAAATTGACCTGCATAAAGATGGAGCTTCAATTAAATCGATAGATTCGTTCTATTCCGAGGTGATTCTCTAGTGCTTAGGCAGTTCTACTCGAACTTTTTAATGTTTCATTAAAAGTGAATTATAGAAATTATCTGAAATTTAAGAATTTCTTTGTTTTTTGCTCTAACAGCTAGCAGAACAGGTTCGTTTCCCAATTTCCACCTCTTCAGGAAATTGTTCACCTTTACAAATATTTCAGAGTACCGTAGTTTTCCATAAGTCTATACTGTTGAAATGAAGTATGTTTTTTTATTAAGCTGTAATATAGAACACCAGTCATAGCGTAGTCATATAGAAAAGAATTTTGCTCAATAGCGTTGTGGGTGCGTTGGCAAGAGTATCACATCGGAAGTGTTCATTGTCAGTATGCGAACATAAGTATGCTGCTTCATAAGTATAGGTCGATACACAATGATATCAGTTTTATTGTGAAGAATTTAATCAATGGAGAGATGCGATAGGTGAATGGCATGAATGCGCTTTCCGCTGAGCTTTGATCGTCACATCGATGAGTAATTTCTATGCCTCTTCGATGATTTTTTTAAAAATATTTTTTAAAATATTGCACTGTTATTTCCTATGTGTTTATCTAGCTGTGTATCTATTTGCCTGCTAATTTCTGCACATTATGAATTAAAACTTAGATTGAAGAAAGTAATTTCGTGTGTATAACTTATTGTTTTCTTATCGATTAATTTTATATAAATAACTGAGAATTGAAATTTCTATAAAACTCATAGGTCAGTTTTGCTGTAATCGGAGTGATCGAGTGCTAATGGAAAAAGAATTATTTTCTCCCCGAACATTTACATTTGCATAATAATTGACCGCAAAAAGAATGGAACTAAACGCGAAAGCACCATCGATTGCAACGATAGAATCTAGATTTTGCTGATGTATAAGTGTTGGTGCAATCAACTAGTTGAGTTGACGAAGTTAAAAAATGCTCATACTGTGGCCACCTTGGTGGTTTATTTCCTCACATATCTCCACCCTCGTCATAATCGGTCCCGACTTCCAGCAAGAGCGAGATACCCCTTGATGCATTAGTGAATTCGGCGATAAAAATGCAGGAGAATGGTTTGTATAAACTTCATCAAAAATAGCGACATAAAAGGAAAGCAAACGCATAATACATCCAAAAGCCTCAGTGACGCATCTGAGTGAATCGCAGCTCACTCCTCTCAGCTGTTCTTCGATGTGAAGTTAACAGCTGTTCGACGATTGGTGTCCGTCTTTTCACTTCGTTTCAATGTGTATTTTATTTAAATATTTTCATAGCATATGCACTTTGCATGAGACACACTTCAGTGCCAATTAGAAGGAAACAAACTTAATATCCCTATACATTCTTGATGTGCTATTTTAATTAATGATAAGAAACTCATCACTTTAAACAGTTCGTTTATTTTCTCTTTCCATTTATAAATACTAAAGATATAAAAGATTATAAGTCAAAGCGACCATTGACTAGACTACAAACTTTTGAGCAATGATAACTGACAAATAGAACGAATAGGAAAAATCATGCGTTTGCTTTCCTTTCCTTTCAATGCGTTGTGTAACGTAAATTGTGTATGCGGACCTACCGGATGTATTTTGCCTTAAACATTTAAAAAACCCCTTATATCATGGGCTGGCTAATATATTCGATGTTATTGTTATGTGGATTTCATGGACAACTGGATTCGTATAGAATATCTACAATAAGCCAACCGTTAAATTGGAACATATCGTAAAATTGCTGAATCTAAAAGCTTTTATCACTTGAAAATATTGACTTTTTATAATAAAAATGAAACGTTAATCATAGAAAAGCTAATGAAATAAGAACGAATGAGGCTATTGCGGAAGCATTTTTATGAGGTACTTATTCCTTTTGCCAAATGCTAGTTTTTTGATCAGCGGAGAGATTTCGCTCATGTCTTATGAATTAGATCACCATATGGGAAAGGCTTAGAGTCATCATATTGCACTTAATGGCGTGGAAAATGGTTTTTTCACGCTCTTCCTCTTTCATTTCTGTTTAATGTTTGCGTGATTGGGGACTTCAAGATGGGTGAACACATGATTGAAATTAAATTAGGAAACTAAATTGACTGCAAATAAATAGACCACTGAAAATCATCGACTTTGAAGTGCGTTCGCTTGAATTGGAGGCCTGTTTTCCAATTGGGTTAGCAAATTTCTTTCCTTAAGCTTCCAAAGTAGCACTATGTTAATTTAATTCAGTTTTACGATTTTGAAGCACTTTGCTTTACATACTTTGTTCACTTCGTTTTTTTGTTTTTCTTAAATGAAAAATTCACTTTTCAATGCATGCATAAGAAATAGTTCGAATAGTACGCATATATGGTGCTACATTTATGATATGCTTATGTATATATATATATATATATATATAGGTTTATTTATCTATTTTTTACTTATTCGTTTATTAACATATGTGTGATATGCGCCTGTCAGGAAAGGGCAGTGAACTTTAAATTTGCTATAACTTAAGCAGTATGTGTCATTAGTAAGAAGACAACGATATTTTGGAGCGTTTCAGAGAAAGCTCAATCGAACGAGCTCTATGCTTATCTCAAAAAATAAAACGCTTAATTCCTCGATTTCCTCCCAAAAAAAACAACCATCTGACATATGTTCACATAAATTGAAGTGCTATTCCTCATTGCGCCTTAGCGTTCTGCTGTGTGATTTCACGTTAAGAAAAGTCAACGTACAGCTAACTATAAGAGTTCGTCATATTGGCGAGACTACACACTTGGAATGTGTATCTAATTCCCCTTGCAGCGTTCTTTATTAAATTGTTTGTTGGAAGAGAGATATAATGAAGGAAATATATTATTCTGCAAAAGAACAAAATCTTAGCAAATACTGATACGACGGTTCCATGCAAGATATTTGTGGGAATCTTGAACAATTACGTGATGTTGTTTGCTTTATTCACCTCCCTAAATAATCCGTTTCTTTTTTCACTCAACTTTTAGCAGTGAATACGAGCGCAGAATGAATCTATGAAGGTCCATAGCAAAATCTTACTCTATGCTATCGCCAGCAAATCTTCTCAATTTCAGTAGAATTAATGATAGCTAGTTGAGCTTATTTATGTGAGCGCTCAATTTTTATGGTCCAATCATATTTTTTCTGCACTTATTATTTTTGTTTCAATACTCGAAAATAGCAAATAATTGTAGTATTTGATATGCTTTCTATTCCGATTCTATAATACGAGAAGAGCGTGCATTAGAGTTGTTCAATGATAACAAATAGTTGTTTCAATGAAAATAATGGAATGATGTATAAACAACGAAATCACATAAGGAGAGTAGGAGGTCAAAAGGTTTTTTCCTGTCGTATCGAACTCTTTCAACCCAACATTCTTTGAATCAAACATTGAAAACACTACTTTAATATAGATTATAGCAAAAGTACAAACAATCCCAGAAAACCACTCCTCTCTCATCAACAAGAGTAGTCTGGACGGGAGGTTAATTGAGCTGACAGCTGTGCTTTGCAATAATCTAACGTGATATGCTGTGTTTAGGTTTTTGTCGTTCGTTGTTTGCTATTCTGTTTGCGTTACCGCGCATGTGGCAATTGTGCTCGAAAAAGTGTGAAAATGGTGGGCACATTACTGAGCCAATGTTTGATTGATTAAGTCAGTAACGAATGATGCTTACATTTGTGCCGCTTTTCTTCATATGAATACTTTGTTAACTTGTACTTGTGCTTGTTGCCTATCAATTTCTAGGTTTCTCATTCACCAAAACTTTTTAGAAACGAATATTGAATATGTAAATATGATCTGAGTTTGAATTTACATATTGTTATACTTCATCGTTTCTAGGTCTTTCTTCTCTGCATATTCTCCGAATAAATGCTTGTTCTAGATGTTGTGAGCGTCATGAGCGCCGAAGGTCATAAATGAGTGCACAGAACATTCAAAGGGTTTGTTCGATTGCGCAAGAGCATAAAAAATTGGGAAATTAAAATCAACTGAAACACTAATTGCAGACGTACTGCATAATAGTTCGAAAAAGAACTGTAGTAATTCCGGAAAGGGCATTGAATTTACTAATAATGATTATGGACATTTTATGAAAGATTTTACTGATAAAACATCACTTATCGATTACACACCCATTGCTGTGCACTCAAATGAGCACATTATCCTCTGAAGCGAAAGCAGAGATAGGTAGCTGTAGAAAAATGTCAGAACGTAAGCGTGTTTCGAGAGAAAACTTAAAAGGAAGGGATAACCGCGCATTCAAGAAATTGCTAGGGTTCTATTATTTTCCCAAATTCAATATAAATGTTCGAACCATTCCAACGATAGGTCATTGTCGTATAGCTTAAATTTGGGCAATCAAAAATTTGTTTAACGAAGTGAACAATGCAGTCAGTATTCATGAGTGAAACATGAAACAACAATAATAGCGTTTAGATTAATCTCTTTTCAACAGCAACACATATGACGAAGTTAAAAATGAAATATGATGATTAAGATATAGTGATATGGTGATAAAGCGAAGTATCTCACGGATCTAAATACTATCGAAGTTAAAGTGGAAATGGAGCAAAGCTGCTTAGCATTAGCCAATGATGTGCTTAGATTGGCCGATGTAAGGCAATTAAGTATATAAAAATTAGCTCAATCAGAGAAGGAAATTGTAGCATCATTGCCACTGTTGTGGTCAAAAATAGGCAAATTTCTCTCAAGAATTCATTGATTTCATCATATATTTACTTAGTGCAAATACGCTCTTAACGAGTAATAAGTTAACTTCAAAGGTAACAAAAACGTCAAAATGGGAGTTGAAATACAATAGATACGTTACATCGACGGCAAATTGATTGCAAATAATGCACTCAAGTATCGCATCAATTAATTCAACGGGGATGTCGGAGATTTGAAAGTTCCGGTTTAGTTTGCCACATATTCTTCTCGCAGATGACAACTTTTTGTATCTTCTCACTAGGAAAAAGGCATAGGTGGCATTCATTTAAAAAGTTTTGGAACTTTTTTTCACCTTTTTCCGGGTGGTGATACGCCATGTATAGTCAAGAATAAAAATCAATACCGTATTTGCTTGAATAGTAACTCTACTATTGAAATTTTCCTTCCACTTTATCCTCCATAGGTGATCATTCCATTCTTGCACAATACAAAGGCATAAAAACCATCCATCTCTGCTCTCATCGCTCAATAAAACTTTAAAAACTTACACTATCATTACCACTCTCCGAATTGACCGATATGGTACACACCATACGATCTAAAACCTATGTCATTTTATTGTGCGTTATTAGTGCAGCTTAAAGCTGCTAATTTCTTAATATGGAAAGAAATATTCGATATATTGGCAATTGAGGTCGATGTTTCGATCTGCTTCAAGTATACTCAATTCTTTAGCCTTTATGGGCAAGGTATCGCTTGATGCATTCACTTTATGTGATATTTACACAATTTTGAATAGCCAGCATAGTCCAATGCAAATAACGAATTAAAGAGAGGAAAGTGTTTATGCATGAGAATGCAAATATTTAAACAACTTCAAGCTATCGTCGTCTTATCTTTTTATTACGCACTCTAGACGGGACTGCATTATGGCCGTGGTATGTCTATGCTTATGTTCGCGCCTATGTTTATTGGTTTTTTATTATTTTGTTGAAAAGAACCATGTCGATGTAAACATCTTTGCCAGATAAGATTGCCAAATTGCCCACTATTCGAAAATGAAGGGCCAATTTAAGATATGGGCAGCGAATTATAGCTGAAATTATTGAGAAAAAAGGAGAACATGTCTTGCTGAAAAATACGACGGACATGTCCGACGATTACGTATCGATTGGACTTCAAACTAAAACTCTACGTGTTTCCAGTTATAAGCGGGGCCGAAAGTCCTTAATGGGATTGTTGCAAACCTTAGTAACATAGCTGCTGGATTAATCTTCTAATTTCCACTCAAAACCTTCCATACTCCAGTTTCATTCCACTTCCTCTAAAAAAACTGATTAGAGAGGCTGAAATTAACGGATTTTTCACACTCATTATCGAAATACTCCTACATTTAACTTACAAGAACATACTGTGTTCTAAGTTTCTATTAAGTAGAAGATCTATGATTATTGTCGTATATTCAAAAAATATCCATCCACTCCTAGGCAACCATATTTTATAGGGCACGTCGAAATCTTTGATCAGCAATCTTTCTTTGAACTAGTAGTGGATAACCTCGATCGTTTCTATATTTGTAACAGCATAATGATGGGAGATCATCCAAGCACCGTTCAAGGTAGTTCGAATTAAGCTTTCGAACTTCCGAGGGAACTCCTGAGTATCTTTGCAAGCTCTACAAATGAAAGTTACGAACTAGAAGTCTCCTGCTGTTTTACTAGATGCCAGTCATCAAAAGCAACTTTTTTACTCCTAATAAGTCAACCAACTACTTTAAAAGCGTTTTTGTTGGCACATTAAATTCTAAGTTGTTTTGCTCATTTATTATCGATAGCCGACATCTTGATGACGATGCTTGTTGCTGCATTGAATCTGACCATATCCTATTACCGCACAGATCATCGTAGAGGTGGTCATTAGGGAATACGCTCTTGAGTACCACATATAAATACGTGGCACCACACAAACTGCAAACATGCCACGTCATCAATGAAGAGCGCAACTGGAATTGGGCGTGCTGCCAGCTTCGGTGGAGCCTCTCGTAGTACGGCGTCTTCAGAAGATGTCTTCGCATTTTTGATGATTTTCTGAGATTTTTATTCTAGAAATCTCTGAATCCATAGAAACAGCTCATCTCTAGTTTTTTCCTTTTCAGAGGATTACCACAAATCTGCTATGAGATACGAGATTAGAATCCTTTCTGTAGGCCAAGTAGACACCCTTTATCATTTCATTTTCGTCTACAGTCAACATCTAGATGTATAAGCAGCCTAGCAGTTGATTCACTTTTGACATTGAATTTATGAGCCGTTACTGTATCTTGTGTCCTTGTATTCTGTAGGAAATTCCGTTGCTAATGAGTTTATGGTTAGAAATCTCCCATCTCCAGACGTTCTTAGAAACACTGTTCACTTTTGCGGTATTTCGTAATTGGCGGGGAGGGAGTCCTTTCTTTCTTCGGCCCTTTTATTACTTATAAGGTAAAGGAGCAATGCTAAAACTTCATTCAAACGCTAGTAAACCCCATCCGATCCGCCACTAAAGAGTGACGTTGAAATATCTGGCACATCCGCCGTACCGACTTTATTACTTTTGAGTTTCTTTGTCTCTTACATATTTGATTATACGCTGCACTTAATGTAGCCATATAATGATTTTTGCTCACTTCGAAAGGTAAAGCGTTGCAGGGCATAGCACTGCAATTTGAATTTTTGCTGGAAGAACCGGAAACACTGTGCGTGCAGACGATCGTTGAAAATTGCTGGCAACCGTATTACACAAGGGACTGGAAATCTAGGTATATAGCTGCATATGCGACTAATTCCACACAACCATCCATCTCTTACATCATTCCTCGCCAGGAGCTCTTCCCACCCAGTCGACGATAATGGAGTTCGTCGCGCATCCTTTTTACAACAATGGGTTGCCTAAGAGCGCTATCGATGTTGCTGCAGTTTTCTACTTCCAAATGGCGACTACTTTCCGCGTGGCTTCTTTGCTCATTGAAGACTTGTGAAACATCACAACTGGTTCGGGACTTTATATAGTGGTACTTTTGTCGGCGGTTCAACTTCCTGCTTAACCAATCCTCTTTCTCCTTGGCGCAACTTCACATTCAGTGTATATCGTAAGGGGAGCTTAGGTGGCATGCATCAGAAGTGAAACCTGAGGGACAGTATGACCTCATTTCTAACTTTGAGAAATAACATGAACTCATTTCTAAGAGAAATAACATGAATCATTTCTAAGAGAAATAACATGAATCATTTCTAACTTTGTATGATATACGGCTAACAACCTTATCGTTGCACATCGCTGTCAACCTGCCTCTGGTCGGTAGATACAATCGCTCTATGAAGTGACTAAATATTTGACACAGAGGTTAACGATGACCTCTTGAGGCATAAAACGGAGCGTGAACGTTGCGATTGATCCCGAAGCGAGAGGCGTGGCAGAGTGACTGAGGCCAACTCGTATCGACAAGGAGGCCTAACGAGTTCGTTTTCATGAGACGGCAGCTACTATGTGCAGCGCGTTGCGCAGCATGTAATCGAATTCTCTACCTTTATGCGCACCTTCGAACTTTCTCCACTCATTGGTTGTTGATACGAAGTGCACAACGTTCACCGATCGTTCTGCACACAAGAGTAAGTTAACAAGTTTTACGTATTGTTTTCATGAGATAATAATTTTAGAGGAAAGTTTTCCTCCCGCAAACACCTTTGATTGACCGATCCACCGGAAAGGATATATGGGTGGCGAGGTCATAGGTGTCTAATCTGCGTTCAGGATCACTTCTTTTTTTGATAGAGAGCACACTGAGAATTAATGCTGTTTTTTCCAGCGTGAAAATTTTGCAATGTCGGTGACTCGAATCTATCGCCAGGATCTACTCTTATCTCAGAGATTTACTCACTATGGCTGTCACGAAACATTATATTCATAAGCTTTTTTATCATTTTAGGTAACCCTTCACCCTTTCACTGTAATCTTTTTCGCCAGGAAAACCGAAGGAATGAAAAGAGTGTCGGGGATTTCATGCTTCACATGTTTCGTTATTCAAATATTACGTCAAACATTTTTCCCGTCTGTAATATTCTTTGAAATCTTTTCTCATTCTGCTTTTTCCACTTTGCCGATGTTTTTTTTAATCTGAGTTTGTCACTGATTGCATTATCCCATTTGTGTCGTATTCTTTGCCCATCTTTGTGTATTCGCATTCAATACAGTCCGATGCATTGTTGAACGTTTGAAATGTTGCTCAGTTTATTTTTATACTGGGACTGGAGACATGAATATTACTGCATAATATCGCATCCCCGACTGGGGAACAACGTTCACGATGAGTGCAGATTCAAGGACCTTCATTGAGATTATATCGTGCCAGTATTGCCATTCTAGCAACATCGGAATGTTTCACCTCTTGATAGTTTATTCTCGCTCCTATGACATTCATAAGATTCGAAATTCATTGCTGAAAATAAACGAATTAGTTTACTACGAAAACAAAATGAAACTAATTGATATGTATAAAAATGTTTGTAACAATTATCGTCTTAGTATAAAGCTTCTTTAAAGATTCATTCTTTACGGTTCGTTCAAATATTTTGATTTGCTAAGCTGAAAAGAAAATCACCGCCATAAAAAAATATTTCCATCTGTGTTTAAAAACTGATAAGCCGGAATGAAAAGATGAAATTTTCGTCTATATAATCTGCTCAACAATTTAAACGTATGGTTAATGAGCTATACTGTTTACCTTCAAAGATAAAGCAATTTTTGCAGCACTGCTTGGCAAAACCGCAAGAAAGCCCCGTAACAGGAATTGTAACAGTGCGTTACGAGAGAGGTCTCCCAGTTATTAGTATACCGTTACCGTCTCGGCGTGAAATCTGTCAGTTCTCACTAAAGCCGCTCGGCGATACGGTCTTCAATCTTTGTGATTATCTAGCAGCCGAAGATAAAGGCATTGACTTTGTCGCATTATATACAGTAGGTAAGCTTTCATGTCAACTTCCGTGAAGCAGTTACTTCTTCATTTGATTCAGAAGTTTTATTATCAGCTTCAAAGATCAGAAATCATATGCATCAAGTAATTGGCATGTCAACGAGGATGAAGTTCTTCGAAAGGATTATATAGATTTTTGATGGCATGTGGAAAATCATGTACTAGCTAACGCACTTAAGGTAAATTTTAGAGGTGTTGTGGCAGAGTGCCACCAATGGATGCCTCCTTATTGTTCATTATCTATGTGGGCAAGCTTTTACGCTTTAGTTACGTCTTTATAGTTATCGTTGCATGCGCCAAGTAGTTCCTCCATTTGCATTTTCGGTGCATATGACAACAGCGTCGCTTACTTTAACACACGTTGCCTATGCAAGTAATATTTTAATGCTTATCAGAATGCGAAATAATACAAGAAATGCCAAATCGCAACAAGCATTGGTTCTGGTCTAGTAGAGAGCCTTTTTTAATCGAATATAATTTGAATTGTTCAAGCAGCTAGAACATTCTTTTTTTTGGTGTGAGTCAATCTGTTCGAATTTCTTGCGGTCATCCGCAAATCTACGTTTCAACTGCGATGTTGTTTTCTGCCGAATACTGTTGTGGCACAAGGCATGAGAGGTTGATGTTGACAGACATCATTAACCCGTCGGGAAAGGAAAGTTTCGGGAGTGGGTTACCTCGACAATCTGAAATGGTCAGTTTTAGGGTTGAAATTCTTTCTATTTCCAGTAATAAACCAGTTTGCGTTATCGGATCTTCTTTGACCGTTTATATCGTTGATTGTTTTTTTTCATTGTGACAACCATTTGTTTTGTTTGTTTATATTTTTTTCTTACGAAGCCATTCGTTTACAGAGGGAACGCGGATCGCAGGGAGTACTCCAATAGAGCATCTTCTTCAACTTGGTGATTTTAGGTTACGGATAAATGACGTCACTTATGAGGTCAACGTTCCACCAACACAAAATGGGATCTCTTCGGTAATTTCTTTTCATTTCTTTTGACTAGCTGTATCCCATCTAAGTTGCATATTTTACGGGGTCGTTTGCTTCGATCATTTCCAAAGCTCATACCATGCAATTATGCAAATTTACCTCCCTAAAGAGCTGCATGACGGTGTGATTCCTGCGCATATGTATGTATTCTTATGTTTACGTATTTATCCGGTAGTGTCAGTTTAATGCTGTTTTCAACTCGTGATCTGGTAATCGGTCACCGGAGATTGTAGCCGGTAAAAAAGAGGAGTAGCATTTCGGAAACAAAACTTTTATGCTTAGTATTGCAGTTGGTGGAATTGACGAGCGAAAGGTTTCGAGGCTTCGATGATATGAAAGCGACAGTCGCTTCCCTTCACGCAATTTTTAACGTTGACGAATTCAAGTTGGGTAGAGAAAGAAAATTGATCGAGAAACTCGAGGAAGTCGAACTTGAGCTGAAGCCCCTTGAAGCAGTAGGTGATTTCAGATTTGCACCATCAGTCCTTCTTTTCATTCCATTTTCAATGCCGGTATCTCACTCTAAGAATTTTAACTTTCCTTCTGAATTTTATGAATTACGAGAAGGTGAAATGCGACATTTTTTTTCTCTTTTCGCATTCTTTGTGACGGTGTGGATATATGATGTGGCATACGCGAACAAGCAGAGTTCTCGATTTTAGAATTGTCTGTTTCCATTTTATTTCTCAGTTTGTTTTCTTCAATTTTTTTTCTTCAAGATTTCTTTATTTTTTAGGTGAAAGCACATATTGATGCGGAATGTGAATCACATTCCGAGCGGATAATGTGGGCACTTTTCGCAGCGATGGGTCTTCAAACAGGCATCTTTGCACGGCTCACCTGGTGGGAATACAGCTGGGATATTATGGAACCAGTCACATATTTTGCAACTTATGCCACCGTTATTGCGACGTACGGCTATTATTTATATACAAGACAGGTAGGCATTCGTGCTTAAAGTTACTGTAGACAGCACCAACAATGCGCATAGCCCTTTCAGGTAGACCTAGGATCACTTCCGTTCATTTGCAACAACCTTGTTCCTTTTTTTTTATTAGAAGTAACAGTAGAGATTGGTTCTTATGCGTCCCGCAGGAGTGTTTTTTGAGAGGAATTTTTCTTCTATTATTATATATTATTCTCAGCTATTACGACCTATGTACGTAGGAACTTGTTATATACCATGCAATATAAAAAAAACTGTGCAAGCAATATAAGAACACATTTTGGAGGAAAGTAATGCAGTTTGTATATATATGATGATGGAGATGGAATTTTGCAATCAAGTATTTCAGCGCTGTGCGCACAATTTATGGAATAGATTAGAAATTATTGCAGTGAATTCTGCATGAATCCTTTTTTATGCCGGTTTACTCACAATTAGACGTGATACAAAATTGTTATGACGCGTCCTTTGTCTATAGAACAGCTAATCACACCGGAAATCACACTGATTTCGAAATCGTAACGGTTATTGCAAAGGATTTGTTGTCTAGAAGAGGATGGAATAGGGTTGAAGTGCCGGATTATAATAGATGAAATAATAGGGCCGTTCATTAAGAGTGACTGACATGAGAAAATAAACTTGAAGTATGTGTTATGCACCTGCGAATGGCTTTCGCTATTAATCCTTTTATTGTTTGCGAGTCCTCATGTTGACTCGCAGTACTTTCAACCCGTGTTTGTAAAAATTCAGCTCACATTGATTGTATAAATTGTGAATTTCATTGCCGTTTTGTATAAATTGAGTTCTTTTATAAATTTAAGAGCTTTCTTGAAGTATTATTTCAATTGCGAGAATGTTTTTAAATCCTATTTTTACGTGAATATTTTTTGAATCACCTAAATATTTTTAAACTATATGAATTCAGCAAAGCAGTTGAGTTCGTTCCGATTCCATGCAAGTGGCTTATTTCTCTTTCTTCAGAATTTCGAATATACAACGATGAAAAATCGCTGCTATACAAATTATTTTTATAAAAGGGCGCAAAAACATGGATTCGATATTGCGAGGTATGTGCTGATTCATCATATTTCTATATAGTGTCGTTACTAACGAAACGGTCTTGTGTTGGTCACGGTCACTTTTCACATTTGTTTTTTATTATTTACAAAAAAGAAATTGATAAACAATTATCAGAGGTATTAGGCTGATAAGAATAAAGCCAAGCCTGATCATCTGAATGTATGATAAGCTAGGCAGATTCAATTTGCCATCCATTTAATGCTAAAACAACGGTTGGGAATCCATGAGAATGCCGATACCGCTTTATGTACGGATCATTTCCTTCTCTCAATGATATATTTCTACCTTTGAGAGGCCTGATAGACGGCACTGTTGTAATTGTTGTCTGCTAGCGGTTGCGGTTGAAGATTTGTTCAATGTCCGCTCCTGCTTAAGGTGTGAAGAAAGTCGATCATTCTTTCTCGCTAACGCAGAATTTGATCCAACTTTTAAAAAAATGTGGTTAGTTGTTCTTTGCATCCAGATCGATGAGATGAATGCCCCTCTTATGTCCCTTCAAAGCATTGCGGCTATATTTTCAGGTACAACGAGCTTCAGGATCTTGCCGAAGGGATTCGTAAAGATTTGAATCGTCTTCGTGATCCACTTTATCAACATCTACCGGCAACACATCTCGCATGGGCATTACGTGAAAGTGCATCGAAACATCGACAACGTGCTAAAGACTCATCTAAAAATGAAAACACTTGACCCCTCCCCCTCCCCATTCTCCACCCTCAATGTTGTTGAGTGTTTGCGGCCGCTATTATAGGTAATTTTTTTTGGGCGAAGTGTTTGTTATCAATAATCGTTGCATGTATTTTGAACACATTTCGCATATTGATGGCATTTTCTTGTTGATTTGCTGAGAACGGATTTGTTTAGATGGAAGATTATTGTTCTTGCTTGTTGCGTATGACTAAGAATTAACGAAGAGTATAGCGTAACGTTGCATATGACTAAATGTACAAAATAATTCACCCATCAAATATTGCCCTCGCAACAAGTCATTTAATGCTATGCGTTTTTATCCCTATGATATATACCTTCAGAATCGCACAGAGGGATGCTATAGCCATGGGTTATGCTCCAGACACCTGAGTTTGCCCAATTCAATCGACATGCATTTCATATACCGTCTAATGGGAGCTGTTGGCATCTAAGAAATTTTGGTAACCTTTTTCCTTTAATTAAACCCTTAAATTGCGTTTCATCAATTGAAAGATTCAATAATTTTATGAAATAAGTTGCTGATTACGAGCGTTTGCTCGGCGTGTGAACAGTTTATGTTGCAAAGCTATGTTAATCCGTTGCCTAAGAATTCGGGTCATTTTTAACCTCTTTGGTTTATCCTGTATTATGAAGATAGTGTATTCTGCATACAAGTGTGATATAAACGCACTATTGTCGGGTTTGTGCAGGCGAAACGGCTGTGTTTGCATCAATGCTCAATAACTGTTGTGATGTGCTTGTGTTGTTTTTTTCGCTCATTTTGCAATATAAAGCTTAACTGTTGACCTGATGACGAAATTTCTTATTATGCAGTTTTTTTTTTTCGTTTGAAGTGTCCGTTTCATCGGGTGGAGTGGGTGATTAAGTCCTTCAGAGATTTGATGACGTTGTAGACTTTCTATAAGACATCTGAATGCAACTCCTACCCTGCCGCAAGTGTGTAAAGAAGTATTCGCTGAGCGTTAGGAAAGTCAGCTTTCCAAAGAAGGATACAAAGAATGTGGAAAACTTGCTCGTAGCGCCATTTAACACTGCCAACATAACTTGACTTTATTATTCGAGGTGTGCTTGCTACTTAATATTCTTTGAAAAACAGAAACACAGCTATGCAACATGAGCTCCTACTCGTCTGGTGCTGTGGGCAGAAATGAGGAGAAATTTTATGGGTAGGAATCTTTTAGAGGGGATAGGTTTGTACAAATGATGTGCGCGCATTCCAGGCATCGCAATGATCGATGAATTCAGATTATTGTGGCTAGAGAGGTAAAGGGTCTACATTGCAAAAACGCTAAGGCAGATGAAGAAAGAATAGGAACCCACAAGGACATACGTGTACTTCCAATGAGGCAGATCAGGAGAAAGCGATGACGAGTTCATTTTTTGCTTGGTTTCAGACGACTCAACCACGAAGTGTTTTTCTTTTTCTCTGTAGGACTTGGCATTGGCTTGGGGAGTCGCCTTCGTTCAGGTAGAATCGACGTAGGTGGAGGACTTTCTTCACGAATAACACTGATTTGATCTGTGTTGCGACGAATTTGTAGTTCACCACGTCCATCTGGAGCATTCAATGACGTTGACGAACTATTTGATCCGACAGTGTTTCGGCGCTGAAAACATAAGCTAAATGAGCAGTTAGCAACTTTCACATTCCGTCAAAACCATTCGAAGAAAATTCGCAAGAACGAACACAGCACGGTTTCATAAAAAATTTTACGAATGTGTAGCAAATGCGTTAAATCAATAATTGCGAGGAAAAGAGCAGAAAATAGCACGTGATTTATTAGCTCTGAGACAATGCACGTTAAAAACGGCAAAACGAGTTATGACTTAGAATTGGCTACACGCCTTCAGCTTACAACATGGTGCGTTGATCACGGCATAAACCAATCACAGTGGGTTGCCTTCCACAATGGAGCGATCAGGCGCTCGAGGAATACAAGGACGATGAGGTGCTAAGAACTAATTTCATTTCAACTAGATTTAGTCATAATCTTCAGATAACGCGTAATGAAGCGGGTTCGAGTCGAAGCTGGCGAAGCATTGTCGGTTACTTGCTAGATCCAATGTTTGAACCGTTTAAAATATGACGATATATAGCCAGGACTAGCCGATTATTCGTTCACTCTAAATACTTTTTCATTTAAAACGATCTACAAATATGTGTCATTACTCGATTGAGAATTCTAAGTGAAATTTCCAACTGTGATACACTATCAAATATTCGTCACCTTTAAAATAAGTTCAGTGGCGTTTTGGCGCATGTAATATCTCAAATCGGACTTTGCAAGGAGGATCATCAAATATCCTTACCAGCTGTATGCCTGAGTCGCGTGTAAACTGCAATGCTGTTGGGCTACAGTTGTTTGGCATCCGAAGGCGAGAACCACTCAGCAATGGAGGTGGTTTCGATGTGAGTGTTCGCTTCTTCTCGATATTAGCATAGCCTGCATTCGATTGTTTTATATTTAATGCCGCATAATCCGATGATAGACTGCTTCGTGAAGGTGGACAGTCGTATTTGTGCACTTCGTATACTATAAATTCTCATTTATAGTTGATTGTCACACAATTGCAAAGCACCGCCTCAAGTAATTCATGTTATATTTCCAATTCTCATGTTTTGTTTATTAATTTGTTAGTATTCGTTCATCGGATTCGCATTAAGATATACTTTCTGGAATATTTCTTTGAACAACTCACTAATGGTTTCGATAATCAACCCAACAACAGCTCCACTATGACCGATGAGGAATATGAGGTTGAGAAACTCGGCTATAGTTTACGATTATGCAGCTTCAACAATGTTTTGTTCTGTCCTCTTTATTGCAAAATTTCCTGCTTTGGCAATTTCCAGTCATACATTGTGTAACAATATCTAGCAAAGTTTGACCAACATTTTCAGAATGTAGTGGAGTTTCTGTCGACAGCTCACACTGAGAACCAATACTGGCAACATTCTATGCAAATTTTGAATTTGCGACTGCAAACGGTGAATGGTGCTAGATCAAATTTTTGGACCCTCAACAGGAATTTTGGGTAAAAGTTAGAAGTGTGCAAAGTACTGTTGACAAATTGGTGTTATAAAATCAGGAAGTTTCAAGCTTCACAGGAAAGTAACGACCGCAGAATTATTCAAAATTTTTGCTGTAATGATCGAGCTTTCATCCTGAATGAGGACTTAAATAATACTGATGTTTTTTTGCACTTCCGAGGTGAAAAAACTTGAAGATGATAATGACTTACGATGCTGATAGTGTGGGGAGGCGGGTTGACTATAGCGGTCGAGACTGGTCTGTTTTTGACAATTCACTAGCGAGGGTATTCGACGAGTCATGATCGGCGTGGAGGACGGACTGCGAGTGAGCGAATTACTGACATCTTGTAATGAGGAAACAATCGCTTTTACGTGCCCACAATTCGCCAAGCGATGTAAACTGAAATGCGCTAAGATTCTAAACTTCAGCAATGGTCATTCATCGCCGAATGAATCTTCGACTAATCCTTAGTTAAATGATAATTATTTGAAATTTAAATGGGTTTAAATAATATTTAAATAACAGAAATTAATCACTTAAATAATTCTGTAGCTATTGCATCATTTGCGCAACTTCCCTAACTGCTTGTTCATCACAGCCCTTTCTCAGTTTCACTGAGTTTTTGCATCCAGCCACCTTCCCTCCCTCTCACCGCGAAAGCTATTTGGGTGATCTCCTTTCAGTTCAAACTATTCTATTTTATGTTGCTAATGTTAATGGCTCTGCACGATGTTTATTCAGAAGTGCTCGACATTCCGGGATTTCGCCAGCATCACAGGCCCAAAAACAATTGTATTTATAGAAATAATTTGAAAGGTATTCTAGATAACGGAAGAAGGATTAAAATGGGCGAATAAAGATAACGGAAGATGATTTCCCAGCCACCCTTCTTTCGATTATCTAGGATCTAGAATGTACATTTCGCAGCGAGGATATAGACCGGCAGATTGGAAAACGCTGGGCAGTTGCGAATAAACATTGCACAAAACTGTCTCCATCAGGGACGTGTAATGAAATAAACAAATGGGAGAATGCGACTGATTAACAGATGACTTATTTATGAAATCAAACGAACTTTTCTTGTAAAATTTAGAAAATTTTTTAAAATGACTAAAGACTGAACAATAATTAAGGCTCACTTGAGATTCGATACAGGCTCATCACGCTTTCCATTTCTTTTAATCACCTCTTCAGCGAATCGTCTCATACTAGCCGCACCGCACATTTTCCGTTCTGGAGTTTCCACAAGGCTGCAATTGGAACTATACAACAATTAGAAATAGGATCGAATATTTAAGGTAAGGACAATAATCTGAGCACTTAGAAAATGATCAGGAACTATTTAACTGGGTTGAACTCGAATCTGCGCTTACGACCTTTATCCATGAGAATATGCAGCAAAACTCTCAATCTATGGCTTTATTAAGATAGAACGGAAAATCCTTATAGACCAATAGGCAAACAAATTGCAAATGTGTATCTTTATTGTACCACTGTGAAAATTCGTTCTTCACGTATGTTTACTTACTCACTCTTCTCGAAAATGGCCAATTGACTGCTCCTAGAACGTCTGTGATCCTTTTAGTCAGTTCTATCGCTATGCGCTTCTTTTCACATAGTTTTTGTAGAGCAATTTCAGTAAAATGTTAAGTCAAGAGAAAGCGAAACTGCGATTGCGGACAAATGAGCCATAACAACTTGATTCATTTTATAATAGCCAAGTTACAATAACGTCGACTGTTATTGTACTCTTCATGAATTTCACTATATCTAAGAAGAGAAGTATAGAAAAGTATAGGAAATTAGGTTGCTTGAATAATTGCAATATTCAATCAGTAAATTATTCACTCACTAGGAATTCACATTTTGTCCTAAAATGATTTAAAATAATAGAAATGAAATATTTCAAGAATTTATTAAGCGTACCTTATTGGACGACCATTATAAGCATTTCGCCTATCACGTTGCATTATTGCAGTTCTATTCACTGCACTCTTCAACAATTGTCCTCGCTCTCCCAATATTAAACCTGAAGCAAGGAATAGATAGAAGAATAAAAGGAAATAAGTTTCGTTTATAATCGATCTCAAGCATCACTACATTGAAATGGCGAAGAATGGCTTTATTACTATTTGTTTATTGCTATTTATGGACTACTTCCTATCGCCAAAGGGGCCACGATTAATCACCATCTTAAACTATAAGTGTTCGAATTCTTGCAGCTTTTAGTTGTCTGGGATTAATAAAAAATTAATTCACTTAAAAATTCCAATTCGCAATGAAACAAAAGCGATCTTTACCTGCTGTAGTTATTGCGCTCTGATCGTTCTTTGATTGCAGTGGCTGAGGCGTTGGTGGAGTTCGTTCACGATCTGTATCGCTTAATTCACCTTCGCAAATACGTGATAAACCTGCAAAAACTATGCTAAAGTCGACACTTTCGTAATATAATATGACTTTAAAAGCAAATGCTTGGAAAAGAAGACGGGAAGGTTCATCGGAGTCGCGTTCTGATTCGTTGAAAATTGTGTGAAAAGGATTAGAAAAGGATCTCATTAATGGTGCAATAAATTGCTTACCATGCAGTATTATAAGCATTTGCAATTGCGTTTTTTTGGAAAATAAATAAAACTATGAAACATTATAAAAGATAATAAGTTGTTCCATACATCTGGCATAATCGAATAGCCTTAAGAATTCAGTTTCGATATTTTGTTCGTTTTTTTCCACTTCCGATTCCATATTCGTAGATTCGGAGCGCCTATATTTATCAACTCGTTGACCATGAAGTTTGAATGGTAGTAGGAAATTCAATTTCGGCTTGATCTGAAATACCACCATATGATTACGTCAAACTTAACGATTTTATGTGCTCCAATGAATTCTCCAAAAAATGTTTAATAGCGATATTCTTTCTTCTTGTATTGTTCATGTGCATGTGTCTGCATACATGTTTATATATGTAAGGAATATTGTGCTTCTTAGCCTAATAGTTTCGATCTGGGAGCCATAAAGGTCAAAGTAATAAAATTTCGTGGGTACAATTTAGTAGGTGAAAACTGGGTGAGTTATGATCACTTAAACATGCCACTATATTTGAGATTCAAATTTGTTGCGCTACCGGTTTCATGAGGTATGAATGCAAATTCATCAGCTGAAATTTCGTGAAACTGGCCGCTTCCATAAGCGATCGTATTATCAAAGGTTACATTTTTCCGATGTTTAGGCAATCGGTTGTTTTATAGGGCTGAAGCAGTACAATGTGTTCTGAAAACAGCGGCGAAAGTCATACTGATTCTGCTGGCACTCCATCACCTATGTTTTCGTAGATGAAAGCGTATTAGCGATGAAGAAGAGGAAGGAAAACAGAAAATTTCAAGGAAGCAGCGATCCTCCAAAAAAGATCGATAAATTAAAGTCGATGAAACAATGAAGGACTAAAGGTGGCAATCTTCTCCACTGCTTATTTACATAATCACTATAGCCTCTTTTGAGAGTAAAATGCATCAACTGACCATTCGTTCAAAAAGATCTTCGCCATGATAGGAGACTGGTCTTGGAGGATGCCTACTGGCTGAAGCACACAGCTGTAATCGCATACGCTCGATCTGAAAAGTGTGAAATGTAAAACAACGATTCGATATATAGACTGAAAAGCGCAAGCTAAATGTTTCAATCTTAGCACTCGCAAATTATAGCATAAAACTCCAATGTAGCATTCAGATGGGAGGAATCTATGATGAAACACATCCCTATTTTTCGTCGGCTATTCAATAGTAAAAGCTGATTGTTTCACAACCAATGCGAAATTTTTTCACCAAAATTGGTGCATACTATTACATTAGTAAAATTAACAAAGAACCGCAAATATATTACTGTAAACTCTAACTGTACTTTATCAATAATACTTCTTAATAGAGGAATGCGAATTTGTTAAAAGAAGCATACGAAGGCGTTTATAGAATATTCATGCATCAAACCTGTGCATGGGTGATCAGCAATGAGGACTGAGTGTGCAATAACTCAAGATCGGCTCGACTCGCATGCGCGGCCTTATCGATAAACGACGTTCGCATTTGACTAAGCTGAAAGTGTATTGCGATAGAAGAATCAATAAGTAAAAAAAAATAAAGGATACATTTCCCCTATGTTTCAGTTTTCCATCAGATCAGAAGCATGAGTGCTTTTCATGCTGGGTTTCTATTCCTCTCATGTCGACTCTCTCTCTTTTCCTTCCATCACTATAAGCTTACGAGCGTACATGCAATGCTCAGAAGCAATTCGGCAGACGCCACATGTACCAGAAGGTACTGGAAATTAGGAATATTTGAAATTTACTGAAATCAACTGCCTTATTTCAGTAACTTCCTTAACTTTGATTACCATCTTAAATTTTGGCAAACGCCAAAGCATTTATTCATTCCGACAAGCGAATTAACCGAACGGGATGTGATTCTGCACTATCGAATCGGCGTTCAATTTCACTATTACAGATGATGACTTCCATATATATTAGTAAATATTTAACAGGCGTAGAATTGCATATATGAGAATGTTAATAACGTCTTTATCATTTAATGAAGCGATGTGTTACCTTGCGAACGATGCCCATAGTAAATGAATAGAGTGCATCATAGGAAGGCATCATCTCAAGCAATTGTCGTATGTGTTTATCCTGCACTGCCAACTCTAAATTTACAACTCATTATCAATGCTTCACTCAATAAGACAAATTAGTTGATTGTTGCTGACGATATGTGACTCTAATTAGTGCCTCCTTTCGACCCTTTCGCGATCTGTTGTCGACTATACCATGCAGATGTCCATTTTACAACATACTTCCGTAGATCTTCTGTCCCTCACCCCTCAAGAACATTGTGTATATAAACTTGTAACGGCAGATATTTCGAAATTAAGCACTGCTTAACATCAACGTATAGAGTGGAGTAGTGAAAAAACACCATTATCTTCCAGAATTTCACATCCGCTGAATATCTCAAGCTGAAGCACAAACAACCGTGAAGTTTAGTATGAGTTGCACCTCAAGATACAAAACTAAAGAAGGTGAGCGCAGAAAGGTAAAGGTGACCTGATGCACGAAGCTGCAGAAGTGAAAAATTCTCTCGTTGTAAGCGTTCAACTTGCTCAAGACATGCTTGATAGGCACTTTGTTCACGTAGCGAAGAATTTATTGCCTGTAAAGAAATCCATCAGATATTATTTTATAGTGCAACAGTGTAAAGAGGGGAGGGTTAAAATATGCATATTAGCACACCGGGCTTGCATTCCTGACTGCCAATATCACTTGCACTCATATTAATACTCATGAACTTCTGGCCAAAAATACTGAACTTCGCGGTCCACTCCTCGAAGATCAGCTGAAACAGGGAAGGGATTTTTGAGAAAACCTCTCCTCCCGGTTTGATCACTTAGTTACTTCACGGAACAGTGTCAAGAGCAATGGGTTGTTCATGATTTGATTGAATCTTTAAAAACCATGGACTTTTAAATTTCATACGTAACAGCTTTCACTACTTATATAAAAATTGTTCTGATTCTGAATGCTTACTTGGTTTCATAGGTATGCGGGAAGAACGAAATATGCGGAATGATGGTTGCTTAGATTGGAATATTGCGAAACAAATTACCGCTTGTTGATTTCGTAGTGCTTCCGATTTGGCAATTTGTAAATCTTCCTCAAAATGACGTAATTTTTCCTCGATTGCATTCATCACAGTCGATGGTCCGGCTATTAGCCGTTCTGTCAATGATAGACGCTCCAATTCGGCGTTTAAATGACATCGATTTTGAAGTGACTCCAGCTGAAGAAAAAATCCTCTTAGATATTAGGAGGTTCCCATCTTCTGTTCCCGTCCAGAATTCAAAAAAGGCCGATGCCTTTCATGGAAAATAGAAACTCTTTTGAATTTAGATGAACCAGGAAAACAACTGGATGACATATGCGATGATAAGGAAGAGTGACCTGTTTCTGAAGAGTAGCCATCTGAGCGGTCAGTTTTGAATGTTCCATCGACTTTTCGCGTAATTGTTCTATAAGTCTAGCATTGCGATTGCGGATCATCGTCAATTCATTGCGGATTACTTCGTTATCGTCACGTAATACACGTGTTTGTGCTCGATTCCATATTCCTTCTGTGATAGGTTTGAGTCGGTAATATAAAAAAGCAATCTATATAATCACATTCACCATAAACATTATCAGCTCAGGCAACATCATCAGCTCAGAAAAGTTAAACGAATATGACATATAGAAAAAGCTAATGAAACCATTAATGTGCTCTCATGAAGTCACTTTCTAATGAAGCTCATCGAAGCAATAACAGCACATAACCAGCGAATATTTCATTAAAAATTCAAGGAAACATCTTCATCAAGAACATCGATCTCCCAAGCGTACACTCCTACGTAAAATATGCTGATGCCGTTTGCATCGCCTTTTGCAATTCGATTTGAGTATCATGATTCTATTTGTAAGAGATGTGCCGTTCGTGCAAAATTGGCTTATCAGTTTCGAAATTTCAAGCTGCTGCGAATTCAACTCATTCATTCAGAATATTTTAGTATTCATAGCCGTAGATTTCTATGCTCAAAGAATGAAAAGTTAATTTCTTTTAGATCCAATACAACGGAACATCACTTCCCCGGCAAAACGAAGAGGCTTAGTTACCGGGTTCCAGAAAAGGTGTTGTTAACTGTAGACGACACGAATCTGTGGATTCTTCCTCGTCGCTTTCATCGAAGTATCGAGGTGATGTACGACTCTGTAATAATTTTACTTATCCTTTATTTGCTTGCATGAAAGCAAGACATTTTGTGTAAGAAGAGATGCTCACATTTATAGTTTTTTACTGATTTCGCTTTCTTTTAAACTTCTTTTCCTATAAGCTCTAAATGCACACGAACTACATACTATATCGCTTTTCGTCTATATAACCTCCAAAATACATTGTTTAAGCAGTACAAATTAATAAAATATAAAACGGAATAAGCGATTAGAAAGAGCGATTAAACGACAATTAAATGTTATTTTCTTCAATAATTTCCCCATTACAAATACAAAAAAAGAAGAAAACTTCACATGTCGCATAGGTCGATATTGCTTTGGTGTCTGTAGAAGGGATTTTTTCGGTTGTTCGCCAGATTCATGCTGAGCAGATGTTGGTATTTTATTGTATGTCGAAGGTGCAATGCGTTTCTCTGCAATAAGCTCTACTTTTTGAATGAGTTTCTTTCAACAACCAAATCGTAAAACAGCTTTTCGTAGTTGTTCACCTGTCATCGGGATTTTCTGTACCGCTGTCGTCCTTCTCATGCACTTAGAAGAGGGCTGCCAATTAATTTTAGTGCTTTCAGAAAGTGAGGCACGATAGATGGTAAACACCTACTGGGATTTCGATGAAAAATGACCGAAAGAGTAGATGTTTTGGCAGCTTTCAAGTAGAAAAGAAGCTTATCGCAAAAATTTCTTTCCAACTTCGCCAGGTAAACTTTGGAGGTTGGAGACAACTAGAACTTCAAAACTGTTTGCTTAAGACTGTGCGATGACAGATTTTTAGTCATGAGACGAAAGATGTGAATGAAAAAATAACCTGCAGATATGGGGTTGGAGTTTTCGATGGCACCACAGATCTCGAAAAGAATGAGGGAAAGAAAAGTTTGCGAATCTTTGACAGGCGGGATTACCGAAGCATCTTGTTGAGTCATTTATCATAGGCTAGAAGTCAGATAGAGAGAACTAAAGGGGAGAAGTAGTCCCAACAATCCCATACTGGATCATCCAACAATAATCTGACTGTTTCGTAAGGCCGATCTGGAAATAATATCCCATGAAACAAAACGCTATTACCCATCATAGATATCAGTGCCGATTTTTACGAACTGATTTCAATGCAAAATTTATTTTTCACAAAAGAATGCATGAATTTCAGTTGCTCACCTGCAGTTAACATGAAACAGGCAGAGGAGAGTGCCAGAGGAACAAGCACAAAAATGCTTTTGCACCTCGCTCATAAATCAACTAATTTCATAAGCCCTCAATGAAAAGCAGTGAAAAGTGCCGAATAGGACAAGCCTATTTCAAGCAACGTGATCTCTCGTATAATTTTGCTAGGAAGGTGATCACATATAGAGGATCTATAGGGGGCTGTACTAATGTAAAACATAACCCGGCGCGACTCCAAAATGCATGCAACTTATTTTGCTCTCTTCAAATGCTTATAATTGTTCCCGATCTGTGGAGTCAACCTTAAAGAAAAGGAGGTCCATTTACGGTACAAATTATGCCCTTTAAGCACCGTATACCTCAATTCGGCTTTTGGCGATCTCAAAGTGTTAGAGAGAGCGACAGAAATACGTAATCGCATAAATACTTAATTAGCGCATAATGTATGAAGTCATCGATAGAATACTTACCGATTTTTTGTGTGTTTTCACCAGATGATTGAATCGAATCGCTCTCACTAATTTTTCGTTTACGTTTTTTAATAGCCGCTCTCGTTAGTGGAATATCACGTTTGACGCATTCATCACGTTCTTTCTTCTTTCTTAGTCCAATTAGTTCCAAAAAGCTCGATCGACTCGACGCTGTAAAAGTTATGATCACTTATAACTGTAAAAAAATAGTTCATATAGAAAAAAATTGATGCAATACTATCGCAAATTTGCTTCTTTTATGATCGAATAGAATCAATATGTCAGTAGTGAGCAGCATGTTTAAAAGTTAGAACACCGCAAACGACATAGTGTGATACCGTTGTCGAAAATAGTATGATGAGCGTTTATCGGAGATCCTTCGCAAAGACGAGATCCTGTTGAACAAATTTTGTTGACATGTTGAACAAGCAAATCTTTATGGTAAGCAACATATCACAACAGAATTATCAATTTTTCAATGCATTTTAAACAATGCAGCCTTTCATATACGCATCTTATCCGGCCATTTTAAATGGTGGGAATTCCCAAACGTAGTCGGCATTATCCTGCTTATCAGGTATTTGGTATTTTGCATTCAACATCATAGGATTCACTTAATGCTTAACTCTTTTTGTGAAGTCGTCTCTTTCTCCAATCTCTTTGTCGTTAATCTTCGTTGGTTGTGTAAAGAAATGCAAAAGAAAGAAACTGCCAGCTGATCGAAATTTATGCCTAAAATTCGCCTATATCGAAAGCCATAGCAAAGATGCGCTTTTAATGCTGTTAATAAAATCTTGTCGTGAGTAAAATTCATCCGTTCATTTGCAAAAATATTTTAGCTTTTCTTCAACCTTCAATGATTTATACTAATTGCCATTGCGATATGATAGAGCCGGAAAGCAGCTTAGTGAATGAATGCTAGCAAATTTGGTTGGAGTGTGAATTGTGCATTCTGATTGGCCTCATTTGGCAAATTATACAGACATAATTCCAGCCACTATCATGGTTTCAATCATACGACTAGCTTAGTTCCAAATCCAACGCTAGAATTAATCATGGAGAGTTTTTTTTGCCTATTTCAACTTTTTCCTAATTGAGAATACAACAAGGATTCGTTGCCAAAAACGCCGCTACGTTCGAGTCAATAACGGTTGGAGTTATGCTTTGTTGTAGAAAGAGAGGCGCCGATCCAGTTTGCTTTACATTTGCTGCTCGGTTAAGCAGATTTACTATTGTGCCAACTACTGAACCGTAGTAGACGAATGAGTTGAAATTTCGGTTATAAGTAGAGTTATCGGAATCCGATAAATGTAATTCATTAAATTTCTTTTATCGTAGCCAAGTTTTGTCAAGCATATGCGCTCTACTAAGACCCACATATGACGGAATGTCAAATGTGAAAAGCTTTTCGATTATCGCTCCTTCATAAAAGGATTTGCGTGATTAGATGAGATACGACTGTCCACTTCCTCATTCCCAAATATGCTCATACTCTTGTCCCTCATTTTAAGACTCTTACTGCGCAGAAGCTTCAGCGGAATGCGAATCATGAGGGCAGTTATTCAGTTGTTCAAATACATCCTGGAACAACGGTGGCTCGTATACAACATTCGCGAATGCGTGCTACATCCGCTGTTCTGCTAACAGAGTGACCATGAGGTTCTTTCCCAGCCAGGCAAGGACCTCAGATATTTGGCAGAAACAGCGAAGGCAACGTTCTAGAACAAATAGGCAAATGCAATGACTAGCTGGAAGTCGAAATTTGAGAAATTCTATACACGAATTACTAGTTCCAATGGATCGGTCAACGACTTTGCATGAGTTAAATGGGAAGGATACAAAAAAACATAAAAGAATATTCCACAGGGCGCCCATACACGATAGAAATAATACCTAGTTCACGCATTTCACACCTTGCAGAGATGCAATGGTGAGCCAAGCAAAAGTTTATCATTGCTATTACTTTGTTGGGATTGGAAAAACGCATTTGGTGTTCTCTTTTTACTTGCAGATGGGTCATCCCTCTGTGATCCCGGAGTGATCCTCAACGATGGGTCACAATTTGATTAGCACTTTATAATTCGCTTGCTCGAATTATTTTAGCAGTCTTATTCATGCGATTGAAAGAGGAGATATGCTCATTCAAACCTAAACAATTCCTTCTTGCATATCACCTTACTGAACTGCAACAATTCTGATGCTCTCAATTACGTTATGTTTATTGCCGCTACCATATTTCAGTGTTTTCTAGCAGCGTTGATGATACATAGAGACAGAAATGAATACATAATGACGATGCATTCATTAATGAATAATGAAAGTTGACGAACTCATATTTTCTGAGTGATCTCTTGATGAAGCGGACGAGGGACTTGTGTTTTCAGAAATCGATGATATCTGTGAGCGACGTGCCATCGGTCTCCCCCCACGATTCGGTGATCGCCGTCCTTCATATTCAGGGAGAGCCACCTTCAAAAAGGACATTGCACGGAATAGTTGAAACGTAAAAGCAATGAAAACAATAAGATATGAGATGCTTAATGCTTACGAATGAGACAACCAGGGAAATTCTCAAGTGTTGAAGAGTAACAATAGCGCTCGTATTTTACCACTGGTAGGTATGAAGGCAAATCCGGATACCTCGGAGAAAACAGACTGCTCAGCATCGGAATCTGACATTTCGGGAAGTACGAGGGGTGGAGCACAATTTCGGCGACTCGACGGAAGCGCACAGCGACGGAATTCAGAGAAATCCGATGAAAGATCCGTCGAGTAGGAGCTCGTCGTTAGACTCCCCTGGAAACGAAATTTATAGAAACAATATATCCAACCCTTTCAGAAACGCGAACTTTCAAACATCGAATTTGCATCAAAAGCATTGGCTGAACGCGGTTTGGCCACGTAATGCTCTCATCCGGCTTGAATTTCCGGAAATGGGAGAAAAGTTCTCCATACCATCGTTAAGTAAGGCATTCGTATAGTGTTAAATATTATAACTGAAAAGGAAGTGCATAAAGGCGCATCCTTTCAGAAGAATCAAACGCACTGGTCTTTCACAACCATGAAATCAGTAACGTAGAAAATTATATAGGTTACGCTTGTCCATATGACAAAAATATGGCGTAAGCAATACAGGTTAGGTTGCCCTTACGACGAAAATATGGCTGGTGCAGTTGAGTCGGAAAATTTTAGAAGGCAATGTGTTTTATCGGAGATCGTTCCAATTGAATGTGCGAAATGTTGGATGAGGGCATAAAATTATAGGGAACGATGAAAAAATAAATAAATACAAAAAGAACATTAAGAATGCCAACTTTCTATTAGAAGCATAATGCCATTTTTGGCCGGTTTAGTCCTCATTCTTGGTTACTAATCTACTAACTCATTCATTAACTCATCATTCTTTCGCGGGAAAACATATCTCTGATCGGCAAATGTAACACACTATTACTGTCAGATCACTAATGCGCATGTAAAGAAAGCGTTTAACAGTATGAATTACGATCGACGAACACTCATTAATAAAGAATGAGAAAAAAACGCATTGCGAAAGACGATAAATAAATTACTCTCTCAAAAAAAAGTTCCCATGATTGAAGGAAGAATAGTGGAACATGATTTTAGAGGATTGGAGCACCTCTATACTTCAAAGCATAGTTCCACCAATCTTCACATATCTTTCAGTGAAGTTTATAGAGGCTGTCAAATATTGTGTATAAAGCTGACAGAAACGAACAAAAACGAGGCAAGGGCAGCCGCGAACAATCGGAAGAAGTTTGTCAATGAGCGGATAAGACCAATGCAGTCAAAGACGACGGATGGTGTAATATCATTGGTGCAGAGGAGCTAAAAATTTTTCATTTTGGAAAACCTCTGTTCGCCTTATAAATGAGTGTCGACAAGAAAGTGAACGGCTAATGGTGATAGCGCTGAGCGAAGTTTGACTAATAAATCTATATTGCCAACTTGCTCAAAATTCGTTATTGGCCTCGAAGAATGGAGAAGAGATCGGAGTGAGAACAGAAATTGAACAATGAGAATTTTCGATAGGAAAAACGCAATGGCCTTCATTCTCTTTCTATTCATTTGCAATGATTATTCATTGCGAGGACACTTCATTAGCCTTTAGAAAAAAAAAAAAAGAGAGAGAGAGAAGAAAACGAAGAAGGAGCAAAAAGGAAGTATGTCCATTGCCGATTGGCGAAACAAAAAGAGATTCAAAAGCGAACCTATATTACTAAGAACTAAAAAGGACAACTCATTGAGAGGATTTAATCTGAAGCGAAACGCGAGATCAACTATCAAATCAAAGAAAAGCATAACGGTGCTGTTCAACTATCAAATTAGGAAAACAAGGATACTGTTATGTTTAACGATATAAAATGCTGAAATATGTAATTGCAGCTTCAAGCTTTCAATAACTATATCTTCATGAGCTTTCTCTCCATACTGAGAAATGTGGCCTGCACAAAAAAAATTTTTTTAATACTGCCTCATCTCCGCATTTCACTGAATCGACTGATACTAGGCATTGCTTCTTTTCAGTATTATTGCCTACCATGGCATATATAATAGGAGACGATACCATGTTCAGTGAGCAAACAGTTGCCCAAAACAGTGAAGCAGAAAAACCTGTCAGTTATGCATCATGGTCTAACCTCATTGAACTATTGCTTCGAATTTAATGAATAGGGGTGAGAAAAATAAATATTATTTAAAAGATGCAACAATGGCTAAGGACTTTTTTTCATCGCTTACTCAGTTGGCTACTATCGAATGATAAATGTTCGTGAACGTAAGAAATCTTATCACCATTTCATCTTCGACAAGCGAATTGTCGATCGAACTCGAATGATGCATAACATGACAATAATCGTTTCGGAATAAACTCTCATCACTCATTTGCTCAATCGGCAAAATGGCAAAAGAATATTCGTGGAGTTAAGAAGTTGTAAAACACGATATAGCGATCGAAGAAGATTGAAAAGCTTCAAATATTTTTGCTCCACTATGCTGATGTATTTGAGGGCAAATTGCAATAGAAAAGTTGCTCTTTGAAGTTGGCAGCATTTGCGGCTTTAGAAGCTTTTTTTCTTCTTTCTGAAATTCTATAACAAAAGATCACTTCTAGATTAGAGGCATTAAATCTTCGTCAATCGACGCAAAAAGAAAAAAAGTTACTTCTGCATAGAAAAGGATGAGTGCACTGTACGTAAAAGAAGACAGCAATAGCTGCGGAAGTGATTGTGAACGAATACACTCCTCTCGTGCGTTGCTACAATTGCAATAAAACTTTCAATGCTTTTATTGCGTACTTTAGCAGTTAAACGTTGATTGTTGTGTTATGGCAATTTCAGTAATTCATATCATTCTCTTGGCTATTTATCTATTTACTCAATGCATATAACTGTTTAAAAAATCATTTCCTAAAATGAGCAATGAGATAATTGAAAATAATTTTCATCATACAAAGGAATACTTCAAAATCTATTTGTCGTTAATATATCATTTCAGACAAGTAAAGTACCACCTCAATATGAGCATAAATGTACTACAGGTCGGTTTATATGATGCGCTTTTTAATGCCTCGATCCGCAAAACAGAACATTCATGGCGAATAATTTTTGTAGCTATAAATTATAATAAAAGATAATAGATATATTGTCGTTCCGACAAACCCACTTCAGGAGGAATTGTATTCATTCACCTGAACCGCAGTCTCCATTTTATATGCTTTCAACTAGGCATGGGAAGATGGAAATTTCACCTGAGATTTACGAAAGGGATCGGTTTCGCACATCAAGGAGCGATTAGGCACAATGCCATTGTCTTAGATTACGTGCCCAAATAACTAGTGCAGTTGGATATATAGCCGACAAGATGGTGGTGGTTCTTGTTGCAGCTTTCGCTTGCTGCCCCATTTAGTACAGTAGGCAAGCTTTTCTTAATCCTAAGCATTCCAGTCACTTTCTATATTACCTCGAAATTCGGGGTCCTCATGAACATTAAACTATGCTGTCTTATTTGTCTGAATGTTTCATTTCGAAGCAATTTGTTCCTTTTTTTGCTGAGCTAGTTTTAAAAATTCGCACATGACAACTATCAGCAAAAAACATGTTTGAAATTTTACGAAAAATGCTTCACAGCTTTCTAACGTCCAGACAATTTATCAGCAAAAATGATGAAAGAAAATCAAGAAAAAAGTCGGCAATATCTGTCGAAGTTTAACAGCAACGGCGCTCTCAGAGCAAAATTTTTTTGAGTAGGATGAACTCTTCGTTTCTTTTGCAATTACACTACCGAAAATATGGCTCACTTTCTCTGTACCTCTAATCAAATATCTTTCCAATATCATATCTCCCACTCCCCTAAGTCCTTTCCCTTTCTTCTCCCATATCTCTTTTACCGACGATGACTGTTTTAACTAGAAGCGCGAAAGGTCATTAGTTGTCTTTAGTGTGAGTAAAAATGTTTTCTTCACCGTGCAAATCGAATTCCACTAATTGATTAGAGATGCTGCACCTAAGCAGTTGACGTCAAAAAGAGAAAGAAAATAGGAAGAGTGATAACCGAACAATTGCAATGTTGGCAGATGGATGTATTCTCGAGTAACATTCAACAATTCGTGTTCTGATCAATCGGCAGCAGCCAAAAAACAAAAAAGAACGGATGTGCTCTTGATGGAGTTTTTTTTACAGCGATTAAGTCTGCTTTTAAGCAATGGCGCCACTGTAAAACATTCTAGATCGACAACCACCACAAGTTAACTGCTGCCAAATCTTGCTTCCTTCATTTTGGTTACGTTTGAAAAACGGCACCAATATTGCGAAGAAATTGCCTCAACAGACAGCAAGCATCCTTATTTCCGTCATCAATTAATTTCAGTTAATGAATTGGTCACTTTTTTTTCTGCGGAATGATTTCAAAATGTATATTAAACAACACTTTCAACAAGTGACTGAACTATACCTATACAAGACGGAACAGTGTCTTGTCTAAAGGGATATTTTGCCTCAAGCTAGTTGATTTCCGTTACGATGCACCTATACTATCATACATATTTTCTGGCATAGCAACATATGGCGAACTCCAACCAAATGAAGGAGGAGAATACCGGTTGATCAACTACACAAGAACATTTTTTCATAGCGGCAGACATGCTTAAATCCCTTCCTTTTCCGAGAAAATTGAACGGCTCAAATGGTTAATTCAAAGTATACTTCATAGAAAAGGAAAGCAGCTTTGAATTTTTGAGATATCTGCATTGCTACAGATACAGCATTGAATCTTTCTTGAATAAGTTGAAAATTACGCAAAGAAACGTAAAAAAATGTCCTTCAAAAGAACAGAGAGGAAAGCTGCCAAGTAAGTGGCAGAGCAATATTTTTTGCCTTCCGGTCGATCAGGTCAATTGGCTTTGCAACTACGTGAAAATGCTGACAAAAACGCATAAAAATACGCCTTCTTGTGTAATGAAATAGACCTGCCCCGAATCCAGAAAATCCTTGTTCTGTAGTAACCGAGAGATAGTACAACAAGTTTTTCTTCTAGATGTTGTGGCTCTTTCAAATGATAATAAATCACACAAAGCGTAAAGAATTATAATGGTAAACGATGAATGGGAACGTCTCATTGGGCTGAAAGTCGAAGCTCGCAGATTCACGGTAGAGTGACAGAGAGGGATATGACGGGGACTTTCACATGTTTACTGAAAATGGGGTGGGCTCCATTTAGGATACCAAAAAGATTTAAAATTGATGCCGTATAATAGTCGAAATCTTTGAAATAAGGTGGCATTGTTTGCAGAAAAAGATTCAGTTCATTCCATTCGCTTCAATTTACCAAAATACTGCTGCTAAATAAGTATTCAGAGTAAGAAAAATATAGAGTGTCCTAAGAATCCTATTATTTCACATAATCGTGAGGTTATCAGCTTCTATTTATGCCAGTGACAGATTTTCGTTTCGCCTACTTTTGCGCATAATGATAGCTATGCATTTTGATTGTATATAAATATGAAAGCTGCCCCCAAAATGTTGCTCTTTACAATGTGATAAATAAAAGCTTTTTGTTTTGGAAATGAAGTACATTTTGATAAAAATTGCCGTAAAAATGAAAGTCTAATCGACAAATCTCATGCGGCTAATAAGTGTAAATCCATTCTAATAAACTGATCTCAGAAAACTCATCTTCGAAGAAAATAAAATTGGATGAAGCTTGATGAAATAAATCACTTCATTTGCACTTCATATGAAGTTTTTCTTGCAGAACACAATGTTCGCAATTGAAGGACACAAGCTAAGCTTTGACAATGCTTTCGCCGCACTCAAATAACAACTAGCAATTCTGTTCGCCGGAAAATACCAGTGACTCTTTTGCTCTTTCGAGAAAGGTACCAATGAGGGGCGATATATTATATAGAAAATTTCCCTCTCTTAACCTTGGGAACCGAGCTCTGGTTGCGACTCGCCATATACGGACAGGCATGGAGAGAATGTTATCCCGATGAACTCTTGTGAAAATTCACATTAAAACAATGTAACAGATAAATAGTGCAAGATAACGCAAAACGCAACTAATAACATCAAATGTAGCAACCAGCCAGCAGATAGATACGCCTATTCGAGTGCAAGACCATATGACTGGACTGCCATCTATACGGAGTGCAGCTCTAGTGACTCCGATAGCGCGCATAGGGTGCACTGATTGTGATCTGTATAATAGGTATTTACATCTATAACCATCGCTGCTGTAGTAAGTTTTTCACTTGCTCAGCAATATCTTTGACCGCATGTACGTTAATGACACTCAGCTTTTTCGCAGTTCGGGGAGATAGGGGGAGGGAATTGAAGAACTTTTCATTCCACTTCCAGCAGCCTCCAAAATGAGGCATAATTTAAGTATTCTTAAAGCCTGTCTTCATAGTTGACTATTTTACATAGACCGTGATTCCTTTTTTTCCTTTTTTGCGGGAGCATATTTCAAAGGCTGTAGCTGCTATACATTTAAGCCTATCATTTTTACAATCGGAAGAGTAGTGGGAATGAAAGTGAAGGAAACCTTGCGCGTGGGGCTTGAAAGACGTTCACGGGCTCCAGAACGTATTTCACCTTGGCTACATCGGCGACCCATAATGCGAGGAAGAATGCTGGATCGGGCATCGAGAAGTGCGCCCACTCTGTGCACCACTCCTCTTCGGGGTTCGACTACTGCGCTCAGACGATTTCGCAGCTTACGATTCTCTCGTCGAAGCTCACCAATTTCTCCGACCAAACTGCACAACGCACCTAAAATTGACAATTTCAGGTCGCTGATATCATTTCAATAGAAATTTTTAGTCCTAATCGTATCATATCAGCAAAAGTTACGAGTAAAAAAATTGAGTAAAATAAACAGACTTTATCCATCTCTCTCTTACATTTAGAACACTGGAAAAAATATTGGTATCTAAATTATAGAGTATTTCAAAATATAGTATGCTTGCTTTCAGCAAATTAGATGAGCGTGTGTAGGGTGAGTAAAACGTTATCTAAGAAATGCATGGGGCAGTGATGCTTTTGGGGCAAGTTTGGAGTGTTGCTGCTGTCAAATCTTCTGGCCCATTTCACTGAGTTGTTGCCTTCGAACTAGAAAATGTAGCACATTAGCTCGGGAAGCGATAAACTTTGGAGAGCCTCGAGTGTCGACGTCTTATGCGCTCCGAGGCAGATGGTAACGTCATATGGGTAAAAGATTTCCAAGAAACAGAAATGGAAACACCTGGGGCAACACTGGAAGGCACCGCATTGAAACCAAAGATCAACACGCCGCCACTGTCAACCCAATTTGCTTGGGGTATTACTTGTCACTCCTATTCTATAATACTTATTCCCAATAAACCCCTTCAACCCATAAGTACACTATTTGCTGCCAGCATTATGGCTGATTATCAGTATCACTAATGCTACTTAACATTATCACTTCTGATAATTGTGCTACTGCAGCAACGGTTACCATTAAATGACGATAAGTTTTCCAGCACTATTTTTTAGCGCTGAATTAAGATTATTAAAGTTCAACAGTTTGCATAATAGAGATGTCTAGAGTTGGTTGTTGCTGAGAGAAATAATGATTAAAGGTGAACAATAAGTAGCAATAATAATAATGTAATAATAGTAATGTGACAAGTAATGATGATAGGAGTGGAACGTCATATAGGAGGCAATGGCATACATTAATTGTAAGTGGTGCTGACAGCATTAGCAAAGCAATAGCAAGCAATAGCAATGACATCGAAAAGCTGTATTGATAGGAAAAGCATGTATACATTATCGGTGGCTGCGAAAAGCAACTATTATTAAAGCGGTGAAAGTGCTGGTAATACCGAAGTCTATAAATCTCAGGGTTTCGAATGAGTGGATAGAATTGAAGATCTCGCACACCCTAAAACTTCTCAGAGGACTGAATCTCGATCAACGCGGAAAGTGGCAGTTTCCAAAATAAGTGATGAGATTTTTCGAGCTGCGGAATCCATGAAGGAATGGTATCAATGAGAAAGGAAATGATAGGAGAGGATTCGGCGTTGCTTTTGGTTTCGTCCTGCTCTTCGGCGGGGATTCAAGAAGTACGGGAGAGAAATGAAAAGCGCTGATGAATGGCAATTTTTTTTAGCATCCTTCGCTTGCTATGACGTAAAGAGTTTCCGGTCGATTCGATCATTCAAGTATGCAGAACGAACCTGTGAGCCACCAAAGATGAAATTTCTGATGTTTGCTCAAACGCTCTAAAGAATGGCGCCTCTGCAAGCACCTTCAGTCAAGAGGAAGATTAACGGACGTTTACATCCACAGAAGTACGAACTGATGACTTCTAGACGATTCATGCCAAATGTTTAGCAACAACTTAACTGTTCAATTTCCAAGGAGTTATTTCAAAGGATTTCATTAAAAGATTCAGTTATGTGCAAGTTGATTCAAATGATTTAAATGAGTTTACGAGTCGTATTTACTTTTCTTGAGCGACAAGTCAGGCAAATATTTGGGAAGTCATGGAGTTATTTCTGAAATTCGGAGGGTGGGGAGGAGGGAAGGAAAGAGGAGTTATAAGATATTGCTTGTGATGATTGGGTTGTGTTGACGATTGTCAGTCACGAACGCTTTTAGAGACTTACTCATTTTACAATTCAACATTCCCAGAACGTTGCTAGAATCTACTAGTTTGATCGATTATCACCTCATTCCTCCGAAATACGAGGGATCTGCACATGCCTAAGACACTCATGGTAGCTGAAATGAACTCAACGGGTGGAGAGGAGAAGGGAAAGGCTTGTATTATTCAATATACGCGTAATTATACACCCCCTTATCATAGGAGCCTCTATAAAGCATTTTCTTCTCGCCAACTAGCAGTCTCATACAAGTGTGAGCATATAAGGTGAAACGACAAGATGTAGGAGCGATCCGACGGTGATAGAAAGACATGCACTTTTTTACTACTTCACCAATTAGAGCAACAAGCTGTGCGCATGCAATACGATGACAACGCACCATCTAACCACGCATTTCCCCGCAAAACCAAAGTGGATTTTGCAGTAACCCGCAGTGGCAACACAATCGCTTTCTGGTTGCGATGATCAATACCGTTAGCACTAGGAGAATCCCTTGTTATATACGTTTCCACGATGGTAGCGTGACTGCCCGATCGGGAACATTTTTTTTTGTCAAGGGACAAATGAAGAGCCGTACCATCAGAGAGATTGCGAAGATATGTGCTTTAAAAGGCCTGTTTGCTAGACCAATCGCCTCAATTGCAGATAAATAATAAAATGCACAAAATAACGCGGTAACAATCCATCTAGTCCGATCACCCATACAAACTGATAACGGCTAGTGTCAAAGCTAATGAATCAACTTTAGCGCTAGAATAACAAATGTGATACGCACTTCATGTCTTATTTTACAGCACTGGCTTTATTGCGTCTACCAGACAAGTGCAGATGTATAGACATAAAACACAAAGACACGACGTTCTCACAATGTCATTTATGAGCGTAGTTGCAATAGCGCATTAAAAAAGAAATTTTATGTCGAATCATTGTTTAGCAATTTGCATCTTGGCAGCCGCTTAACTTCCTATTGTTGCTCAGAGTATTTATTCCGCTCAATTGGCACATTTTAATTCGAAGATTAATTTTTGAGTGCAACAATCACTCCAACTGCTGACTATTTTCTGGTAACAAACATGAGTTTGCTCGAGCTTAATTTTGGATTTCTTTAAATACTTTCCATGATACACCCATTTCATAGAAATCACTGCAGTAACTTTTTTCCAAAACTATTATGTACTACCAATAAGTCAACATAGATAGCGATTTCTTATCACGGAAGCTTTCTATCACAGTGCATTCCACTGATCAAGCCACTCATTCAATTAACCGCTCAGGTAAACTTGACAGGATAATAACAGAAAAAACGGCTGCTAAACGGGGATTCTCAACTCTCAATAAATCCATCATATCATCTAAAAATATCGAATCATGCAAATAGAGCATGCTTAGGCGGTTGTATAATGAATATCGTCCTTTCGTTTACCTGAAGGAAAATTTTGTTTTGGTGACCGCGTCCAAGGAAACGATCTTGCGTTTTTAGCAATCCATTCTGTCCCCCGGCCTTATGACCACTAACACCCTTCATATGCGACCACTCATAATTTTCATATATTACAAGTGATTCTAATAGCAATAGATGATTGAACGCAGGCGTCAAATATGCCATTCGACTGACTTCTGAGAAATCAGTTGTTTTTTTTACAGTTTGGGGAAAGAAAATTTGGAGTTGTTAGCATGAGATTCAGAACCGATATAACCGATTCGCTTGTTGGATATGGCGTTTGCTGAAAAAACATAGCGCAGCATCCAAAATATGGCATGTTTTGCGCGAAAAAAAGGAATATCACCATTCGGTGGAAACTGCCGAGAACGACTTGATAGCAAGATGAGATAACGCAGAATGATGGTTAGAATGCGTGGGCAGCGCAATGCGCCCTATCACCTACGGCACCTCAAATTGATTGCTCTTAGCTCATCCACATTGATCACCACGATTAATGACCTCTTACGTATTTGATGAAGCAATCTACAAATTATATTATGCCAGCTCCTGAATTTTTGCTGTTAATGCAACGTGTGCCTTTAGTTTAGCATGCCTAAACAATTAGACACACATGCGCATGTGCACATTTATATACGCGATGACCCAGAAGTGTATCTAACACACAAAAATGCTTGTGCACGAATATGCAAATACACACACAAACATATATACAAGTGCACATGAAAGCGTAGAGAATTTCAATAAAACATAGAGTGTAAAGAGCATATTTGTGACGTTTATTCTAGTCCTGCTTAGCTCAAACTACGGTGATGCGTATGCGATTCGAAACAACTGCTAGATGGCCCTTTCAGTTAAGGAATAAATTTTCATAACAGAGATTTCATTTCAAATCTTTTCAAGATGATCTAGATGAAAATACTGAAGTAATAAGATAGAATTCAATCCAATGAATCTCGGAAAAGAAAGATAATTGATGGAAAATCCTAATTTCGAGAGCACTAAAGAAGAAGACAAACCGAGCACGGGTGCCTCATCACACAACGATGATCTTTGCGATGCTTGTGCTTGCATATTGTCAAGCTCTCGAAGGAATTCGTCTTCTTCGTGTTCATATCTAAAATTCAGCATATTTCAAATGATTCCCATAACAACTATTAAAATTCTTGAGCAATCTATAAAAAATTTCACACATTTCAGCAAGCATTGCATTCACCAGTTACTCTGATATTATAGGACGAACAAAAGTTTTTTTTTTCGACATTAGGAACTAAATGAAGTAATTGTAAACTTGCCTTGCAGGACATCTGGAAAAGGCAAATATCTGTGAGGGAATGTAAGGAAATCTCGGATTAAGGGAATGAATGATAACGAATACCTTAGTGCATTCTGCACATCGTGTTGAATAGGTGAATATGTGAGCATATACTTGATGGTTTATATATTCGTGAAGAGCAATAATATGCATTGCGACAATTATACATTCATCAACATCAAATGTGCAATAAATTATTAGTGAGACTAACGTTCGATATGCTTATTTCTTGCAATGCAACAAAATTATTCGAAAAAACAAACATCGAAAAAAGCGTCGAATAAACATTTCATTAAACAAATTTGATAGCAATAGCATCTCCTACGAAGACCTATGAAATATTTTACTTTGAGGAATCTAGTTTCAATGCTTGAATGCTTTTGCATTTTTGGATGGATGTCATGGGAGAGAATGATAGGCAAGGGGCTTGAAATTACTACTTTTGATAGCATACTCGACATTCGATGACAATTGCAACAAGACTTAGGGCATAGAAATTCTCAGCCAAAAAAACTAAACATTTTGCCAACTATTTCGCTGTGTTGATATGAGAAGATGCCAAATGTTTAACGTTCCGCCCATTTTTTAAAGCGACACCACTTAACACCGAAACGATTTGTCAAAATGAGGCGATAACTACGTTTGCATAATGTGGTTCGCCTCATTCTCTTATTCGATCAAATGTACTCTGCAGCGAAAAACCAAATAGAATGGCACAGGAAAGTGAATTGTTTAATAAATTTAAGTGCAACTTTAATGGTTGGCTCAATAAATTGAAAGGAAGAGATAATTGCTTAGATAGATGAGAATATGTCAGCTAATTAAACAACGCAATACGAAACAAAACGCACTATATCTTTAAGAGTGCGCAACATGGGAGTTTCTTCACTTTCTATACGTTTAATGATTTATCATTTCGCGGCAGAGAAGATCTTTGAGGGATTTCAACTTCGATGTGCGTACTTAGAAATATGAGACAAATATTTAAACATATGCACAGCTGCACGATCGGGTGTTTACGCTTTGAAACTAGTAATATTAGTTCGTAAACAACACTTTTCGCTAGTCATTTCTTGCTACTATATATGCTATTCGTATTCAGCAATACACAAGTGTAATGCGTCTTAACTGAGTAGTATAGTCCTCTTAGAAGTGGAATAAATAATATAATATTGATAAGTTCCTTTGGAAGAATTCGACCATAAGAAACACTTATGCTATCGTTTGTGCACTATAACTTCTATCATTTATCGGCTAGTAAAATACTGCATATTTTTTGAGCGCCAATATCGTTGGGTTCGCAATAATCGCCATTTTTTTCCGCAATTAACTAGTGACTAACTATTTTAAAAGATAAACTCATCAAAAATGAACAGTTTGCGAAGTAGTGAGAATTACAAATAGCGCTGATGAACTGGGTAATATTCAGCAAAATGCTGCTGCTATAAAGGCTGAAAAAAAGTCCGCAACTTTATTCTCATCGCATTTCCTCGGATTGCCTCTGATGGTGCCATCTTCGATTTGTGCAAATTGATTTCCTCAAGTCGTTTGTTTAATTAATCGAAAAAGCGCATCAAAGAGGATGGCACCGTAATCGTTTTTGCACTTCCGCTCATTAGAGCAGCCGCTTTCATAAATATGGGCCCATCTGTTAACTATGCACCTCTCGATGAAATATATATCTCATGAGAAAATCAATTGAGAAGTGCATACTAATTATGAGGCATATTGAGTTCTATAAGTGCTTTCGACCATGATGATCAAGAGAAAATTGATACCGGAAATCATCCTACGATGCCGATTACAATATCGAATTTACTAACTCTGCACACAGCATCTCTCAAAATAAAGATATCTCCTCATAAAGAATATTAATGAACTGATAGTTTGAAGGTGTTTCACTCCAACCACTACTGATTTAGCGAAAAGTCACCATCTTTAATTTTTCACAGCTCACTAGTCCCGCAATTTTTTCAATAATTAAAAGAATTCTTACCAAATGTCTAATTTCTCGTCATTCTTTTTATTATTGCTATAGTCAACCTAGCTAAGATCACAGTGGATTTTTGAAGGTTGCCTTTAAAATGTTGCAGTAAATAAAACCACCCTGCGGATGTTAGTTATCAGATTCAATGCAATATGCCTAATGAGCATGAGAATTTCTTTGTCATCTTGTTCTTTGATCTTGTATGAACGCGTATTAGATATACTCAAGGTAAATTTTCTAACTGAAATTGGTGTGATCGGTTTTTTTTTTAAATTCTAAAACCATACGCAAGACATATTTTTAGTGTGTATGAGGTATCCAAAACAAAAAATATACGCTGATCCGAAGAAAGAACCCTCGACTGAAATGCTTTATATAATTCATCCATCACTAGTCTAAAATACGACAAAATATACGACAGGAAGCAGTATAGGAAAAATTAGAAACACGAAAAAATTGTGCAGCATTGAAAGTGAGAAAGTAAATTAAGAGAAGTTAACCTTGCAATAATTTTCTGCACGAGCTGTGGATCAGTGGTGAGCGCGGCTTCATCCTGCATAATGCTGTTATGACCCAAAGGATGATGTTGTGGTCAGCCGAAGCGGTAAACACGAGCTGGTTGGTCACGCTAGTGGTGTGCATCGCTGAGGGCACCTGCTGCACCCCCTTACCTCTCTCGACAAACACTTCCGACCTTTCTCCGTCTTTAAGCGCACATATCATTTTCATCTGTGCGCATCCATTCCACGCCAGTACATAAAGCCATCTGCAACTATTTGTAACACTAAAGCAGCAGTCATTAGTTCTACTCTGTTCCCTACTTATATGCAAATCGAAATAGATTATATCCAACATTTACAGAAGTTGAACTGACTGCTAAGCGTATTCAACCCACATATCCTCGCCTCAGTGATGTAAATATTCCTTGTTTGCTATTTCTTAGTGCATTCGCATAATCAAAATAAGAACAATCGCTAACAACGACGCAGTATGAATTATGAAAGCAAAAAGAAGGGGAGGATGGATGGGGAAAGCAAAGAGTTATGCCAATGTGTGCAAGTATTGCGCAAAAATGTTCTCGTGGTCAGCAAAAACAATCGTTTTCTGTGCCTTTTCATTGAAAAGTGCAACTGGAGCGGCAGATCGATCATTGATAAGTGAAGAACTTTCATTTTGGTTGGCTGTTCAACTGGTGGAGAGGTTTGCCAGAGGTTTTGGCACTCCATGTTTCTCCCTCCTATTCAGCCGATCATTAAACCTCACAAGTTATGATAAAGGGAAACATGCAAAATAATACTTCAATAGACTCAATATTTTGCCAGCTGTACAAATTTTCTTCAGAAGATTCACTCATTTCGGGACTCAGCGAGTGCGAAGCGAAAATCTTATAAATATAAAATATGCAAATTTTTCATCCGGTTAAATATCTACTATAATTCCTCTAGAGCACAAATGGTCGAAGTGAAAGACGCTATAATTGACTGACGATGCTATACATTTCACCCACCATATTTCAGAGACTTAGATTCAGCAGTTTGTGAGTTGAAGATCGAAATGAACAAAGAGACATATAGATGAGCGCACTACTAAGCGTGGATACGACGTTGTCATAATGCTTTTTTGTAGAGCAAATACGTTGAAAAATATTTGCATCAGGAGGGAAAAGAAGAGCATGGGATGCATTTTTTTTTTGTCCTCGTTAATGATTCGATAGCCAGAAAAACAATGATGCAAAAAACAGAGTCGCATGACATATTTAACTTCACTTTGTAGGATTTAGGCTTCACAGGAAATTCAACTTTCAGGAGAATATGTTCGCATAGAGGACTGGATATTATTCGAAGGCAACTCGTAAATTTTCATCGGCTTAGGACTACAACATGCGCGAATCCATAAAAGATGTTTCTTTATCTATATCGCCAGTAAAACCATATTTATTATGATTAATTTAACTTTTTTGCAACTCATACTTTCCGGCCGGTCTAACAAACTCGACCTCGATATTTGAAGTCGGCACGCTGAACCAAAACCGGAAGTTTTCTCTGCATTTCCATATTTCCGCACACAGATTCTTTGCCGGTCACTGCAAAATTTTGACATTATTTTGCAGCTCATTGCCTTCGAGTTTGTCTTTTAGCTACTTTGGGAAATACTTGCAAAGCCCTAAATGGTGACTGTCTGAAATGATTTCATTGCGCTTGACTCAGCAAAGGGCATAAATGGCTAAAAGTTTTGCATTCTCGAATAACCCTTACCTATAATTTCCAAAACTTTTGTTATCTTGTAGCGGTTGTTTACAGCTTGATTGCTACATGATTTCTGCAAATCTGGAAGTTTTTCATTTCATTTGGGCAAAACTGAAGGATCGATGTCGCAGGCAAATTATTGCTCGCCGCAAATGGATTTTTTTATTGATAAAGAATTGTCGGTGTAGCACCCTCTAAAAGATAGGGAGGGTGGTGCATTCTCAAATACAAATGATTTAAAAAAATGTACATATGCGAGAAATGGATTCTGAGAAAGCATCTTCTGCCTTATTGATATAACGGTGCTGCGCATGCAGCTATTTGCTGGGATAAAGAATTTGAAGAACGAAACAGTACGCTGAAATTTGAAGAAATTTTGACCAGTCAGTTTTTTTTCGCGCCATGCAATTCAAATGCCTTCAGTTGAGATCCCCATAAACAAATCTGAAAGTAATTCAATGGGTAGCATAGCACCGGCTGATTTTATTTCAGTTTAAAAAGCGCAGTTGTTTATTTCTTCTAATTTCATTATTCACTACTCTTACAGCGCATCGTTTCATCTTTATTGATGTTATTTTTTCTCTGGTCGTCGCATTAAATTTGCACATTTCAACTCATTTAAGCAAAGTTAGTTGAAAAATAGAACTAACGACCATGCCTTAAATTCCGTGATGATGTTTTAGTAAATGTGGAAATTTTGACCATATAAAGGCAAAAAGCGCACCAATGGCAGCTGATAACAATTGCAGCTGATCAGAACTACGCTTTTCAATATCAACAGATAGCCTGAGGTTTTACTCTAAGAGCGATTGAGCGATAACACCGCATATGCGAGTCATATTGGACAGTTGATGCGCATTCGTTGTCAAGCTTCAGCTCGAGATATACTCGTCCTGCACTTC
Source organism: Baylisascaris schroederi (assembly GCA_006503575.1). Lineage (NCBI taxonomy): Eukaryota > Metazoa > Nematoda > Chromadorea > Rhabditida > Ascarididae > Baylisascaris > Baylisascaris schroederi. The sequence goes on from QEWY01000299.1 coordinate 139,075, forward strand.
TTTATTATGTATTAATTTTGTTGCTATCATGCGAATCTATCCAGATATCTTTCTGATGTGCATATTGGAGCTTTTCATGGTCTATAGCGATTCGACACCCTAGTTCGTCGTTTTTTTTTTTTCTGGAATAAGGCCTTGTTTTCAGTGTAATGGATATCGATATCATAGTACAGCCCTTTTTTCCCATCTCTTTCATTTCTTCCCTCTTCTTCGCCATTTCTGTCGAGACCGCCATTTCTCCCATTCACATTCATGTGAGCCCTCAACTTTTCCTCAACTTTTGATTCGTTCGATTATTAGCTTCCTCACGCTTTTACCTACTATCTCGCCATCTTAACTGCTTTTTGCCGCCTTGTTTTTAACTACTGTAATTGATTGTATGCTTTCAAGTTTTTTTACAAGGTGAAAAAGAGAGGAGGATATTGTGCTAAACAGGGCGACTGAAATAGACTATAAAACATAATGAAATCAATATAACAGAGATCTCGTTAGGGAAGAACTTTACCTTACCATTCCCAAGGTCTGAAGCATCTCAAATACTCTAGTGACCACCCTTTGCGTCTCATAGCCTCATTCTCTTTCTTCCATTAAAATTGACTTTTTAATTCAATTTTTTGTAGGAAGAGTCTGTGTTAGTGTCGTTCAGTTTTGTTTGCTTTCAATAGACGGCCATCCATCACTATGCAAAGTGAAGGATTTTTGTAGCTTTGCCAATGATGTGATGGAAAATTGCTCTCCAATCAATTTGACTTCCTCTGTTTGCAAGATTTTTGAGACGATCGTCCGAGATGCTTTACTAGAAAGTTTTATGCGGATTACTCTACTTAATCCCACCCAGCTCGGTTTCCTCCTTTCGTAATTCTCAGTTAATTCCTTGTCTTGACGGATGGCTTATGGCGATGAATGGAAAATTTTCGAAAAATGTTGTTTACACTGATTACGCGGATGTTTTTGACCATGTTTATCGTTGATACCTACCACTAAATTTGAAGATATCTGAGCTTATTGGCGATTTGTTGGAATAGATCGGTGGATTTTGATGCGATCGAACATTACAAATAAGAAATATAATAGCTCTACTCAAGGTCGCTTAAAATTCATAGCGATCAGCCCTGAACAGTTCATCGATGTCCGATTCTGCATGTCAGATGTATAAATGATATTTCATACTAGTCACAGAGTGCGACCATGCTCTCTGCAGGTGATTTCAAAATTTCCTGGTCAATAAATTTGGCAATGATTTCGTGCTAGTAATTTTCATGTCTTATTGAGAGATTTGCTCAAATAGTTGACAGTTGAGCTTTTCCCATGAAAAATGCTATATTATGCTCCTTAACAGTCGAAACGAATAGTTCTTCAAGCCTGACGGTTGCGCTGTTCTCTTTGCACTTGATGATCCCGGTATTAAAATTGATGCCAATTTCCGTTGGATGCTTCAACATTCTTCCCTTGTCAAACTTCATCCAATATTGCAAGTTGTATCGTTCATGCTTTGCTGGATTATGACTGCAAAGCTTCTAGGGGTGACGTTAGCATTGGCCGCATGAACTCACCTAAGGGAGGCACGCCTTCTCTAGGATCCTCAGACTCTATCATATTGAGAGCTGAAATTCTCAAATAAAAAATCTTACCAGGTAAATTATGGCATATCACTGAAGCGTTGTAGGAAAAATATTTCTAACTTATAACAGGCTATTTGCAATCGAATATGATTCTCAAATCACTTCATTTTTCTTACTATAGAATGTGCTGCTTAAAAGCCGTCCATTTTGAAATAATAATAATGTGACCCCTTTCAGTCATTGAAACCGCAAACATTAATTAGAGGAGGACATCTATCGAGTGTTCATAAATGTAATTAGCAATTCATAAATATCTAACGAAGTCCATAACGCATATCTCAACACCAAAGTAATCTTTGCACATGCGAAGAGAGATCCTTTGTATTTCTGAAAACCACATCATTCATTGTCCTTCATAAAATCACGGGGAAGATAGTCTTATTCCCTTGGTGACCTTCCCTCGTATGCACGAACCGATGAGTGATGAAAATGCTGTTGTTAGCTTCGACTGCCTCAGGTACTTATTTGCATGATTTTTGACATTATTTTGCCCTCAAACTTCTGAAATGCGAAAGAATTACTCCGTGAGGCGACAGGGCACCTATAAACTTTTGCTGCTCATGCCTTCGGGAAAAAGGCTTGAATTGTATTTGCTGCAAAGCGCCAAGGTCGTAGAGGCGAGTGATTAGTATTCTAAACTACTTGTACCTATGGCAAGAATTTCAAATAATTCTTATTTCCCGTTAGGTGCTGCTCGATACTAAAAAACGTTGATATCTCGAGACATGGTGCAGACAAAGGATTGACTTTCTCCTTGAAACTATTGTAACTATTGTATTAGAACTATTTTCTATTTACTTAGATACTTTTAAGTGAACCATAGTGGAATGATGCTTCTTACTGGGGACGTTTTTACTGTATAAACTCGAAACTATTCTGTGTAGCTAGTTGATTCTTTAGAGCTTTCTGCTCAGTATATTACGCCACTCACATCTGCAGTGGTACCTTCATAGTAGTGCATCTTCTCGTTACTTACTAAATAAGGTTACAAAGTAAATGCTGTTATTCGACGATATGCTTCGCAGACAGGATAATTTGCTCATAAGTGTTTACTGTTTATTCAAGTCCTTTTAAACTGGTCAACTTTATAGCGACTTCAGCGAAAGTAGGACATTTTTCATAGATCAGTGAGAGAGAACGGATGAGTGGCATGCTATTACACGAAAGTGCAGCTAAAACTATGCCAGTAACTAAGAAATGAACATCTGCTCTGAAACATAAACTCACTCGTTTGATTCCTCATTGCTACAAGAGATTATTTGCGCACTATTGAATAAATATTTGCATTGACGTGATGGACCAACATGCAACTCGAAATTTCGGCTAATTTAAAACTTCTATAGATGCAGAATTAGTGGCAAAATAGTGGGATATTATACTATATTTCAAGCACTATGAATTCTCTAAATATCTATATTCTTTTTTTTTTGAGCAAACATACATAATAAGAGGCGATTTCGGACTACAAGCTTTCACAGCTTGACGAATTATTTGCGCCGATGTTTCCAGACATAGGCAGGTCTTAGAAAGTACGGGAAAAGTTGCATGACCAGTGCCCTCATTTTCATTTATTATCTTAAATTTGCCCAAATATTGTGCAGTTTGCCTGCAGATACAGAGCATTCATTTTTTTTCTGCATTCCTCTATTAACCGTTCTTTTTGGTGTTTGTTTTGTCATCATCACCTACGCTTTTTTTTTTTGAAATCTCTGATCATCTCTGACTCAATTTCCGACGGCACATATTTGAAATCAGAGAATTTAGGATTCTGTTTTAGAGTCTTGCTGTATGTGATCCAAACATTTTCTCCTGTTCTCATGGGAACTTTTTGCTAAACACTTTTTGCTAAAGTAGGTGGGTAGGTAGTAGGTATTGGTAAGCGTGGATAAGACAGGTCGAAATATAAAAATATTTATGCTGTCGGGGTATTAACGAGAGAAATTCAAGCTTCAGACGTACACTCTGCCCCCATCCACCTTTCAAGGAAAATGACGGTGGATGAAATTCGCCCGCCCTTCGCCACTTCCCCACTTTTCGAAACCTATCTGGGTCCTCGAGTAAACCAATATGCAGACATTCCTACTTTTGGCTGCTCACATTACTTAGCAAATGTGCACCTTACGTAGCTATACTCCCAACTGTTGTTGAGCCGTCATAGCCAACACCACGTAGCAATAAGACTGCACTATTTGTATTTTCGCTCCCTCCATGAGAAGAACAAAGCGTTTTTCGCCGGCTAGCTCGAACCATTGATAAACCATTTCAATTTTGCCGTCTTCTGCATGCTCGGAATCATATGAGCTGCCTCCACTGCATCTGAAACGTGGATGGATTTAAGTGTACGAAGTGTTGCATCTGTCCTCGTTTAACGATCTTTTACCCTAACTTCCTTCCAAGTTTATCGTTCTAAATTAGTGCAGATATCACTATCTTGTCCAACAATATTTAGCAAATGGCTTATCATAAGATCATTCAAATATTCACTTCCGTTTTTCAATTCAAGCGCATAAATGTTGTTGAAGAGCATAAGAAAGGCATCGCTGGAACGAGTGAAAAAAGTCCATTCGTCCTAAAAAGTTCTTACTTATATGTGCATGAAATAAGTGATTTTCAGTGGGATGGAAAAGAGGTGGGGAGGATGATGGAGTAGGGTAAACAAACAAGCAAGTGCATGACAATTTAGCAGTTTGAAGCTCATAGTCTTCATACTGCGTCATGTGATTTATCGCATATAGTTTGCTTGCTCGATGTGTTTTAGCAGATTTGTGTTGATATTTTCTTACCATGTCCGTGCATTGATTGCTTTTGCCATCTGACAAGCTCATATCTAATTCATTTTCCGTTTACCTACCGTTCACAATTGTTAGATAGCACTGCAGCATTGCAGCAAATTCAATTTTGCTATCAGTATCTGCTGCCATAATTTCGTCCAGGATTCTGCTCTTATGGAAAGGTAGCAAGACAGCGGGGCACTGCATCATGGATGGTTAACATAAGCGACGTGCCCAAACATCCCTTTTCACAAATTTCATTGAAATCTGATGAGGAGATGGATTTGCTCTGTGTTGAATTCGATTTTTCAAGGGTTTCTAGAAACACAATAAAGCTCTCTCATTTTCGAAGGTTTTGCAACGGCAAAAGAAGTGCTAGCGATATGTTGTGTGCGTATGCCATGTTTGAAAACACCTGCATACGCCACATCTGCGCTTTCAAGGTGAAACTTTTTCTTTTTACTTTTGTGTCATTTTATTCTCATTCACCGTTGCTGCTGTCTTGACTATTCCGCAGAATTGATTCGTTTTGCAAGCGATCCAACTGAATTATTTTGCGAATTCATCGTTGCACTTCAACTTCATTTGATTTCATTTATTTACCTATCATGATGAATGGGAATTGACAACGTGCGATACAACACAAACAACTTGTGATGGGTAGCTGAGTCACACAATTTCCGTTCGAAATCTGGCAGCAATGGACTTTTTAGGTTTTACGCTCAAAACTTCTCGCTGTCAATTTGATGTTTCTGATGGGCTCAGTAGAGATCTTAGTAGGTATTCGGCTGCCGTACATAATGAATTCCATATCTAGATCATTACTATGTATAGCCATCTTCTTGCCCTAACATATTTTTATAACATTGATAACCCAATGAGATATTGCATCGATTTGCCTAAAGTCATCGGATCCTCAACGTTCACAAATTCAATTAGTGTCAACTTGCTGAGTCCGTTCAACAGTACCAGCTATGTAGTCGAATCTTTGTGTGGCAGATAATTGGTAAAGATGTTAATTAGCGTTTCTTGTCTTGCTTTCCTATTGAAATGTCTGATTGTTCGACCATAGTAAAAAGAAATGGAAGATGATTTTGATAGAGTGCAAAAAACTCTTGCAACGTCAGTTATTCATTCATTATACGAAGAGTTTTTCTCTTTCCCATTCTTGTGGTGTTCCTTTTTTTTGGATTTCGAAGTTCTTCTTGGAGTGATTTCTTATGCAAATATTATTGTTTCAGAGATGTTTAATTGCATTTATATCTATTTGTCTTGCTCCATTCCACCTATATCGCCGATATCTTGTACTTGCACCTCGCAGTTGCACTGATTCCGAAAGTTTCCTGAAATAATACATTTTTAGCATTAGTTGATATTTGATCATTAAAGCTGAATGTTAGATAGATGTAGAAGGTAGAAAGTGCAAAGGGTAAGGTAGAGGCAAAGTAGAACCTTGCTGCAACTTATTTACGAGGTGACCTAGCTCCGAGGCGTTATTTGTTGAGGGCACGTGAGTTTCCCTTCCGAAGTTGCGATTTTTCAGTTGATTCGATAGTATTTTAGCTATCTTTGAATAATTGATGAGGTGTTTTATTAACAAGTAAGCGTTAACGCTGTCGTCGGTTCCTCTAGTATCTAACTGGATGTCTTAACGAGTTTCTCTCTTTCTGAAACTCTATGTAGTTATTTCTACAATCGATTCAACGGACAAATCGTTGTATCTATTCACAAAGCGAATCGGTGTGTTGTACTAACGGCAAATATGGTTGGATCATCATCACTAGTTACCCGATGAATGCGCTTTTGAATATTCGAATGTATAAACAAATTCAGTGAAGTCTCTTATCCGCCTAACTGCATCATATTTTTTGAGCATCTCACAGTAATTTCTTCTGTTCGTTGCCTCAGTTCATTGACAAAATAAAATTAAACCTTTTATCTTGTTGAGGGATGAATGTTTTTGTGAGCACTGCAAGCGACTGTAAGAGTGCTGCTTGATGTGCTCACCGTTTATTCTATCTAAGCAATACCGTTTTCAGCGTTTAAGAATTTAACGCATGCTCTTTGCGTTATGAAAACCTCATGAATTTCAAGAAAAATGCCGTATTTTTTTATATTTTCCTCAAATTTTCAATGAAAATGATTACCTCATTTTCGAAAGTTTTTTTTTTCTTCAGAATTTCGTTATATCTTTCAAACTTTCAACAAATTTCATAGAAAATTCACCCACCTATTTGAACTATTCGTGGCAAGAATGCAACGATTTGTTTAAACCGGTTTCAAACTTTGTAAAAATTTGTTCTGTGGTCTATACTACTCATGAATTTCTTGAAAAATATGAACTCATCGTGATTCTGGAACACTGTAAGCATAGATACTATCCTTCATGCAACAGTAGTTAGTAGCTTGATAAGTAAACATTCAGCAAGAGTGGAATGAAACTTCCAGATTTGACTAAGAAAGACCCATTTGTGCACCTGTGCTCCAGTCGGGGATGATCCCACTAGAAAAAAAGGTATCCGTGAAAGTAAACGAGAATTTTCTGAAGGAGCACTGATGGCAAACGAAATCTTTTCCCACTTGGTTCGTCTTAATATTGCAAAAGTCTTTTGATTTTAAAGTGATGCTGCACTGACTCAATCCAACTTTAAGCTTACTCTATGCTGTGGGAAGGGGGAAATCTGTCATATTTCATTGCAAGCTTTTTTCTAAGCCTTCATATATTTCTCTGAAGTGTTGCTCATTTTATGGAATGATTTTCAGTGGATTAACGATTGGGGAATTACATCCATTTGAAGTGATCAACATTCTACATTATTTATTACGCAGTAACTTTATGCGAACACCAATTCGCATTATATGAGATGATTGTGCCAAATTGTTGTGTTAGGCAATCATTCTTTATTATTCGACATTGCGGCCATGAACGAACTCCTCCGCTCAAAATGGCGTGACAAGTAAAATGACCATAATTCTCAGTGTTGACGGGCGCACCTCAAAATTGCAACGCGCTTCGGGGAATCAATTAAGCACTTTTTTTAGAACGCTAATTTAAAGGGGAACATATCGAATGCGCTCAACTTCTTGGCAATAAAGTTTGATGCTAGCGATAAATAATCAAACATTTAAATAGTAAAATACCAGAAAGTCCGCGGTCCGGTTTCCCACAGAAAACTTTTTACCTTCCTGGGAGTAGGTTAAAATTTTCCTTTCCCTGCTGGCGTCGCAATTTCTTCATCTATCGGAGGGTGAAAAAAGTAAATCGAGGGACGAAAATTTTGAGGACACGGAAGCGGTACGTCCCCAATTGCAGGTAGTGAAGAATTCCCAGAAATCGTTCCAGTAGCTACGCGGCGAACTCAATTAAGTGATTTTTGAGGAGAAACTCGTGCCTGCCTGCTTTGTCGGCCTCGTAATGAAATAATATAGTCTTGCCAATTGCAGCACTGCACTGTAAACTTTTTTGCCATCATCACATATCTGTTAATGTGTGACATAAATTTGGGATTTTTTTTTTTGTAAAATATTGGTCAGTGATCGATGCAGTGATTCAGGTATCTAACTGAAATTCATCTGTTTGTCACCTAATAGGTGTCAATAAATTCGAACTCACAGCTGTCATGACTTATTTGTCGAATGTGAAAGCTTTTCTTAATTACGATATGAGGATGTGTTTTATTGGCTATTTTCATTATCTTACTTCCTTCTTTCCGAAAAAGAATTGCTTCGTGAACAACGGTCTGTTGTATTGCGTTATTAGATTTGTTTTGTCGTAAATATAAATCTCGATAGCCCACTTGACTTGAATTGTTGCTTCCGTTCGTATGAACCCACTTATAGCTATAGCAATTATAGTGGTCCGTCTTTGCTATGTCATCGATTCTAAGAAATGAAGAAAGATTAGTGGGGAACTTAGTGATGATGCTTATTGAATCTTAAAGGACTATGTGAAATATTGTGCAGTGATCCGCTGTCCTAATCCTGTGCCATTCAAAATGCCACAAATTCAACATACTCTCAAGAGTTATACCATTCGTGGAGGCTGAATATTGTCAGCTTGTTTTTCAAGTTAAGCTTATCAAACAGTGTTTGTTGATATTCTATTCGAATAGAAGCACGATAAATCCTCTGTGCGATGATGTGCAAATTAATGATCAGAATGAATTGAATGAAAAATTGCGCAGAAAATTAGGGTATCACCGTCGAGGTGACATTACAATTTCCGATGGAATTGCAGTTGGCGTACTATGCTCCAGAATCGATTCTTTACTGAAATACCTCAAATCATTTTATTAAATGAAGAGCATCAGTGGATAAACAGGGAGCGCTGTCTGACTATAAACATCTTCAGCTAATAAAAAAGCCACTGAAATAGGTTGAAGCAATCATCGCCATTAATCCGCTCTGACGTCAGAGAAAATTCAAAAGATTTTTTATCTTAGTAATTTCTCCCTTTCGCAACACTTATTGACTGCCTCGAATAAAGAGTGTATTCAAAGAAAAAAGGCTTAAAAAGACGGTAGGTTGGAAAGTTGAAATTTCTTATTGAAAATGCTGCATCTTTTAAGGAAATGTACGAGCTGCTGAGTGCATTTACTCTTCGAATTTATGAACTTTCAAAGACAGTTGATACGATGCATGAATTTGATGCAAAGATGTTGATCCACAAAGCTTCCTCGCGTTTATTTTGTACTTCTTTTTTCTGTGATAGCTTTATAAAGCACTCTATCGCAATTCCGTTTAATGCTTACTAGATCGCTTAATTCATCGACTTCGACTCCGCACAATGTGGAGCCCATTCTAAACGTCAGATAAAACGTGCACTTCCGCCTCAATGTTTCAAGCAACAACATACTATGAGATTTTTGTATTTTGTTCCCTCGTCATACTGGCGCTCTGGAACTATCTTTTACTGCATGATCGAAAAAATATCGATGGGTTGGTGGATATATATTATTATATCAGCGATTTATGAGAGTTGTTGATGTGGCTTGCGTAATTGCAGAGGCATTTATCGTGTCAACTCTTCTGACACCCTTTTCCGCCTGTTTTCAGAATATTGGAGTACTCCATGTCAAGCCCAGTTGCCTCCTCATGATTTAAGACGAATAGCCCACTGAAAGCAGAGTTCAGACAAAAATCGAAACATTCATTTCGCCATGTAAATGTGCTAAGGCTTTTAATTTGGCACTCTAAACTCTATCCTTTCTTATATGAAGTTTTCATTTCGTTGTATATCTTTGATCTCCTATCTATTCAAAGGGCTATTTCAAATGCTGATTCTTGAGGCTTTAGAGGAATCATAGATCACGATTTAGCTGGAGACAAAGCGTTGCTATTATAAGACCATAAATAATGCATATTTTCTCCGCAATGAGTGCCCGAAGTAGCCTGTTGTCGAGATCTGGGCCCCAGAAATCCAAATTTTTTGATGCTTGGAAGAGTGCGAGAGGCGAGGAGAGAAGGCAGAGGGAGGTTTAGAAAACGAAGGAAACCATCAGTTTAAAGAAAAAAAATGCCGTGAAGCGAAAATTTTCATGTTATGCTGTTTCATCTCTCGAAACACAACACATGGTTTTCATATGCTGATGGATTTCTTGTCGTTTTATTCCTTTTTGTGTCACTTCGCCGATAAGCGGGGGAACAATTTGATGGCTCATTTTCGGGCGATATGAGCTCAGCCGAATGTCAACGAATTTATAAGAAATGAGGGTCATTATCATCGGTATCGCGTGCCAACACAAAGCGATGCAGCAGTTAGCTTTAAAAAAAACCTATTAGATTGTCGAGAAGTGTTTCCTACATCACCTTATTCTTAGAAATGTTTTCATTCAACGAAGCATTGCGCTTGCAAGATATGCCAACTTTGCAGTAAAGTACCTTGACTGTCTTATGAAATGTTGAACTTGCATATGACACATGAAAGTGTACGCTACCAACCTTTCGAGTTTGATTTGTTTCCCTCTTCCCATCGTTCGAAGAAACTGTGACTCACCTGTGCCGCTTAAGGCTGAAAAGTGACAACGCTGGGAAGCTGTGTTTCTTTCAAATTAGAGTAAGCGTTGCCTTATCAAACAGCAGGATGGTGTATGCCGAAAAAAACCAAAATTGCCTCGCTGGGGCAGCTACTGGGTTCAAATCCACTGTTTATGTGTTTAAATTTTTGTCACAATTTTGCAATGTTGTGCGTAATTTTGACGCATCAATCTTGAATTCCTTACTCGCATTCCACTTGCCTGCTTTCTTTATGTACCGTGCATATTTCTAAATAATTATTTAACTTTCCTCGACTCTGAATTAACAGCTTATTCTGACTATTTTGCCATATATCTTATTTCTCGGCTTTTCTTGTTTTACAAGAATAGAACTTTGATGGATTGCGCGTATGATTCCCCTGCTGGACTGAGATTGGTGCATACCGTGGTCTACTCTAAATTTTGACCTTCGCGTCGTCATGTGAACACGTTCAGCGTTCTCAGTCTTTCGTATATCGCCTTACTGCCTTACATTCGATTTAGACTTATATTTTTGGAAAAATCAGCAAGCAATTTTGCAATTAAAATAATTGAAAATACACCTTTTCATTGCAAGCATCTGTGATGAGCTCCGTTTGTAATATGTCAAAATTTACGTTTTTCATAGAAGTGCAAAAAGCCGAATTAATCCTGGGAATGATTATTTGTAGATGATTACTCAAGCATGGTAGCTGGCATATTGCAAATCAGAGAGAGATTTTCAAGAAATTGCCAAATTTTCTGATTACTATATCGCCCAGTATGCAATTCGCAGCTTCGTAAAGTACAAATTTAAAATGTATTTTAGGCGATCTGAATGCAGCGAATAGAACCGCAAATTTATTAGCGCAAATGTATCCTCGTTTAGTGCTGTGACGTTGCTGATTGGTGCCTTCTTCATATATTTACTTGAAGATGTATGTGCATGAAATCATTGACGATATTTTATTAGCTCTATTGAAGACCCTCTCACATTTCACTGAAACTGTTTAGTCGCTTGCTGTTTAGCTGAAGCAGAGCTTACTCTTTGAGAAAATTATGGCTGACAATATACATGTCATGCACTGAAGCTTTACTTTTTCGACAAACATTAAAGTGTCAAGTATAAATGAAAGCAATAAAGAAATAAACATTAGTGTTTTCTGTTTATGGGGAGAAATCGATCGTTGCAATTCTCTTTTGAGAGATGTTTATTGCAATAGTTTACGATTTCATAAATTCAGCAATATGCAATCGCAGCTTTATTAATATATATCGTGGAAAAATAATAGTGAATGACGTTATCACTTTCGGAATTTTACAGTTTGTCACCGCTAAAGAAATATAATGACTCTATAGGTACATAATAACCCCAGTGACTCTATAGGTACATTTTGATCAATATTCTTTGCAAAATATTCAATTCTGAAACAAAATAAAATGATTTCGTATCATATGATAGCGTGCAAAAGGAAAAACGAAAAGATGACAAAAAATGGCGTGGAAATTGTACATCCTACATCACATTCATTAAGGGTTTCGTTTTCGACGTGTTCACATTTTGAGAAAAAAACATCACATTTCTCTAGTTGTGACAGTCTTCTTGTTTCCCTAATCGTAACGCAGCTGATAGATATTCTTACTGTATTGCTCGATGCTCATTATACGATGAGAGATTAAGGTTAAGTTCAGATGTGGCCTCTATATTTGATGTGGTACTTATTTACTCGTGTTTCTGCGCTACACTGTGAGGAGAGGGGGGGGTCGGGCACAGTTGGCCTGAAACAACGATTGTGTTTTTCTGCATTTTCGTAGGTAATATCAATGATAATGATTGTTTACAGATATTAGTAATAATGATGTCTTGACGCGATTAATAAACCCTCTCGTATCTCTTGTCTGGATTTCAGATTTTGAGTGACTTAGGATTATTATGCGTGAGTTGAGGACGGTATTTCTTCAGGATTGACTCTTAGAAATTAGGTTACAATCAGGTGTTCTTGCTGGAATCTTTTTTTGTAGTTGCTCTAACAGGTAATTCAGGAAAATATTTGCTCTTAGCTGCTGCTAATAGCGTATCTATTAGCGATATTAGAATATGCGGTCGGATTCATAATTCGGTATACAAGTACGTTATAGCAAACATCCGTGAAATGGTTATTTGATCTTTTTTGGTACGCTTGGCCATACGATACAAGAGCACGCCTCCAGGTGGGACAAGAGCACAATAAACAAAACAAAATTTTCAGGGCGGAGCCCAGTGGCCAGGCAACAAGTGCTGCCACTTAGCGCTTGTCCCCGTATTTTGCCGCCATCCATTGAAGCTTAGTCCGTTCTCGTGATACGATGAACTCGAAGTGTCTAAAAAATCTGCGCCTCAATGCGCCTACGGATAACTTTCTTTATCAGGTGAGTTATTTTACATCTCAAGATGGAGCCAAGCGCATTCCTATTGTGTACTTGTGTTTTTCGGCCCAATCAAAAGTTTGAAATAGTGAACTTCAATAGCCCAAAAAAAGAAACCTGGCGACTTAGGTGTTCGTAGCGAAGAGTTTCTTTTCGAATTTCTTCCTGGTTGATCCTTGTGTTTGTGGTTTTGAGCGAATCAACCTCTACCACTCAAATTTTCTTCCGGAATCGCTCTGTTGCATGCAAGAACAACCGTTTCTTTGGCTAAATTTTTGGCATACCATTAAGCAATATATGAAGAATTGCTCGGTCAATTTTATATATTCACGCTCGTCTTCTCAGGAAGGCTGTTATGTAACGAATTGCACACTGTGAGATCTTTCATGCGATGCTCCCCATGTTGCGTTTCCTAATCACAATCCGACAAAAGCTTGCTTGTTTATCACTAATAATTCCTCATTGCTAGCTCTCATTGTGGCCAATCTTATTATGCTATGATTTGCTGTATGAACATACCACGGTGCTATGAAAACCCATAAAATACGATGCTTTCAACGTTAAGTGGCGCCTTTTGCCGGTGATTATAAGTGGTCCATTTTATTGAATAAGCTAGTTCTAAGTATTTCTCTCATTTTTGCTCAAGATGACTTGAGTTCGATCATTTTCTTTATTGCGCGATATGTTTATCGCAACAAATTTCTATCTCCTTTCCATAATTTCACTAATCCGTTAGCCATTCACTAGTGCGTCCATTAATCAATTACCTCTTACACATTAAGAAGCAATAGGAAAACATCCGTCACCTACAAACAGACGGCATTGTTGTCAGCTTAGATTGTACATTTGTTCCTGCTGCTGCTGAAGAGTCATTAGAAAGGCAAAAGCATTGGAAGTGCAATATCGTAAGTGCAAGCAAATGTTTTGCATCAAAAAATTTCAGTGTCTCGCGGCATCTAGCTTTATATAGAGTCGCGCTGCATTGTTTTCATTTTTTTTTTTCGATCGACGACGAAATACTAACAAGTACGAAAATTTTTGTTTGGGTTTCTTGGGAAAGGTTCGTATAGGCAGCCAGTTAAAATATGATCGCTTTATCCTGCGTATTTCACTTTCTTCGGTAATATATGAAGCTGATTGCTCAGATGGTGGGAAAGCAAAAGGGCAAATCGCTTTAGTACTCTCGCATGCTTTTCCACTTGCTTGAACATTAACGCTGCTTGCTGATGTTGAAATGAGCCACAGTTTCAAGCAAAATTTTTTCACTGCACTGAAGATAATCTTCAGTATGAGCATCTCTGTTACCGAAATTTCAATTGAGATTCATTCGTACGTTTTGCAGATATAGCATATGGGAAAGAATGCTCGAATAAAACTGAGAAATATTCCTTGTCAACAAACAAATTCGTTTCACTTTTTTTTATTTCATTTGCAATCATTGAACTAATGGCTTGATGAATATAATCAATTAGGAGATAAATCTAAATCACCTTCAGCAAATTTCGCACAAATGAGCATATGTTGAACTGCAATAGGAATTTATCTGAATTTTTTTCCTCAGAATGCACAAAATTTTTTTCATTCCCGTTTGTGCTGTATTGTTTCATAAACTCTTACGAAACACTGTCCGCTTCATTCTGTTTATTCTGATTACGAGCAGCCAAACGTTTCAAATCGTTGAAATTAGAATATTGTTATAAACTGAAATGTAAAGATATCGTGGGCTAGATGAAGTGTTTCTCTTCCAGTGACTGTACAATTCCACTCTTCTTTCCTTAAACTATTTTATGTGACCGCATTAAACTATTTGCATTAAAATATGATACAATATTGAGCCCCAAAGCGCTTTGTATCTCGTGCGTTAATTTGCACATCGAAATAGCACATTTCTAAGATTCAATAGAGGCATTTTTTGATCACAGCGTGACGGAAACTGACGTAGTGATCGATGTTCTGTAGCGTAGGTGCTGTGGTTTATCTAAGTCGCTGTGTGACATCAAATATGCACCAACTGAATTATAAACCTCTTGTGGCACCTTCTAACATACTCGTAACGTTCATTTGCAGGTTTCATGCTTACATTTCATTTCTTATTGATGCCCATGAGATTTAGCTAGCCTATGTCTAAAATCGTGTACGTGTTTAGTTGAAATTAATATCTTGTCGGAATTGAAGAGGGAATGTCATACGCATGAGACTTGAAGCTGAATAATGTGGGATATAAATTTTAAATGCGAATGAGGCATGACGTTTTCACGCGTCAGCGTTCAAGAAAAACATTTTCCTGTTGAAAAAAATTTCGCTGTTGACCACTCTCAAGAATACATATGAAATTAATAGACAAAGCTCTTGTTAACTCCCTAAGTGCTCATATATAACGGCGCATTCCAAGTCACTCATCATCCCACTCTGAAATGAGTAAGAACTCTGGTTTGGGGCCTTAAAATTATATATGACATGCAGACTCCTATCCTTTGTCATTGAGCTGAATAAGTGTGACATCCCGTCATATGATTTCGTTTTTTGTATAATCTAATGTGTAGTTTGTGTGGAATAAGAACTAGAGTGCAGACAGAGTTCGTTGTTCCTTAACATCCTGCATCCGCCTTTAATATATTGTCTCGAAATTCCTTTTCACGCGAGACGTCTATATCGTTCCGCTACACGCAATCAGTCGCTGAGGAGAAGGATAAGATAATTTATTACTGAGTCGTATTCTTTCTTCCTATTTATTTATTGAACGGTTTTAACGGCGGCGGTTACTTCATTGAGCGGAACTGTACACAGTAGCATGTGTTTGTATGAACTGCAAATAGTAATGCACACCTGGAATTCCAAGAATGGTGCTGATATCTGAAAAAACTTCGGGCTTGCACGCCCCATTAACGTGATTCCGATTTCATCAACCGTGAATCTCTGTTTATGTCGACAGTTCAGTTCCGTTGGTTTTCCTCGTCCCTCACCCTCTCTAATTATATCTCCTCTCGTTTTCTAGGCCTCCCATACTTTCGGCTACCAACGCAACTGGGATTTCACTCAGGATCTCCAGCCTTCAGAGATATGGAAATTCGGACTTTGTCGACTCTTTTGATCAGAAGAAAATCTGAGGCTATTGAGGGTACTCGAAGGCACTGTGCAAAAGTTTGAACTAATTTTTTTCGATGACGTCAAGAGTACCCGCACTATTACTCGAGCATCTCATAACGGGGAGCGATTTCGGTAATTTTTGAAGTCTATAGCATGAAGGTCAAGTGTGGCTGACAGATTCGAAGGTCAAGAAGAGGTAGAGAGCGAAGTCATTTCTGGACAGCAGTTCTTTGCTAGAAATGCGAACGGGGAAGAGTGCAACACAATCTTTGCAACATCACTTGCTCAGCGTTCTCGTAAACAACGAAGTGCGCCGTAGTGATGAGTGTTTTCGGACTTTCTGTTCCTCAACGCCAACATTAGCTGTGAAATCAACTGAAGACCTCCCATAAAATTCTGCAAATAATTACTAACAAAAGCTTCAAAGTTTTGATGAAGTTTACACTAAGTTCGAATTTCGCATAGTTGGAAGGCCTTAGGGATGACAGCACTTCCGCTCTCCGGAAATCACCTTTCAATCATAACCAGTTTTCCACTTTTTCTTGAGAGTCAGCAAGAAATCCTACTTCAATCTTCGTGGAATTGGCCCAAAATGGATGTATGAGCACAGGAGGTCGACTTTAAACTGTTGCGTTATTATAAGCGTTCTACGAGTGCTTTCTAATAAAAATGCATCGAATTTGTTGTTGACGAACAGAATTATTGTCCATGCAACTGATGAACTACTTCCGTACATTTAATAACCGTCCACTCTGGTTGGCTATGACGTCAGAGCTCAATTTGTGCCAATTATATTTGCTTCGTTGAACAATTGTTTCGTTTTAGCGTTCTGTTCAGCTTTCGAAACTAGCTTTTGTACGTTCGCAGCCACAGCTTAGGTATTTTCGGGGCACAGCAATAAGTCAATAAAAGCTCTCGCTTCATTTCTTCTCTACAGCAGTCTAAGTGGACCTAATTTTCATAAAAAGGCTTTAGTTGAAGCGTAAAGTGGAGCGAATACACTCGAAAACACTATTCGATGAAGCGTGAAAAACAACATTAATCCCAGTGAAGTGCTCATTGCGTTGGTAGCACTACTCAAAATTAAATTCCATAGTAAAATGTATGCTCAATTTTCGGCTGTACCATTCATGTCTTTAGAGTAATGTGCCTCCAAAATAAATATTCCACTTCCATACCGACTCTATCTTTCGCCACTATAATATTAGGTGATGAACAGATGATCCACCACAATCTTCATAATGTTTGCAACTTCCTAAGGGATGCTTTCATTGATTGACATCTCCGGTTATAAGTGACATTGTACTTTTCATCAATGAGTACAGCTTGCATTCAAAAGAGTTCCCATACTTTTTTCACAATGTTGTTCCCAATAATTGATTAAGCGGCTCTCGCACAGCCTCGTTGTAGCGTGCCCGATCAATTAACTATTGGCATCATTAATTTATTATTTTTCTCTGAAATGTGACGAAATGGAGCAAATCAAACGACCTCAGAGATGACCTCCTTTGAATTTTTAAGTCGATCCACACCTCGGTATTCTAAGTATTGGAGGATTTCCAACTCAAAACATCTCAACGGATTGGAATTTCTTCAGGTTCATTTCATGTGTAAATTCCAACGTATAGCTTATAATTTAACGGAATCTGGCTTAATTTTTGTCGCCATTAAGGACAGCACCCTCCACTACCTTCGTTGCGGGGATAGTTTATTCATGAGAGTATTGTGGCTCAAATAACCAAGAGAGATGAGTAATAGAAGTGTCCTTTAGACGACTTAACTGCGACGGCAAATTTGTTTATTTCCAAATTGAATGGGACGCTTCGTTTTAGTCGATTATGTCTTTCGAACTGTGCGGCGGCTCGCATTATATTAAGGCTCCGATTACAGTCTTCATAAAAGATAGCATAAAATGAGACTAGGGAATTGTGATCTATGGCGCATTCTCATAGATTAGAGGAGAGAATTGAGGGGCATCGTAACATCAAAAAATTTTGCAAACATGAGATACCTTAGTAAATTTCGTAGAAAAATCTTTCTGGCACCTACGACCATTCAGTATTTTCGGCGTGGCTACATCAAATAAAACGGCGAAAATTGCTGCCAATTCACAAAAGCTCAACAAGGGATGAGGGAACAGATAGCAGAACCATATAGGCCTTTCTTGCTCTCAATTTTTTGCTCCAAGTGAAGTTATCAAAATAATGTGGCATCGCTATTTCGCACTCTTTATTTAACTGCGCTCTTATTACCCTCATTTATCTGTCTTCGTTAGGTCTTTAAAAGCACTTCGGGAAGTAAGGCTGATGTGGAAATTTTGCGCTCTTGATGGATGCATAAGTAAATTATGAGAAGGTACAGCGCACTAATATGTATGCCATAATCGCGATTTTTTCAAGAAACAGTGTAGTGGAGATAGTGATATACTATCCGCTGCAAATAGTGAAACACTTCTTTTTCCGAGAGAAGTCTTTGAACTTATCGGTTCCTCCATTCGCCTTTCAAAAGAGAGTGAACGTAACAAATGAGTATACTTTTCAATAGGCGGCTGTCAGCATCTGCATGTTCCACATGACAGTTTATTGTTTCATTTCTTGCCTTCAATAATGGTCAAAACTTTCTCGCTCATAAAAGAAGTCAGGATGTCATTTTTGAGAAGTATCGAATCTCTAGCTAAAAGACTGCGACAAAATAAAATCTCGCTTTCCAGAGATACTTTTTAGAGGGCTTTTAGAACAGCCAACTAAAAAACTTCGGTAAGGGCCAACAATGAAGAGTTTCGAAGTGTCATTCAATGGCAAAAAAGACTGGACAAGCACAGTTTATGCGGCCCATAGCATGGGATCGACTTTTTGCTTAGGAGATGGGGCTGAACTGCTCGATTTGTATCCAAATTGAGCGTTTGGGGGGATAAATACCGGATGCATTCAATAATTTAAATGCCAAAAGACAATGAACAACTGAGATTGAGGAAATTCACCGGCTTACTTTTCCGCTGATCGAACACAAAAACAGCCACAGTTGTAGCACAGAGTGAGATAGTTCGCTGCAATGTACAAGTAAGAGGTTCTTGCTGCAGACCTTTGTATATATTTTTCAGTTTCGCCTACGAAGGTTGCAGGTTTACCTTGAACTTACTGCTCGTTTGCCCTTTTTAGTGGTGTGAAACTGCCTCTCATACTTCTCAATTTGTAACCGACCACCTTTCCAGTGCGCTTTCAACTGGCCGAATTCAACAGGATGAATTAGGCAAAATTAAAGCTTGGATAAATTTTCTCAGTCTACTTTTGATTGTTTCTTCAAGACTCACTTGTGAATTGTCTGATAAATGCCACGACTTTAGGACGCTTGCGTACCATTCGTTGTCGTCGGCTGGGTGGGATACGATGATTCAAAATGCCATCGTCGAAATCCTTGCCAAAATATGCGGAGTTTAGAATAATTGGCAAAATTTCAATAGATTTCAAAATATATGGCGCGCTGATTTCGTTCACAAGATAAACAACTTTTCATATCTTTGCAAGACTTCAATCTGCTTCATTCACCTGTGCAGCAAAACAAATACTGTTTTGCTGATATGATTTCTTATGAAGTTTTAGAAGTGTTCAACTTGTTTGCGCAACAGAGTTAGCATGATCGGAATATTTATTCGGTTAGATTGCATTAGCGGCTGCAATGCAGCAACAATTTTCGTTACACAACATGAAAACATTTGCAGCATTTGCAATAATCAAATTTCACAATATTTTCAATGGATGCAACGTCAGTTGTAATGTTGATTGAACGGCTCGTTCGGCATGAAACGGTTTCTGCAAATTAAAAAGGGAAAGCTATAAAATGCATTTTTTCATCAAAACGGGGCACTAAACCTATATGGAAACCAGAGGTTCCCTCAAAAAATTTTCATTAGAAGATTCGATTAGAGCGGATGGAAGAGGAGGCTAGAATATGATCACAGTGCGCATTTCTAGGGGATCCACCAATCCAAAGAAACAAAATCTGAAGGGGAACTGTCGTGGAATATCTGCAGTCTATTTCTTCTTTGGATCAGCCTAGTATATTTCGAAGTTATCTTCACCAGTTTTAATGTGAGAGTTTTCTAACATTTTGGCTTCGTAATTTTTCTCGGATTCCTGGCCGGAGAAATCCTCCAGCAACGATATCTTCAAATAGGTGACGATGATACCAATGAAATAATTACTGCAAATGTTCTGTTATGTCACAACATTTTTTCACCAACTGACTTCCCAAAAATGCAGTACAGAGGGAAGGATGAGCTCAAAACGAATCAATCTACCGTCGTCTGATGCGCATAAGGAGTTAAAAAGTTGTGAGTGTTGATAAAAAGCTCTCTGCCGTGCAACGACAGAAAGCTCGCGATCAAGCGATCCCTTGTCGGCCGTTTATAAATTATGCTGCTTGCAAATGTTCCACAGGGAAATACATCCGCTAGGGCCATTTTCGGAATGTTTGTTTCCAGTAAAAGCTGCACATTGCAATATTTTCACCGATTTAGAAATATCGGTGAAAAAATTGAGAACTTTTATTTTACTGCCAAAATTTGAACCAGTTAACCACACAATGAGCTGAAAACAATGTACCGCTTGCATAACATGAAAATATGGCATAATATAATACCCGGTTTTTAGTGTCAAATTACGTAACAGCACCTGGCTGCTATATCCTAGGTGGTGAAGCTGTTGAAGTGAAATGTTTTGTTTTTTTCTCTTACCGCCCTCTTATGTAACAGTTTTGGACAAATTCCACTGGCAGATTTGCATATCGCACCAACTCAAGCATAATGCACGATGGACAAAACAACTGGTCCATGCAAATAAATATTTGAACGAATGCTGAAATCTCTCGAATCACCAGCTGGTCTCAGTGTTGGCAACAAAAAGTGCTGAAACCAGTCAGATGTACTTCTTATGTACTTTTGCAACTTCTCCTAGCAGATGAGACAATGCTGTAAGATGTGAGCAAATAATAAACTTATGATAGTGGGATAATACTTAAAACGGGTTGGTTCCCTAAAATTGAGCGAGCCCATTGCTCATAAAATCTAGAAAAGATAATATAGATCTATTCGTGCATGCGATCTGATCTTGTCCGCCGTGGAATGCAATCCAATCGCTTATAAAGTGTTGGTGCCCTCGATGAGTGACAATATGACGCTTTACCAATACTACATTATGTACATATAGCTACGTGCCAATAGCATACTACCTTTAAGGGCATAAAATGTTATCTTTGCAATGAATTTTTATAGACGTTGTTGGATTCAAAATCAGGACCAACACAACTTCTCAGACCTTTCTTTTCTCTAGTAGAACTCAAAGAATCCGAAATATTCAAATACCATAAATTTTTATGGTCTCACTGCATGTCATTTGCACTCATAAACCCAATCAGTCGGCTGTGCTTTCATACAAGGACATTCATCCGGAGATAAAGGAGCTTAATCGCTCGTGGCGTTTTATTAGGTGCAAATTTTAGTCCTATTTTCCATTGTTTCATTACATCCTACAGTTTTATACAATATTTTCATTCAATTTCAGACCGCATTTCCACTGCAGTTTTTCGTCATCATCATCGGCAATTCGCTAACGCTATCAGTTCTGCTTAGTCCTCATATGCGGAACAGGTTACATTTATTTATAAGCTTTTTGCAGTTATCCATTGCATCGTTTTTCGCTGCTTCAATATACATAAAACTATTTTCTCCTCCACTCTATACCTAAGAAGTCTTGAGTCTGTTAATTAAGTGGAACTCGATAGATCATTCATCCACGGCGCCACTGTATATGCCGTTGGAGAATACATAGCAAAGTATGCTATTTGAGGCAAAAATGGGAATCCCGAGAAACACTTCTCAATAATTCGCCTGCTATTTTAACAGTAAAAATTCCTTTAACATCAAAAAATGGGACCAGATTAGAAATTCCTTTCTTGATGAGAATGCGGAATTTCTTTGCGTTGTTCTGAAAGGAATTGAGCTCTGATACTAGGAGTTTTTTTTTAATTTACGCGCCTGAAAAATGCTTTTTTTTACGCATTTCTTGGAGCGGATCGTGAAGGTGGTTACAGGTTGTTTACTGAGAATTCAAAAGTTCGTTGCCAATGAAAACGGCGACGACGCCGTTCTCTTCCATAAATATCTTACCGAGAATAAGACATACATCGAAAGGTTTCCTGCAATATAATTTATGCAGTGCTCGCTTTGTGTTTCCTTCTTATTTCCCATCAAAGCTTCTTGTAAGCACACATTGAAGGCAGACATTCAAATCATGAGGCCGATCTCATTAAAAATCTCCGCTGTACCTCATATATGTTCTCAAATGCAAAATAATACAGCGAAACCAGCAATTTTTGCAATCAAACGAAATGTTGGAAATCTTTGTTAAATGGCCAGCAACTTTTCATCCTCTATGATTTTCTGTTGCCGAATTTCCGCTTCAAATCAGCTGTTGCTGGGGATGCGCCTTTCCACATTGATCAGTGAAAATTGACCGGTTGCTTCGACAGTTAAAACACATAGAAACCGATAGGTTGGTTAGAGGGTAGATTTTATCCTAGTAATGAATAGAAAGGATAGAGAAAGAGAAAACAGCGTTATCGGAGGATAGAAATCTAAGGTAAGAAAGTGTACGACTTGTCGTGTTGGGAATAATTAAGAGAAAGTTCTGGAAATTTGAGAGGTTTTGAAGAATAGTTATTCCACTGCACCAAATTATTGATGTCCTCAGTATTAAAAGCTTTTATTTTTTCCTCTCTATAGAGTGAAACAAAGACCCTTGAAAACTCAGACCAACAGGTGAATGTGAGGGACAATGACCCATTCCCATTCCCTGATTCGTAGAATATTCCGAAAAATATTTCTTTGCATGTGCACTTAAAAGTCAATATTGCCGCTTCGGGAAGTATGTTGCGCAAATTTTTCGATGTTTTCCATGTCTATTTGAATTAAAGATCTTGAGATGTGTCGGTGGTTAGTATTGACACAAAAGAATAAACATCTTTTGTAATGCCACTGTGTGCCATCCTCTTTAAGATGCGGCAAACATCGCGATCCGGATTCAGTAAAATTCGTTGCAGTATACTTTTTTGTTGCATTTGACTAATGCTATTTTTCTGGATTCTTCAAGCATCTAGGAAATTTGGGATGACTATGGTAGCTGGCAAAACGTTGAAGTTACTACAAACACAGCTGCATGGCACTTGCTGCTATCCAGAATTCACCAAAGATGTTTCAATACACGATTCTTCATGCAAGTTGCGTTCATCAAATATTAGAATTCATCTTGACCGGGGTTCTGCCTTGAAGCGGCCTATACGCACATGGGTCTATCTAAGCGGGTATTTACATTTTAAAATGCAAGTAAAATCAGATGCGTTTAGTCTGAAACGTCCGTTGTTCTACGTGCATGGTTAATGTTCTGCATGCCTCATATTACCTCATATTGTTTGACTTATATGAATTCGATAACCGGACATTCGAACTCCACTTTATTTTTTATTGATGACATGACAAAATTTTAATTATAAGCTATTCTCTCAAATTTCATTATAAATTACAAAAAAATCATGTGTAGAATGTAAAAAAAAATTTTTTTTCTTTCAGAGCAAATCATCTCTTGGCAGCACTCGCATTCACCGATATGGCAGTTTTCTTCTTGATGCTACCGATCTGTTTCGCAGCATTTTCACCTTTCTATACGAGCATTTCATTTCGCATTATTTTCGGTTCGTCGAAGATTCATCTCGCGGCTACAGCCAATTGGTTTTCTTGTGCGGCTATATGGTTGGTTTTCATGATTCTCTATCAAAAAAGATGAAAAATTTAGTGAAACGCCGAATTAAACGCCTCACAAGATGTACTGGCATCAGAAACTTTTATATTGGAAGCTTTCGCGGCTTGAAGCATATTTCTCATCTTGAAGAAATCATATGCCCCACAGAAGTTAGATGCCACCGTCTGGAAGCTAGATGCTGTTGTGCAATCAAACGATGCTGTCAAGTTTGGAATGGACAGAAAGGAGACATTGTTGCATCCCTATAGTTAAAGGAATCGTAAAGAAATCGTTGCATCTCTATTTGCAGCTTCGCGGACTCAGGGGAACATTTGCAACAAAAGATTTTTTGGGGACTTGTCTTCACCGTCGTAGTCTTTAGTGGGTTTTCAAATATTCTTGCTATATGATTTTCAGCCAGTTACTATACGATCCGCATTCTTTCAGCGCTTTGAGTCGAATGATTCACAATCCGATCTTCATAACGCTCTTTGACACAATGCCGTTAAAATTTTCGGCTATACAGCCATAAATCTGCGCACATAGGCGGATGTTAATGAATTTGTGATCTATACGAACAAAACAATTTGTTTTGCTGCGTTAAACGTAACTTCAACAACTTCATTTCGATTGCAATCAATAAAAATATTGATATAAGTACAGAGAGCGTTTTTCTTCATTTTCTTTTAATTACCCCTTAACCATGCGAACAAACAAGAGGAAACACTAGTGCGCTGCTACTTTTTTTTTTTCTAATGATGACTCGAATAGAATACTTTCGTTCATCTCTTAGGGAGAATATCGTCGCAAGTGTGACCTCCTCGAGGGAACATCGAGCGGTATTCCACTGCATAGGCAGTATGAAACAGAATTGAAATTTTAATGTATTCAGCGAAGGTAATCTGTATCATTCCCCAAGAAGTGTTGCTTAGATGTTTATTCTAAGAGCTTTCACTCAAGGCAACGGTTCGCTAATTCAAAAATCTATCGGGCGCGTGGAAGTGATCGATCTTCAACAACATCCTAACTCATTGGCTATCTATTTGCATGGCGAGCAAACATAAAGAAAGCGATGCTTTTTCTCTGATTGTGAGCCCTAAGGGATCGCTTCCACTGCGGTACAAAAATTGCAATAGGTTCAGAACTTCGTGAACTGAGGGAAAACCTCCGGCAAGCGGAAAAGGGCGAAACGCATGCAGTATATATATATATATAAATATATATATGAAGATTAAATGACTCTAGGAAGTGCACTTTCCCATGAATTCCATTGTGAAGACAGATATCATGGAAGCTGTCTCGTTCGCGTTTATAGAATAGGTCCAACTTCTCTCAACGCTTCCCTCGACATCGTAATCCTGGAATTAAGGTAGCTGTTTGCGATGCAATATGCACCTGCACTATTCCCCAACGGCTCCCGTTTATGGCATTTCGCGCTATATGTATGTGGACAGAAACAGAGCATACTTTGAAGGAGGTGACTATTCGTATCGCCCAGCTCATTCGATCACGAAGATAGGGACCGGTTTCACATAATGGAAGCAATAGCACGGATGTATTGCATATCTGCCGAATTCGAGGATCTCATGGGAGATGAATTTGTATTGATAGCTCTACACGCCAACATCCGCCTTATGTCCCGCTTAAGTCACTAGAAAACGCCACACTGATTTTTGTGCAAAACAAGGAACTTACTAATAAAGCTTAGTCTGAGCAACTCATCTTTCACTTCAGCATAATGCAGGAGAGTTTCATTTGTCTCGACTGTTTTCTCTCAGCATATTTTACATCACGACGAAGATATACGTTGACAGATAAATGTTCAGTAAGGTCGCTTTCGGACGCCTCGCGAATTTGCAGCTATAGAGTACATATTTCTTGCCTATGTGAGCCTATGTGCCCATATCTTCTCGTCTGTTCATTTGTTTGAGCTCAGAAACCACCATGCTGAAGTTATGAAATTTGGTGAGCATAATACCGTCCACAAGATGACATCTTTCGTCATATTCCACAGTGATCTATAAAGTATGAGGACAGCAGTAAACATCTAAGCGTCCCCTAAAATTTGCAGGAATCTTGCATGGGTGAGATTTTCATCACAACATTCCTGCACAAAATTATCTTTATTGTATCCTTGAGTGCAAGCCTGATCTTCAAGACATTCAAACTTGCAAGCCAGTAGAGTTTTAAAATCTTGATAGCAATATGCTTATCTTGCGCATCTAGACTTTCAATCCCGAGATGATTTTAGACTTTTCGAAGCCGATCTATTGCCCCTTCAATGACCTTTAAGACATGCTTCGGGAATGATGCGAGCGAATTCTAGGAAATTCTTGACTTTTTTTGGTGTGCCGCTAAATGAACTTTCCAATTTTTTGAGTTCCATTTATTTCAGTTCGTAAACAGCAGCAACTATGTTATACGTTACACAATTTTGTTTCATTCAGGATTGTTCTGGCAGTTTCAATTGAAAGACTGTTGATAATCAAGTTCCCGTTTCGATCGCTGAAACCCTATCATGTAAGTTTTTAAACCATTAGATCGCCATTCATTGATTCAAATTTTTATGCTCATAAACGACGTTCACCCTGTTTGATCAAAGAGGAAAAGCGATGCAAATGTGAAAGAAAAAATTTCTTAGAAGGTTCCTGATGCATCAAGTGTAGAAGATTTGAGTACTTTTACAAACGAAAGTGAGAACTATTTAATAGAAGATACGCCTGAATGCTTTTTCCGCCAGTTATTTATCGTTATCTAAAGACTGCTGAAAGCACTTTCGCAATTCATGTTCGCACTATTCATCCTTTCTGTAAGGTTCCACAGTAACAATTGGCTAAAGAAATTAAAGTAATCAGTAAAGAAAATATGATTAAAGTTATTCCAATGAACTGTTCTTTTCAGTCCTTCGAGTCCATTGCATCGATTGTCGCGATCTTCTTGTTTGCGCTAATACTTACCAGGTACTGATTATGAAACTTCCTAAATTTCCTGATCACCACCCTACTTCTGAACAGAATTCGAAATGAAAGCTCCCTTCTGATATTGCCGACCTGGGTAAAAATATTTTTTTGAACGCGGTACTGGAATTCATCGCTTGTACCGGAATTCATTCATCGGCTATGCCTGATCGGGAACGCCACAGAAACTTTGAAATTATCCACGCCGGCAATTTTATTGTTTGCATTCTCGCGTCGTTGAAGGACGTAAAAATCCGTGAAGAAACCTGTCATTTAGACTATGTTTGCTCAAGTCACGCATACATAAACTGAAGAGGTTGAACAGTTGTGGATTGCATTCTGTTTGTTCCTTTCAGGTGAATGGTTGGAGGCAAAAGGTGAATGAGTTGAGAAACCATCCTCTCAGTTTAATGCTCAGCAGTTCTAAATTTCGGGTTTTAGCCTAAGCAAAGACTTTTGGGATAGGCGATATTCCTGCTAAACTGAACAAAACTAGGAACATGTGAAAAAGTCGACAATAAGTTCTCTCAAAGATCACTGCTTATGAGCTGCACAGAGACACTGTCGGATTTGATATGTGGTATAAATGTGGAAAGTTGCATGCCTCTGAACACTAAGCATAGAAATAATGCTAGAATTTTCAGTAGGGCGCACTTATTCTTACCGTTGTTTTCGACCAAGTGATACAAGATGCTGTCGAAAGCTGCATTTTACCTAAAGGCAGCCCCAAAATCAAAGCTTCTCTCTGCAGTGCAAATTTATTCGTTTCTATTTTCTAATTCAGCGTTAAGGAGCGAAGCTAAAAATGTATCCAGATATGTCGATGTGCGGGTATTTGTCATTGCAGTGAACTTAAAAAGTATCTTTAGCTCCTTATGATCTTCAAAATGAATTTCAGCTATCACCATGTGTCATACAAATGCGCTCTAATATGGTTATGCAATATGACACAAGTACATGTGCATTGTTTGCCAGCTATATGGAATCTAAGCAAGTTCGGATTCCCTGGCGAAACACCTCCCACCGATACATTTATCTCCTATGTGAATATAAGCGCCATTGCAAATGCGATCATTGGCGTTATCGTACCCGTCTTTGTGGTTGCCATTCTCAATATTTCACTTATTCGTTCTCTACATCGTCGCAATACGCAGGTCAGTTGACCGTTGAAATGTCAGCGATTTGTGGCCTTATTGACGATTTCTGCAATCGTCTCATCAATGCGCAATGAGGAAAAAAAGGAATAATATCTTTGATAAGATGTTTATGTCATTATGCACTGTGATAATCACTTAACGAAAAATTATCAACGCTGGCTGGTGATAAATGTTGTAGGCTAAAGACAAAATTGTGCTAGCGCTGATATAAAACGAATTACTGCGCGATGATACCAACATCAGGAAATTTGTCGGCTTTTTCTTCCCTGATTTTTTCTGTTGGCTGCTTGCTTCATCGACAACATTGCTTCACGTCGAAGAAGCTGGATTATTTGTTGTCGACATTTCCACCCCAACGAGCTGTATCCCGACGTTACCTCTCCCTTTCCCTTCCCATCAGGAACCCTTTCCCAGCATTTCACTATTTCCTCGAGAGAAAACCGCAATCCATGGTTGATGTAAGAAGCTTCATTCGAGCAAGTGTTTTTAGAACTTGAATTTGTTGTTCTATGTGGCCAGTATAAGAGTAGTCTAGCTAATCGCGGATTATAACTGTCATATAATTGAATCGTCAGGATGAAGGCGTTTTACCGATAGGCACACTACAGCCTCCCTGATGTGGAGTAGCTAGAGGATGAACTTTGGAATTAGAGCTCCATGGAAGCAGATCATCTGGTGAAGTCATCTATTTCTAGGAGTTGGTGAGTAAATCGGTGAATATTGCGATCGGTTCAAATTCGGTACATGAACAAGAGCGCAAAATGACGATCACTGTGGTGGCAATTATATCGTGTTTCACAATTACACAAATGCCCTCTGCATTGCTCTTTCTCTATGAGAAACTGATCAGCGATGCGAAAACGGAAACTTTCGCAACTGTTTCATCGATTACAAATTTTCTCGTTCTCACGGGCAAAATGTTGAACGTCTTCCTCTTTTGCCTAACAAGTGCTTCATTCAGGTAACTCATTTATTAAGAGCTTCATTCAAGTAACTTCAGATTATCCATCTAGTAAGAGCTTACTTTAATCTCCAAATCTATTTCTAATAGCACCAAAAAAAAAGAATTCCAATATGATATTGCGAGACATTTTTACTCGCAAGGATGTGTTTAAGCAAACAGGTTAGTTTTTTTTTTTGCTTTTTACACATTACACGGGACTCATCAGACAAAAACTTCAAAAGTCTTCACGCAGACAAAAGCAGTCTTTCATTCGACAAGTTGATGTAAGCCTTTGTGTGCAAGTAAACAATCCTATTACAGGAGAAAATTTCTCGCTACGCTGAACTCGTGGCTGGGTTCGATGCTGTGCACGAGACGTTCTGGATTGCTTGTGCGCGACCTAGCATTAAATCGCTCGTGTTTGACACAAAAGACATCGTTACTCAGCTCGACATCACCTTTTGCTCAAAAACCACGTAGACACTCGTCGGCGCTTCCATCTATACCACTGCAGTCGCTTGAACCTCTTGTGCTGGCTGTGAAAGAAGACCCATGATTGATTCAATATGCATTTTTGCGTTACAATCAAGTATTCTACAGAAGTTCAAAATGACGACTTCAAGTAGAAGTTCAACGAAAATTTTTAATTGGAAAAGTGAAGTTTATCCGGCATTTGCGCCTTCCTGCCGACGACTAATTTTTATCGTTTCGTTCCCTCATCCTCTATCGAGGGAAGGGCTCTTAAAGGCCTCGGTGGAGAATCCTTTTAGCGAAATTCAGGAGCAGAAGGTTGTCAAGAACTTCACTGATCAGTTTATTACTGTCTCTTTCGTATCAAGAAAAGAGAGGAAATACCGATCTTTGCCTTCCATCAGTTCTCGAATGCGTTGCCGCTTTGATAGCGAGGACATTATTATTCGTCCTATGTGTTCGTTCGTTTTACTCGCTGCTTCTTTCCTTGTCGACTGTGGCAATTGGTTCCGGTAATCTTTGGCTCTGTATAGCTCCCGTTTGCAAGTACTTCATTAGTGATTCCGTGGAATCCCATGAATACGTTCTGTTCCATTTCTTTATCTAAGTTGAACAAATTGCGTATTATCATTCTTACTATGCTTCCATCATTTCTGCAACAGCGTCTTATGATATACCTCATTTTCTAGGATGTTGTATTCGTGTACTTATATCTTGTAACTTGCCTTCATCATGCTCGATGGCAAAAACGATGGGGGGGAGGGGGAGGGAATATGTAGCAGTCCATGAAATTAGTGGTGGATGCTGGATCATAATTACCTACAAGAAGTTGAAGCCTTCAAATGCTGTAAGTATTCCTTTGGAGTCTGACAATTTGTGAAACATATGCCTTTTTCATCACCTGAACATATCTTGGAAAAAAGTGCACTAGGAGGGAGGTGAAGTCGCGTCGTGTATCGGACCCACTTTGTCAGTTTTATAGTTTTAAATCAAGGAGGAACTCCAGTGGGAAATTGAGGGAATTAAGTACAGGGAACCGAAACCACTGGCGACCTCTTGGTTTCATTTCAGGAGAAATTGCTGTCGAAGAATTGAATGGAGGTAAAAGCGCAGTTGCCGGATCAAGCATTTTTCGTGCATATGCAAATTTGCTTTGGCAGGGTGCATTATAGTAACACTGTGTCTGTAAGTATCTATGTGTGTCCACCTACCTATTCGTCAGTTCGAACTCGGACACCGCTGATATCAGATGTATGAAATTTCGTTTGCTCAATGTACGTCGTAAAATGAGCCCGCACAGATCGACCGGTCAAATTAGAGAGCAGTTATGGGCACTTCAAGATGGAAAAAATTACATCCGTTTTACACTGGTTGCTCTCTTATTTTACAAAGGTCAGGTATGCAAGCAGACGTTGTGGAAGAATCATGTGAGCACTTCGAGCAGTTATAACATGAGACCTTCTTCTGCACTTTAATCTTTTGCTGACATCTTATGAAACGTTTCAGTCATGTAGGCGGAGTGCAAAAGGTGACATCCTAGGAGCTGTTCTGGCATGGTTCTCCACATGTTTACTAACACAATCTATTGTCTTCTGCCTCTGAAAACTGTTTTTCTCCGAGTCATTCGTGTTGTTCACTCAGACAAATTTGTTATTGGGAGTCGCTTCATTGTTGTGTGATTATTTATCGAGCCTAATGTTGTTAGAAAGCCTGTTAGGCGCGTTGCATAAGTGGCATGTCAAAGTGCTCCATTCATCATCCAAGCTGATGTTGAATACAACAGGCACCATGCCAACTTCTTGATGCGCTTAACCGTTCTGTATTACACCAGATAATTTCCTTCCACTTTTCTGCTCTGTTCTCTGGCAATCTATGAAGCCGGCTGGTTAGATGGGCCGATTGCGAAAACGCAGATTTCTTTGTGCAACTTATGAACCTTATCAGCTACTCTGACATCCTTCTCTACTTGTGGTATCATACTTTCGATTGACTACTACCGAAAAGTGTAGTGCATATACCGATGTCATATTCGCGGCAAGTTATTTTTCGTTATTCCGCTTTTTCTTAACCTACCAGTTGCGAGAAAAGGTGACAAAATCAGAAACAGCTGTAATAACTGGCGGAATTTCATTTCCTAATTGTTCCGTTCGATTCATTCTGATTTTTCAGTTTTCACTATTTGAGGTGTCGAATATTGCTTTCTTCATTCCTTGTCTTCACAGTCACTGCAAAATCCTTGTTGAACTTGCTTGTTTTTATAGGAAAATCTTTCAAGTTGAGTGCAGATTTCTAAATCGTTTTCACTTACCTCTGGAGGGAAACAACTATATGTCTGTGTTCCGATTGATCGAGAAGAAGCGTTCATATGTACTGTACTGAATGTGAACTCAGGTGCCATCTGTTATCCGTTGTTCGGTCGAATCTCTCATCATGATCTCATACTGTTGATGTGTAAAGTTGATGCCCATTTTCGCTCTTTGTTATCGATGAACTCATCGCTGAAGCACAAAGCAAACAGTTTAGCAATAGGAAAAGTCAGAAATACGTACAGACGTTCAAATGAGACAATTATCTTTGAGAGTGACCTACTGATCCTATGATGTTACCTACCAATGAGGTGGCGACATCCAGTGATGAGAAATTTACGCTATAATATCATTGATTTCAACCTTTCCATATATTAGAAATCCTCTCCGTCCATGACACCCGATCAGAACTAAGTGGAGTCCATGATTTTGACAGTAATTTGAAACATGCGAATGAAGGATTTAGGAAGGGAAGAAAAAATTCAATTACTTAATTAGGAAATACTTGATCGGGACGAATAGTAGAATAAGCGGATGAAATTTAGTTTAAGAGAAGCGTACATCGCTACCTGCATTTCGATCATCTGCACGAAAGGCACCACAGCGAAGACCGGTCAGCAGATTTGTGCGTACGAGGAGAAGACGGAGCTCCAAGGGAGCCGCACAAAGGAACGCAGAATCGAAGGCGGTAAAGTGAAGACAGATGTTTGAATCAAGGAATCATTAGATCAGAGAGAAGCTTGCCAGTGTTGCGAGTTTAGTCATAAAGCAACGTTTTTAGCTGGATCAGGGGAGCGTCCCAGCGGGTGGGCAGACCTGCCCAACAGATCGCGATAGTCACTTTTTTCAGAACAATACGCTTTCATGTCTAGTTTATGTCATCATTGGCAATAGATGGTTGATTATATGAAAGGATGCCAATCTCGTGGGTAAAAAGTCAAGCGCTTCGATCTCTGAAACAGACAGAAAGGCTCATGAGAAATAATGTTTGAAAGGATAGATGTGTGAACAATCTCTGACGATGCAAAGGCGCACCTCAGGCAACAATTTATCCTCAGCACGTTATCGTCGTCGCAGTGACGCCTTCTCTATTAGAAAGGTAAAACAGGAGTTGGCGCTGTTGGCACCGATCAATGAAGTTAAAAACTGTGATTAATTTGTAGTCTTATCGCGATAAATTTGTGCAGAAAGCACCCATCATCATCCTGCAGTTAACTTTTATCCATCTGCTTCTAATCTAGGAGTGGTATATCTAACAAAAGTACTTCTTTTTAGAGCGATGCATTGTGCTGACAGAGGCGACGACGACACGGCGTTCACCTCGCAATGTTGCTAGGTCTCTGTTTATTCAATCAGCTGTTCTGGCAGAAACAGATGCTTATAGTTCTGAACAAACCACTGCATTTCGTCTTCATGCAAATAATTCGTTCTGCCCGATGCCGATTACTTTATGCTCCGAGCCTCGCATTGATTTCAACGATTCCAAGAATTTCATAACAACATAATCAACATTGAAACGTATTATTCAGTATTCATACGCAACCTATATAGTATTTGTATAAGTTTTGGGAACATGCGTCTGCAATGTGCATTGTAGTGATATCGTGTCTGTGCGTGTGTCTATGCACCCTTTGCTTTCCGTTATTTTCAGCTCAAGAACCACTAACGTTAACATAGGAAATCTGACAGCTATTAGGTACATCAAAAAAATGAGCTCCTATGGCAACTTTTAAACACCTCAAAAACCGTTGCAGCCTTTTGACTGCACCTAAAAATTGGCATGCATTTTATAACCGATAGGATTGTCACATCAGACCGGCGGCGTTGCAAAACCATACGGACAGGCGCACAAGTAGAGCGGTACGATGTACACTTTTCTATGTCGTTCAAATGACCATCTAGTCTTGCATCATCAAGAAAAATACAGAAAAATTATGGCGGACCACATTGAAGCGAATTTTGAAAATATGGTGGATTGTGATTCATATTAAGGCATCCAACCTGTGTTGAAATATGTTCTGCTCACATATTCTATTGCTAGATGACTGTCCATACTTTTAATGTATTTCAATGTAAAAGATTTCATCTATTGTTGTCACAGAGCCTTCATGTGTTAAGATTTATTAAGTGACACTTCAAATATGGATTGTTTACATTGAACGGGTCGTTCACGTATGCGAGGTAGCAGCTATAATATGCCGCACTAATTCGTACATATACAATAAGGAACGGAACACGAAAACGGAGAACATTGTATTATGGCCAAATGGAGAGAGGTCAAAAAAGCGCGGTCAATAAGAAGAAAAATGAAGTTTCAAATGTCGACGTAAATTCATTAAGATGCAAAGAAGTAAACTTTGTGAGAAAAGAAGTAGTGAAATAAACAGCAGAACATTTCGATCGTGATGTACAGTTTCAGAACGTTTCTTTGCTCGTCAGCCATATGAAAGGAGTAGCTGTATTGAGGTTAATCAAAAATAAAAGTCGAAGAATTTTTGGACAATCTAAGTATCGTTTAGAGAGTTTTATCATTTAGTACGCCAAATGTGACACCGACGACATTTCCCACCATATTGATATGCATGATGAGAAAATGAAATGAGCGGAAAATAGGTGACAGTCGAGTGATGAATGAAGAAACCCAAATCCAACTTGTGCAAAACGGTACATTTGAATTCGATAACAGTATCAAGGTTAGGAGTGATTTTAAGGCAACGGGTCGTAAAACTATTTGGTCTTTTGAATATCTCACATTAGGCCCAATATAAGGAAACATGTTTCCTTATGTAATGGGAGAAGGGGATGGGAAAGGAGGGTCAGCGTATGCTTGTCATAATTTTCAATTTGTGCTTGCATCATATGAAGAATTATACAGTAAAAAAATATTCTACTTAAAACCCTCCCAAACACATTCCATGTTCTTCGTTAATTTCTCAACAATTCTCACTTCCCATCCGGCCTTTTGTTCCTTACGCATTTAAATCGCCACTTTGTTTGTGCATAGTAGGTCGGTCAGCAATGAATACGAAATACCATGAGCAAACAGGTAGTGTTACCTTCATAATGGATTTATTTATGGCGCTTTATGGACGAAATGTTGCTTTGCTAATATTCTAAATATTTTAAAAAAATAAGCTTGAAATTGTCGACATGTCATATTGTCGAACCAACAGTTCCTTTTCCTTATGCGAACTTTATAGTCATGTTATGGAAAACAAACAGAAACATGTAGGAGAAGAAAAAATAAAAAATAAAAATCAAGTTTTCTCCAACTTCAACATTATTACAGCGAACGGTCGGTCGTTTCATTGTTCTTTTCCATGCGAATATTTTTTCGCTTCACGTGGTTCCCACTGTATGCTCAGGATGCACAAGCATAACTCATTAAGTGTAAGCATATTTCTTTACCTCCACTTCCTTACTAAAATATAAAAGCATATTTCTAACACCTAATTTCACAAAATGCACTGATTTTTCACTTGAATGGGTTTCCTTCTTCGCAAATGTAACACTCACATTTTCAATATATTTCGAATAAATCGGTCATTTCTTTATTTTCATTCAGAGTGCACCCTAGCATAAACGAATGCCGCCTACATATAATATAAGGAATAAAACTCTTCCTTCCTTCCTCAGGGAAAATCCTCTAAAAATTGGTCTCTAAGAAACACAAACGTTATGAAATTTAGCGACGATTTAAAACTTTATATGTGTGTCACGAGCAGTTTGTAGTTCGAGAAGGGTTTCATTGATTATTAGATCGAAGATGGGAAGAGCGGGTCATAATATTCCATTTTAGAGCACAACCACTTATCTCATCTTAAAATGCCTTGATGATGTCAGCGGCAAGATGTTCGTGAAGGAACGCCTTGCTTTAGGTACATTGGTCCAAGCACAACAGCGTGAATGTGTAATTTGTACCTTATTGACGGAAGGTTTGTTCAAAAGAGGTGCTCTTCTTCATCACCCTGCGATTGTTTTCTTGCTCGAACCCTGATCTTTTCGATTTGATCCTTCGCGCTCTCAATATCTTCTATCATGAACTTTATCAATGTTTGATCAGCTTTTTCGCCGCCCGCGTCCAATCCTTTCAGATCGGCACATAGTATGTAGTCGACAATCGTCTTTCGATGATCCGAAGGATGAGCTCGTAGACGACCACCGCCCAAAATTAGGTTACCGCTGAAAAAAATTGTCACTTTCATTCTGAGAAAACTTGCACTTCGATGTGTTTCTATTTCTGCTTAAAAATTGCAAAGTCGCATCATGTTTTGGGTTAATTTATCTGTGTATATATGAGCACCTAACATCTAACTATCGCCGTTTTTTAAATAAGTTACAACGGCAAAATCCACAAAATTTGGTCATCGACACATTGACCTATCAACTTCTGACTGTTTTCTGCATTTACCTTTAGAGAAATAAAACATAATAAACTCGTCAGCTGTATTTGGAGCTTTAGAGCACTTGAACAATTGACTAGCTGGTCATCAGTGAGATGGTCACTTAAACTCGCAGAGCACTATCCTTATGATTGTTGACAAAAAACCCTCGCTCGTTATTTTCACACCCGAAGAACAACTGTTATTATTCCGTGTCACATATTTTCTCATTTGTTCGAAACGATAGTTTTAAAAGCATTGAAACGATAGTTTCGAAACCAATTAGTTCTATGAAAGGAGGTGCATTCGATCGGCAGCAGCAACAATTCCAAGCAATGCTGCTCGTCGTCTTATCTGATCACTATATGTGATCAAATTTTGGGAAAATTTTTGGAACACTGAGCAGTTCACCTCATAATTATTATATGGAGATTTGTTACTTTCAGAATTTTATAGCGTCATTTTCATCAACAGCGCATGAACCTTTCATTAGTGGTATATAGACCAAGCATATTTATCATGAGCTTACCGTATGCTATTTTTGAGCTCTTCGAAGCCTTCATGCTCAAAGCTGCGAGTAGCTACGAAAATTTCGTTGCCCAATCGGCGATGCATTCGTCCAGCCAAGAAATCACGTGCTTTGATACCGATTGCGTCACTTAAACCATACTGCAAGGGAACCAGTCTCATATAAAATGGACATCGCTTGAACAAACTTTTAAAGTAAAGAAAGATAGAAATGACGAAAACGATGACATAAACAAAATTTTTCAACCTGCAGATCATCTCCACTTTCATATCTATTTATTTCTATGGTCCGTCTAAAAAACCTCAAATTGCTGCAAATTTTTTGGTTCGTACTGCCCCTTCTATGCAACTACACCTTACGACACTCAATCTATTAATTGATCTATGAACTCCAGCAGAAATGACTCCGGCAGAACTCCTCAAATAGCACATCTCAAACATTTTCCAAAATTTATCACTTCCATAGTTCTATTGAGATCCCATGATATTTGCGAATAGCTAGTGCATCTGTTCCTTTATGTAACCGTTCAGGAATGAGGAATTTGTAAACTGAACCGGCCAAATGTATGAGCAAAAAATCATCTTGACTTACGTGGATCACATCAACGAATGGCGTAAGCACCTCAATCCTCCTAACAAACGATGCATTCCTGCTGAATTGTGGAGTATAATCGAAATTTTTCCAATGTTCATTGAAAAGTTGCTCAACAGGAAAGTTGAATTCGGCCTGAAATGATGCACATCTCTCAACATCTAGTGGGTCAATAAATATGGAACTATCTAATCAACTAATATATTAATTCAATGGAAAAGATAGCAATATGCAGCGAAAATGTGCACAATGAAAATGAGTTACATCTATTATTATTACTTTTTTAGGTGATATCGAGTAGAAATAATACGCATTTTTACTGCTTACTTAACGGGTCGCATTGCCTATAAATATCGCCCCTCCCCTCCACTTCTCTGTTCTCCTCGCATCTTCCCTTTACTGCGTTCATGGTTACCATACTAATAAATGTCGTCCTATTTATGAGGGTTCTATAATGTTGTTAAACACATCGAAATGATCGTAAATAAGTGTCTATAGCATTCGAAATATTGAATGCACTTTTAGAGAACAGAAATCTTTAGACCATTGCGAATGGATATTACTTAAATGCCACTATCAAAAAAACTTATTGAAACGTGAATATTAAACCTTAGATAATTTTGCAGCAAACCGCATCAATTCATATATAATCAACTGCCAAAAACTTTCGCTTCATAATCATTTGTAACGCAAGAAATAGAACAAGTGGAGAGATATGTTAGCGGAGTGGAGGAGGGAGAGCGGGACGGGGCGGGGAGAGGCAACTGGCTCAAAGCACATGCTCGTATCTTACTTGTCCCATAAACCAGTTTGATAAATTGCTATGAAAGTAAAACTTGCAATGGAATGCCCTTATATTTGAACCAAACCCATCGCTAATATAAAATTTCTAGAAGATTCCTTTTCAGGCCTAGCCCGATGCAACATGTCCGCCAATTTTTCGCACCTTTGAATATCTATTGCACTTCTTTCGGAGCTGTCAGATTCATACAGACAGACCGATACACAGACACATACGCCTACGCTTGACGTTGCTGTAATGTGCTGGTGTGGAACGATTTAACAAAAGCGCTGAAAAATTGTTCCATTGTTAAATTTACAGCCACAACATAATTTAATATCAAAACTTCCCAAAAGCGATTTACCGTAGTAGTTTTGAAGAAGCCCAGAGGTTATCACTATGCTTGTAAATTTCTTTTGCTGATTTATGCTGATGCCTTAAATACACTGTTGAATAAAGTTCTTCCGGAGGAGAATGTAGAGCTGTCTGAGGAAGAAATGTGATTGAAGGCAACGAGCTAAAGTATTAGGGGTGTTTCAATTCATCGCGAGACATAAAGTACTAATAGTAAGTTGGCGTTGTTTTCGGCCATGAAAAACCTGTTCATCAGGTGTTTACGAATGTTGCCACAAATTATTAATCGATTGTTATGTGTCAGTAATTGAATTAAAGGCGTAAATCTTGCGGCACTTCGTGCAATAAACGCTGTCACTATAATTCACTTCAGTATGCGTTTATTTAAATCAAAATTATAGAGGTTTTTCAACGATAAGGTGATGAATTCATATATGAACAAGAACAGCGAGGCAATTTCTTTTTTGAAGAATTCTGTTGCGTTAACATCTTCCAAGCAACTCGTCAAAGTATTAAAAACTTATTCAAATGAATATAATTAACCATCGGTCTCAACAAAAATTTAAACAAACTTTAAAACGTGCACAAAGAATACGAAAATCCTCGAATAAATTCATCAGCACATATTATTATTTTAAGTCTAAAATAATATGATTGCATCTGTGCATTTTTTTTCTGAATATTTACATTGAGAAAGGCGTATGAATTACATCAATAATAACAGCTATTAAAATCGAGCGAGAATCTTAACAAATGAGTAGAAATAAAGCACTTACTCGAAGTGTAAAAACAGTTCCAATATTGAAAGCTCTCGAATATACAATACAATGACTTCTGCTTGCGCGTTTCTCCCATCCTTCACGTGTTTCAAATTGTGCACTCTGACATATCTCCATCAAATCCTCCATCGCTTTACCAGCATTGTAGAGCGCATCTTTGTACTGCAATTGATGAACGCTATCAACCATAAGTTCATAAATTATGCAAATTTTGCAGAAGCATAAAGCATAAACCATACGCAACTGAACGGTGAGAGGAGGGGAGCGTGGGGGAGATAGAGAAAGAAATCGGACAAACTTTAGAGACGATACCGTGAGCGGACTGTAATGACGGAGAATATAGGCAAAACATTCTCTAAACAAATCGCACTAAGTCCTAAAGCAACAACATTTCAAGAATGATTCCACAAAAGCGCATTACCCATAGCAATATGTCCAAAATAAGTGAATTCTTATAGAACTGAAGCGCTCACGCTACTCAACGTTCCAGCAATATGGACACTTGAAGAAACTAACTACTCTCGCCACTTGAGAGGGATACTTCTCGTGTTTTTTTTCTGTTTCGCAGTGAGACACATTTAGTGGTCTTGATCGTTTAACATTTTAACCTACCTATGTGGGGTGCTCTGCAGTGAGGCTTTCACAATCGAGCATAATTGAACTGCATATTGCGCACCAATGCCCAATG
Organism: Baylisascaris schroederi; assembly: GCA_006503575.1. Classification (NCBI taxonomy): domain Eukaryota; kingdom Metazoa; phylum Nematoda; class Chromadorea; order Rhabditida; family Ascarididae; genus Baylisascaris; species Baylisascaris schroederi. The sequence continues at coordinate 178,682 of QEWY01000299.1, forward strand.
TTGATGATGTGACGCTAGTGACCAACTAACTTCTGCATAATCAACAAACTGGTACGTTTGTTGACTTCTAACACTCGAACACTGACGCAATTGCAAGCGTTCAGTTTGGTGTCACTATTGTTTTTTACAGTAGGGCATTCATTAGATACATAACCTATCTCTTCGATCGTTTTGCATTCCTTAAGGAAACAGCCGTTGATATTTCTACACTCGGCACGTAATGATGCACTTGTGCAGAAGTGACTAGCATCATGGACTATCGGTAGTTGCAGTTACTGCTTAACGACGGTGTATTTCATGGAACTATGTGGCTACTGTTTGGATGTCTGTGCCAATTGAATTTTCGTTGCAAGAAGATGTGCGCATTGCGTTGTTGAATATTTTCTGTAAGCAGAGTTTAGTATAGTCCACTTGCTAGCAGGCAACGTAATTATGGTATAAGCATACAAAGTAACTGAAATTTGCATAAAACAGAATTTCCTGCCTAGGTAAAAGTACTTTAAGACCTCAGAATCGAGGCGTGGCCATCCCAGGACTTTAGTGTGCCACGCCGGAGCTTATGCAACCGTTTAAGTGCTAGCGCAAGGAGTTCTTGAGAATGTTTGATCAAACAGGATTGTTCAAAGGCCGTTCGGCACGAAATTTCGTGCGTTTTATGCTCGTATATAGGTTTTTTACCTTATTGGTACGTAGGTTTTTTTTACTTTACCTCACCTTTTCGATGCAATGCGAGCAATTTTTAGCTGAATAGCATGTTTGTCTCATTTCAGTTTAATTACTTGACTTCAAATCCATTGTAGAAACTTGCCACCCAATAAACCCGAAAATTCATTTCCCTGCAACAGCTAAGAAAGATGAACGATGCAACACAACCTTCTGATGCGCTGGCTGAAGTATGTCAGTTATTCCCGCAAGTCCATAGCTGGTTGTCATAGCGCTAAGAACCTGAAAGAGTTATTAAAATCAAACGTCTGCTTTTGCCAACTTGTTAAAAAGTGGAGGCTGATAAAACGACGGCAGAGGCGGAACCACGTATTGAGAACAAATGGCTGCTGCCGGCTGAGGAAACGCATAAGGGAGCCTATTGCGATACTGATTTCTTACAATCTACTCCAGGATACCAGCTGGGAGCACTGGTGGCTAACAAAACAACTGTCAGTGCACACGAGCAAGGCCCTTGAGATATACAGCTGTTGAAATCCAGTTTTCCAATTAAACAACCATTTTAATAACTTTTTGATCTTCTAAGCTTCTATGAACATTGACTATACGGTTCGAATACAAATGTCAAATTCAGAAACACTGCAAAACTAAGCGTTTATGCCAATGCACTAACCATGTAACCTGATTCATGACTCTCAGTGAATAAAGAAATGTACAACAACGTATTCGTATTTTAGTCGACCATAATTCTGCTCCAGCATCATTCATGCCATTGTACATGTGTTTTTGCATTCGCCTGCCCTTTCGGCAGTTTCAAGTCAAGAACAACTGATGCAATAATTGCGAGATTTTTTTTTTGGCTTAGTCTACGCCACAGGACAGCTCTCATGAAAGATGATCGATCAAAAATTTTGGAAGAATTTACTCTCGCTTAAGATGTGCAATAATTTGCATGCGCAGAAGAACTTTATTATAAGATTGCAAAGTACGGAGAAAAACAAATTTCGGAATGTGCCAAAGGAGCAATAATGGTTGCGAAAAAAAATTTCTTGCACTCTTTCATCTAAGCAATCATTTCCATAGGTCAGCAGCAAGTAATGAATATGTGAAATATTGCCTTGCTTGCAAATATCTTCAAGAAAAAAAAACCATTCTTTCGTTATTCGAACTGTATAAACGAAAAATTGATTCATACAAAGTGAACGCAGTTTTTCCACGTTTAGTGCTCGCAGTTTGTTCAAAAATTGATAAATCAAGGGAATCACGGCATTGGATGTTATGCAAAGTATACATAACACCCATCAAATTTCCAAATTCTATAGTGATACCCTAATGGAAGACACCCGAACAGGAATGCACACATCTGCATAGACACATGCGCACATGTTCGATGTGCCATAATTCGCCATTGAAAAGCAGGTTCGCCAAAGCGCAGAAACGAATCCTATGCAGATGATGATATACAAGAGCTGTTGCTGTAGTAAACATACGGATGATCATCACGCACGTTCTCTGATTTGTTGACAACTTGGGGCACGGTTTGCATATATTTCTATTTATTTTAAACCGGTTGTAATCTCATTTTTATATCCGTCGAGTCACTAGCAAATTTTTTATAGCATTATAGAGATGGACTAGGCCAATTGAAATTTAAAGACAACATCCTAAAAATTTTAGTATTTGTTTGGTAATCTATGAAGTTTTATCGGGTAAGCGAGGTGCGAAAAGGGATATTGTCTATGACCCCAATGTATGCGCTCTGATTTACTTGAGCGTTTTATGAGCGAGTAATCAGCTATAAGACGTCTTTGTAGATGTTAATTATTAGGTGATTCTAAATTTCTACTACTCCAGCAGAGACTGATGAATAAACGACGGCAATTCATCGTTGATGATTTTGTGAAGCAGACTGGGCCCTCAAAATCTTATGGCAATCGCTTCAATGTTTGTGCTGTTGGAATTGCCAAAGTAGCGCACGCGCACAAGCACAGAGAAACACGAATGCGTATAGATATGGTATGGTCATAGCATACTTCGGAGATACAGATTTATAATTAAGTCCTTCTGCTTTCGCAGATGCATAACGGAAGATGGAATTAAGCGGAAGCGAGGTCGGGAAAAAAACATTAGTGAAGCGTGGCTGCCTTTGAATGGAAGCCACGCTGTAACTAATGATATCAAATTCAATGGTTTATTGCTTCATTATACTTTATAAATACGTAGAGTTTTATAGTTTTTGCGAAAAATCTAAAAATGAAGTTTCGTCTAACATTTTGGAGTGAAGGTACATCCTAATTCACATCCTGGTGACAAATTTCAAGGCAGCTAAGATACGACAGTCCGGCATCTTCAGCAACGCCCCAAGAACAATGTTCTCTGACAGCCGTAAGTTAACACATTTCCTAATTAGTGTCTTAAGTTCCACAACACTGTGGTAAAGCCTATGAGATCTGAAGTTTCGGCAGCATCCCAAAGGTGTTCTACCGTTGGGATGTTTAAGTCAAGATACATTTGAAATTGCCGTTCAAGAACGAGTTTCATGATAGCCTCCAAATAACGGCAGTAGTGAGGAAGTCAACTACTGCATCAATATTTATATAGATCCTTCCACAGATGTCTTAAACCTCCGAAAACCCTAATCTTTTGAAACATTTATATTCCTGCAGCGTAATCAATGGCGAACAGATCATTTCATGTGTTCATGCTCCATTGCGGAAAACCGGTTCTTATTGCGCAAAATCTGATTTATTTAATATTGAAAATATTTTTCGCGAACATTTTTGCGCCTAGTGGTTTCGAATTCTCTTAATTCAGAAGAGCGGCGAATGAATTTAGGAGGGGCAGAAGTAGTGGATTGGCGGTAGAGGAAAACTTCCACAGCAGGGACTCAGGATGGATCTGGAATTCCATACTGTGAGGGTGGAAACAACCGGCACTAGATCTCGGGAATTCCATGGTGTTTGCCATATAAACTGCAATCGAACCTTCGCAATTTCGAAAGGCTGAAAAAAAGAATTCATGGAAAGGAAACTTATTGAGAAAGAAGTTATCCTTGTCCTCAAGATAACATCAGTAAATGACAAGAATATACAAATTTAGTGACTCGTAAAGGTAATTTATTTTTGGCTGCTAATGAAGGAAGAGTTTGAATAGAAACAAGTTTCCCGAAGATGAGAAAATAAATAGAATGAAACGATGATTTTACGTACCCAAATATAACGGCAAAACAAGTTTCTCCGAACAAATAACATCTGAAGATGTTGAAAGCCTCAAGGCTAGACTCATTCAACAGAGGGTCAGCGGTTGCTAATCACGTAGAAATCATCTAACTCAGAAGCGTTTCAGATTTTGCTCATAGGCAACGAAATGCTCTACTGAAGTAATGAACACAGTCGATCGTTATTTGAAGCAAAAAACATTTGTTGCTTCGTTATGTTCGTTGAACTAAGAGTTGATTTCTCTCTTAATTTCTATTGTGACGGGAACGATTTACTCGCGGATTTTTTTATTACTTGATGATTTGCTTGTCGGAGGGCGAATATGCAAAAAAAACCTGGTCAACCAAGACAAAGATAAAGGTGTTTCTTGATGTGGGGTCAACAATGGGTCAGTTCGAACGCTGATTCCTGTTACGTGAACATTATGCCAGTCTGAACTGTGGTTTAGCACGACATTGCATCTATCACGATCGCATTTTATGCAGCCAGCGACTGCAATAAAACGAAACCACACTTCAAATTTTTTTAAATCTTATGAAAGGACAATTCCGAAGAGCCTTTATACTGTAAGCGTTAAGTAAATTCAGGGGAATTTTTAGGGTTTGCGATGTGCGGCATCAAGCTCACTATAAATCCTGAGCATCTTCAGTTTTTATCTCATCACAAATGCAAATGAATGCATAAAATGAAGCATCTGACTTCCCTTTCGGAAAAGCTAATTGCATGGAAGCCAAAAATTTTTGCATCTTCAGTCAAATTTTCCCGATTTCCATGCATGCCTAAAAAATAAAAAACGTTTTAATTGCAAAGCTCTCTTAGCTCCTTTTAGAAGACTGCTCGAGAGTGGACGTCCCTCTTGCCAGTTGTGGGAAATACCTCCGTTATTGCTTCAAAAGCTGAATCAGCGCTTCAGGAACTGCAATTGTGAGGCTTCGAGACAAAGTTCATTGATGGAAGCTGCAAATGACAAAATACTACTGGATAAACGAGGCAGATTTTATGGCGCCTCTTACGACATCGCTTTAATTTCCAAATACATGGTTCTTCAAGCTTTATCTCAAACCAGCAGTAAGAAGCAAACGAATAACGACCTTTTCGTTAGCATATTTCCGCATATATATTGGTCATTTTGTTGACTTGTAGAGCTGAAAATAAGGCAACGTTTCAGTAGAACTTGCTGAAAGCCCGGGAGCTCTTTAGTAAGGAAATAGGTATCCCATCCCCGCCTCATAGCAGATCGAAAAAATCGCATATTGATAAAGACTCCTTTATCTTCTTACGTAGCAATTTTGTTGAACAGAAATAAGTTTATAACATTTTAAAATGTAGACAAGCATATTTCGTTATGCATCTAACGATGAAATTCTAGTTGAGACAAAACATGAAGTCACTCAGTCAAATTTGAAGAGAATGAATGCGCACATGCGATTTCCATTGTAAATGTGTCGAAAGAGGCGATAGTTGAGCTGTGTAATGGGCGTTCCATTATTGCCGAAACGATACGTGTTCATCAATTCACACTATTTTGAAAAACACAAAACTTTTCATAGAGTCTTTTATGAGGTAGTGGAATTGAAACCTCATTCCTTTGATGAAAAAGCATTTCATTCCATAGTTCATAATTTCCTCCTAGTTGAAGAAACTCTATTCAAATCTACATAATTTCAGGCGAAAAAAGCGGGACGAAGTTCAAGAGATGCTCTGAGAAAAATCGGCAAACAACTGCCACTTTCATACTTTGATTCATAAATTGATATTTAAAGGATTAGTGATGCCCATAATCTTTGTAGTGTTTCCTTACTTCTTGCTTTTTCTCGTGTCTGCATGTATCCGTCTGCTTGTTCAGCAATTTCAACTCAGTAAGAATCAGTTATGAAATTCCCATAACGTAGAGCATTGGATGCTAGATCGATCAACGTCGAAAGGCTTTACTGGTTTTGCTATCTAAGGATCATCGGGTGACTGAGCTCAGAGACCACTAGGTCGCAGACGAACCTTTTTTGAAAGGATTTATACGGGCGATCGGGGCAGTTGAAATAAGAAGGCATGATACTTAATATTTTATTATTTAAAGATTTCTAATAAAACAACGGAATTGTTCGATCGTATGAACGAAGTGATTCCTCACTCCTTTATGAAACCGCAAAAGTGCACACAGCTCATGCAAATAGAAGTGCAAAAACAACCGCTTCAGTGTGTCCCTTCCCTTATCTCTTTTGTCGGTACATTTTCTCGCAATTTTTTCCGCTTGAAATGAGATGAAATGATCTTCATGTCCGGTCGGGCGTTAATGCTTCACGTCACAGCCTCAACATAAAAACTCTCATCTCTGTCTCTAAGAGGATCGCTCCTAATTGATGGTAGCATGATTTAAGTGATATCGGTTTCGAATTTTCAGAGACTCCGATATCGGGATTTTCGAAATGGTAGCATTACAGTCTGACTTGTATAGAACGTAGCATTTGCAAAAAGAGACGGGAAGGAAACACACATGAAATCTTTCTATTGATCAAAACTCAGAGGTGAAATGAAATGACCTCGCAGAGGTGCACAATTCAAAAATGGCTCGATAGTAGGTAATGACGACATTGCGGTAACCAAATTTCGACGTCTGTGCAGTAGCCTGCGCTATAAACCGTGAAGAACAAAGTTTGCAATTCCGGAAAATTTTGCAGCAACAGCGAAACCCTGCAATTTCCGTGGAAGTGAAAATCGATTACAACATTGAATTCGCGGATGCGTTCATTGCCTGTAGAAGAAAAAAATCTCCGAGATCGTTTTGCATAAGCACGAAATTCCGCATTCGAAAAGTCGGCTAGGAAACTTTCTCGCCGTGAGCTTGAAAAATTAACTTGGCATACATAGATTCAACTTAACGCACATAATGCTATATTCAAGCAAGCTGAGCATTCCCATGAATAATCGTTGTGCAACTATTGGCTGCCATTTATATTTATCGAAAATAAACTCTTAATTGTCAAAATGCAAGCATTTTTATATATCACTATGTGATCGCACAGATCAGAATGTGATATGAATGCATGAGATTCTTCGCATGATACAGTCTAACACAAGTCGTTCGCGACGATTCCGCCACGAATTGTTTTGTTGCTTCCGAAGTTCCGAGAATTCGCTTTCTCCATCGATTTCCCCTTCCCTAAATGGGAAGTCTTTATTTTTGTTTTCGAAAAGCTTTCGTGTAAACTCCATGTTTATCGCAGTATTCTTATAATAAATGTTTATGCTGATGAAGCAATATTTTTATTTCTATTCTATATTAATGGATATGACATAGAGTTCAAATATTCGTTGGAAGAATGGGAGGAGTAGATAATCGGAAATGCTAAGAAATGGTTTTACGGTGCCCAAAAATATCTTCAGAAACCACCACAAGTCTTATGGTGATCTCTGAAAGACTGAGAAGAAGAGGTCCCGTCTAATGTTCAGATTGGAAAGATGCAAGAAACGACATCATTGACCATCCCCATTTCTGGATTGCCCACCTAAACAGATGTACGCCGTCGACGTACAGTTTTTACGCTTAGTGCAAAAGACCCTAAGTACGAAAATGGTATCAAAGTTGCACTCTGTGCGTCCCCGTCCATTCAAGGCCGCCAAAGTAATGGAATGCAGCAATTCGTTGCTCACTGAACATATATTGACTAGCGAGTAGAGAGCGACATGTATGTTTGATTTTACCAACGAATATGCACCAATGTGCCTAACTCTAATCTGTAAAGATGTGCTCAACAATTCAATTCTCATTCATTGCTTGACGTACTTCTGGCTCTAGATAGTCGCTATTCTGTTGCGAATATTTAGAGAAGAATGTTTTCGTTTCTTGTGAGGCAATGCTATATGATACAAGCCGAGTTTTTACGCTTTTCTGCTATGGAATTGTGTTTTTTAACAGCAAGTTTGTTTTGCATGTTTTTTCGAATTGTCTCTAGGCGTATTTTTGAATATAACTGAAGCAGATATATTTGTTTTTAGTTTAAAATTTATGTTGAAAGGGATTGCAACTGCAAACTTGTCGGCGAGAAATCCTTTCATTGGGCAATTTTTTCTGCTTGTTTTGAATATGCTCGACTGTTGCAATATTTCCTCAGCCTAATGCTGCAATATTTCCTCAAATCAGCCTATTACATAGATATTGCAAATCCATTTCGAAATATGAAGCCTTTCTTGCGAAACTCCTTTACGGTTTCGGGTCCTCATGGACTGAAACAATGGAGCTCAGATTATTATTTAACTTACTAAACTTGTGATCGGATGCTCATTGCTTTATTTTTCACGTCATCATCACACATCGTTGTCATGCGTGGCGACGTAGTGCATAAGATGTGGTGATTCGTTTGGCAAATGCTGGGAATATAGTGCAAATTAGATTAACATTAGCACACCATAAGCATTCTGCACAAGAACTCTAATTTGGTATATCAAGAGCTGTTTTCTCTATTTCACTGTTCTACTTTCATAAGCTTTTAGACGTTAGCTGCGTTATATCAAAACACAATTTCGTATAAGATTCGGTGATAAAACTTCAAGACGACTGTACAAATTAGTGGTAGGGAAGGGAATTGCCAACGGGCATTTATTTACAGAAGCACCCCTCTTTAATAAACAAACAAGCGCATTGACAACAACATTGAACAACATCAACGGGCCAAAAACATTGATTAAAGCAATACAGAAGATACGATCAGTGAGAACGGAGCATACGAGAACATCAAATCACAGCAAACGACTCATTCGCAGCTCCGAACATCACACACTGCATTGATTATCCATGTAGACGTCCTATGTAAAATGCCCTGAGGGAAAATGGAGTCGGGTCCCATCGCACAAAGCAAAAAGCGAAACTTCCATAGGAAAACGACATCTACTTCAGGCAGACAGTACAGTGAAGTATTATGAAGATCCCAATGGTGAGCCTCACAGTATGATGTGAACATCTGTGAACATCCTCTGCCGTGACATCAAAAAAAAACGTAAGCTCCATTCAAGGAACTCCTACTTCTAAATGTCCCTCCCCTCCCTCCTCTCGAAAGAACATCCGAACCTTTTTCAAAACTGTCGCACTAATTAGGAAAGCTCTCCCTTTTTCTCTATATTTGTGACATCAAATGTCATTCTGGTCTTTTATAAACGATCCCATTACCATCGAAAGGCGAGGTTATTGAAGGCGAAGCCCACATATTAACGTATCTCAATTCAGAATTCAAAAATATTAACATGAGAATGATTAAAGAAGAAACTAATTACCACATCCTATATTACTTCACCTATCAGAAATTCCATACATATATATATATATATATATATATATATATAATATATATATATATATATATATATATATATACATTTCGCAGCCCTTAACATAACATTATAAACATAACATTATAAACACTACGATCATAAAATTGGCTTAAAGTGGTCAGCTAGACATGTATTTCAGCCACTTACGTTCACAATGGTATGTATTAGTGTTTAGGTAAAAGATATGAAAGCTGCCTCGTTTGCATCCGTATGGTTGAGTGCTGAGGTGAGTTGCCGCCTTCTAAGTAATCACGTTGCCTGGAATAACATCAATCCAGAGAAGTGGCGTACAGTTGATCCCGAAGTCATCATTAATAGTCCATTCAAAATATAATATACTTGCGATGGCAATCCACTACTTTCTTTATTGAGTGCTGGCAACTATTGTGCATCCCCCCCCCCCCCCCCCCCCCTCACCCCCTTCCATCGCCTTTTCTCTTCACTCAATGACCGCTTCCTCATTAGCCACTAAAGTACCTGGCGCATGGACAACATGTTTCGAGTATTTTCGAACAAAACGTACGCTGGTGAAGAACTCATGCATTACCGTTTTTCCTTCGCATTTAATTGGTTGCTTCGATGATAGATAAAAACGACAGATGCCTTTCTTACATAAATTACTGGAGCAGTTACAATTCCATCTGTTGAAACGAAGGCCTCTAAAATTCCCTCCAGCTATCTTCTATTCCTAGCAGACAACCAAAGCAAAAGTCGACAAATAAACGAGGCGAACGGCAATTCTTTTTCTGAAAAAACGTTCCTTCAAGCTGTTAAAAAAAGTTTTAAGATCAACCTCTTTGTGAAATCCGACGATTACATCCTCCGACGCGACCAGTCCTTTGGTTGAAAGTTCAACCTAGATGGATCGATGCGGAGCTGTCGTTTCTCGCGATGTCTTCTTTGATGTGCCTCGAGCAATTCGTTACTTAGTACAATGACATACTGTCCTTTGTAGTATTTGTATAAGTTTAAATGCTGCAAAACTTAACACTCACAAATCTTTTGTATTCCAGATCAATCGATTATAAGACTCAAGGCATTCCAAATACTGCTGACACTTGAACAACGCTGGCGGGAAGGAGAGGGGTTAAGGGTGCCGACTCCTCCTGCCATAGAAGATTCACAGATACCTTCTGATCCCCCTTATAAAGATGAAGAGTATTTTACAGAACTTGAAGAGGCGCATTGCCTCCCCTGAATAAGCAATCTGTACGTATAGCACAGCGCTTCTGTCAATCCTAATTGTGCAAACAACTGCTGATGGGCTTGGTTTGGTAGCAATCAACCAGCCGCCGTTCCATGCCGATAGGGTCGCAGAAACACAATGTTTTGGCTCAACTTCCGGTTGATATTACGCTGATCCGATCACGTGTCGCCGCTGTTATGCACATGTAGCTGACCACTAACCTGGAGTGTCGAAATGATGTCTTCTTTGCGTATACTCGTCTCCTCACTGAGATCGTTCACCGATACACATAATTGCTCGCCGGGTTCACATTTTTCGCGACGTTTTATTAATTTTTCAATTATTGTCTGCGACCAGAAACTTCGGTACGATAACTGAACGGAGATTATTGCCATTAAAAATGAAGAAAAATATTTAAGAACAATTCAAATTAAGTCGTTTCCATAAGTTCATCCTGAAAGCCCACACTCGCTTCACAACTAGTAACGCAACAGAAATAACAGACGTCGGTCGGAAACCTAAATTCCGGCCGGACTTATCGAATGAAACTCGGTTTTATTTCGGATGCCTCCGGTCGATAAACTACCAGCATTTTTTGAAGCTCAACCGGCTGCTGCCGAAATTCGGTTTTTACAGAACGCCTACGGTCCGCAAGGCACCACTACTCACGACATAAAAATTTCCCACATGCGCAGATCTTCAGCTTGTGCAAAATTAAGACTAGAAGCAGACTACGTACCGCATGATTATAAATTAGTATGTCAACCGTGAACTGGTAATCCAGGTCCCACAGATCATAACAGACGCAGTGAGTGTCACTAGGTTAATTCCTTCCCGTAACACAGCTACTGCCATATCCCAAAAACTGTCTGCTGTTACCCCCATCCTTCTGGTAAGCAGTACTCAAGAAAAATTGATCAGTTCCTCCTTGCCACCATACCTGCAACTTTTAATGGATAGCAAACGAACCCATGTGGTGCACCCTTTGCGAATAAAACAGAAAAAAAAAAGAACAAATATGCTAAAACTTATGAAACTTCCTTCCTATAAGACAAAAAGGAGGGAAAAAATATTTTCTCCATCCCTCCTGTCACAACAACTGGAATCAATAAAACGGTCAAGTGCATAGGAAAGCCGAAGTAATTCCGTGCATGAGCAATCTGATCGCCATAAAAGTCTAATGATAAATGATTTTAAAAAAATAACAAGTAAATTACAAATCCCAAATCCGAGAGTGGTTTTTCTGGTGAGCCCGTTTTTCCTTCACATTTCGATAACTCATAACTGAATTCGATTAGTAATCTTCCATAGCCTTTCTTCTGATATGGTGGTAAAACTAATATACATGCGACATTATATTCTTCGGCCGATTCCTTTTCCTAAAATTTGGTGAATACATTAATTAGTTACATCATATATACATACACACAAAAAAATGACTTGCAGAACAGCGTAGAATAACTGAAATTAAATTCTCCATAGAAGGACAATGATGACACAGAATGATATGCGGTCCAACAAATATATTTTAATGGAAGCAACCTTATAAGATCGAAGTGAAAGAGACTTACCTTCGAGAAATAACCAACAATATGGAAACCACGATCATCCTGTTCGGTCATCACATAAAATAGGAATGGATCCGTATCATAATAGAGTGTCTTATGATCGAGAAAGAGTTTCGCCAATAAGCATAAATTCTGTGCATATATCTGAAAGTTTCTCACCTTCTCGATGACCAAAACACATTCAACATTCAAAAAGAGTTGGATTAAACGAGTTCGAATACAATTTAATTGACTATCCTCAAAATGCCATCTCCTCATCCCTCATTAAAACCGTTGAACCACGAAAACACGTAGAACCTCAGAAATATGGTGGAAAATTCGATTTATTTATGGTCGAAATGTTTTTTAAGAGGACCAGCTTCTATAATTTCATCTCTTGAATACACAGACCTTTTGCTAAAAGGCTTTTTCCTCCAACACTGCAACAGTTGCCCTTAGCCTTATTTCTGAACTTTGTGGAATGTTAAAAAAAGAATAAAAATCAAACGATGTCTTTAGCAATGAAACAAACAATTACATAACACATAAATCGATAAGATACGACAATGAAATCTACCTTATTTTTGCGTCCATCGATTTCAAAGAAAGACAACGAATCCGATCTGTAAATTTCGTTGCCTGGCGGATGTTTCAAATGGCATTTCTTCTGCAAACAATGTTGATGCATAAAGTCTTCCAATTCTATATGATCTATGAAATTCCAAGCAATAATTCAACAACAAAAGCTACCTGCTGAAAATCTTGAATTGCTCAAGCGAATTGATAGCCGAGTAGAGTTTGACTCTTCTGCGGATTAAAGGAACCAAAATAAACAACGGTATGGGTGATGCATGCAACACATAGAACTGAATAGGGAATTATAAGATAAGGATATGGCCACATCATATCGCTTATCAACAAAAAAGCGAACGCAATCAGTATGATGCGATCCTCGTACGCAAACATACTTGATGAATGAATGAGTTGAGAACAACTAAACGAAGGAAATCTATTAGACGAGCAAAATGTGTTGCTAAGGCAATTTATTGGACCGTTCAACTCGCTAAGTACTACTGAATCAAACTGTATATCAAACTGTGGAGTTATTTTTTATATAAAAATATAGAAGAACAGCTCTGTAATTTCAATAAAAATCCTTTCAACCTAACGCTGAGCTTAGCCAAAATGATTGCAAATCGGTCCAAGACATCCCATTTAATAGATAGTAAAATTAATAATAAGCTAGAAAAGATTAGTATAAGCTTATGATACCTACCATATGTCTTCGAAGACAAGTTATACTCTTGAGGAATTTAAGGCAAAATTCGCATAGATAAATACAAGGAAGCGAAGTGAGTTCTTGTGGATATGGCGAGAAGTACCATGGTTGCATACGATATCTGCCCAATTCGATCATTTCGATATTACGTATCCTCGTTAGTGCATCTTCACTATGACCCACCATTGACATCGAACCCCTTTGACTCGGAGCTGCAAATATATCTCTTCACTATGGCCTATATCATGGAAAACACATTCGACAGATGTTTGACTAGAAATGGCTCTTCTTTAAACTTCGAGTGCTTTGGATGCAAATGCCTCGAATAAATACAACTCGATTTCAGGTCTTCTTTTCACGCAAAACATCTACGAGCTGCAATTCCATCGAAGAGAAAAACAAATTTCAATCGTGATACTATTGGCATTCTTCAAATAATAAAACAATAAAGCTAACAGGAAACCAAATGAAGGTCAGAATGTCGCTTAAATAATTTTACTCCATCTTAAAGCAAGGCTACCATCATGGTACAAACTTATGAGTGAACGAATGGCTGGACAGAAGGCATACTCAAGGAGGCATATTATTATCGCAAAGTATCTTCGCTCCGAATAATAACGATTACCTGGGGAAGAGATCGCAAAGAAAAAAACAAGCACACAGTTACGAACCTTTGAGGTCTGGCACAACAGGAAGAGGTGATGAAGCACGCACACTTGGCTCTTCAACCTTTAGTGATTCCATCGCATCTGAAACCTGCTTCCTTTTCCGACTTGCTCCCTTCTTTGTTGGTATATCTCGTTCTGCAGATGACGCACGAGAGCTTAAAAGGTGAATTGAAAAACATGTTTCATAGACACAAAAATTGGTCAATTCTTTATATCCCTTGAAAACTACAAATCACTTTCCACGTAATATAAATCTTCTTTCTAAACATCTTTACGAATACCAGCATCGAAGTGTTATTCCAGATGACAGAGCATGCAAAAATTTGACCGAGGGCAATCGATATCTGAGGATCCTTAAGCTATAACTATGAGAACTGCAAAACTGTCAAATAAAGTGATCGATGAAAATGAACATGAGCATATCTGCAATTATCGGAGGCGATAAAGATGTGTCGTTTCAACGAATCGAACAAAAGAAAAACTTTGAATTTTATTCTAAAATTCGAGATTATATCAGATGGGTGCGAAAAAGATAACTTTGAATATCTTTTTTTTGCAAGAAAAAAAACATTTTTTTTCAAGTAATTCAATAAAAAACCCATATGAACACCTTCATCCCAAGAATAGCCCTCTAGCTGCTCCATTGAACATAATACATCTAGAAAGATATGCAGGAAGATCAACAGCTCTATCGACAATCCTCCTATTATCGTTCATTCTGCAATGTCAATTCATTCTGTAAAAATTGTTGATGCCCTTATAAACTTAATTAACTCATTCCCTCTCTCGCTTTCCCTGCCATTTATTAGTGTGATGAATCCTCAGTTATGAGAGCCAAAAAAAAAAACGATTTAATAAACCGCTGAAAAGACCAATCGGTATGTATTTCATTAGCAAGTGCTCTATGTGAAAACTTTAGGAATGCTCACCTCGATGCAGTTTCCGCTTGTGTTTTTTGAATCTTTCCTCCTTTTTGTGGGAAGCGTACACTACTCAAATCCAATGCCGATTCTTCCACCCATTCATCCAAACGTCGATTACAATCCAAATAGTGCACGTAGAATCTGTATTTACGTTCCGCCGTCATACGAATTGATAGAATCTCCGCCTCACCTTAAAAAGTTCCGTCATTCAGGTGTGGTCATCTTTATTACCTTCTGAAGAAGTGGTGGAGAAGACTATGTGCCAACTTGGTCACAAACCTATCAAGTTACGAGCAATCAAGCTTCCACACATTCTCTGTGAAAAGAGCGAAATATCTTTAAGATGCGCTAATAGTTCCACAACTCGAACTCACAAACAGAGCTCTCAACTGTTTTTCCATGGATGCATGCCTTCGGATGCTTGGCTTGGTGCAAACCTATCAAAACAAAGCATGAACATATGCGAGAAGCTGCTATTGAATTTACCCACATTTCATAAATGAGTGATACGGCTTTCCCAGATGGGAATTAAACGCCAATCATAGAAATCTGTAAGGATGACAATTCCCTTCGCCGCAAAATGACCTTTAATTAGCAATTACGATCAACGAGGACGAAAGCCGGGAAATCCTCCCAATAGGATAACACTCAAAAAAGTCATCTAAAGGGAAATGGCCGTAGGCATCGATCATCTCACAATATGTGGGCGAATTGCAGGTTGAGCATAACTTTGATTCACTTCCTCCTTCCCCCTAAACAAACGCCGATTACAAATCAAACTCATTCCTCCTCTCTCCCTCCCCGTCCCCTCTTCGTTACGAACAGAAATTATCATCCTTCAAAAATTTTAGAGGACTTTTTTCGAAGAGAAAAAAATATAGGAAATACTTTTTGTGCAGTCGTATGGGTATTTGAATAAACCTACGAAATTCTTCGGCGCCACTCATTCGTACCCCCAGTCTGGCGCCGTCGACGAGGCTTTCCACTGACCAGTTCTCTCCGTTGTCCATTAGCTGAAATATAATCGTCTTTAAAAGATTATACAGCAGATGGATATGTTATAGATGAACAAGGAGTCGTATGCGCCCACGACAAACAGTAATCGATGGGATCAACAATTAGTCATTATTAATCAACAAAACAGCTGATTCAAGCCATACTTCATCATTTCTTCGCGGTGCGGGACAAGCAACGGGTTCTGGTGGGCCATATCAGCGAAGTGTTATGTCCTCTCAGGTCCTACCATGCTGGAAATGCTCCCAGTAACGATATGTCCGATCCTCAGTGACCATCTCGGCTAAGTATGGAAAGGCAAACCTTGGCTAGAGGAACACGACGGCTAGCAACTTGAACATCACTGCCGCAAATCTCAAATGCTAAAAAGTCGAATGAGCGAACAGAACTCGATAGATCCGTGCCGGCCGTTGGCGAATGGATGGATCGTGGGGTGAGTTATGTGAAACAGCTGATTACCAATCATAGCATGAACTTCACATCGGATGCAGTAATTAGTAGTCGGGCAGGGAAAGGGGCGCATAGTCGTGGAAAGTTGGTGAAGCAGTGCGCATGCAGCAAGGAATATATATCCCTATGATCATATGTTCTTCCACCTCAAAAGTGTCTTCGTTGTGCGGCAATCTGCGTGGCATCCTTATATGGACGCCAAAATTTGAATAACTAAAGCACTAGGCTTGAACTGGAGAATTAAACGTTTTCCACCTTCCAGCAGGATGTATGTTCAAGGTTAGGTAAAGACTTTAAAAATGAGAAAGTATGGTAAACGAACTGTCGTTCTTGGAACCAACGAAATTATCCGAGGGATGCATCCAGAAATTGATGAATAAAAACAATGAAAATGGAATGTTTCATTTAAAATGCGATATCCTTTCATCGAACTATTGTAGATGGCTTAACTCAGAGTTTTATGCAATAAACGTTGTCATTTTGGTGCGAACAAACTGAAGGAAAGAAACCACAAGAAAGGTAGGAAGGAATGACCTCAATGCCAATCAACGACAACTTTCAACGAAGAACAAAACTCCATTCAAGTGAAGTAACAGGAAACGGAGCGCGAAATTCAGTTTTATTTCGATGTTATAGTGACCGATCCGTAGTGAGCGGCTACGTGCCGCTGGGACCTGATTCTTGACGATGCCCCATCACAGACCTCAGGCAAGGGAGGGACGATGGCCTGTACCTGGGATCCTCTCTATAGATCGTTCCTCGACATGCCTCCCCGCTGAACAGACCTCCGAGTTTACATCACCTTCACCCAGGACCAAGTCTCTTTCTGACAAGTCTTCCCTATCTCTCTACTAAGCAACAACACTTACACTAAACTGCAAGCTGAGTTTTTGTTTTCGAGGTTCCTATTTGGTGGCCACTTCTCTGGCATATTAAAACTCTAGGCTGCCTACCCCCCCCCCCCCCCCCCTTGAAAATCCCCCCCCCCCCCCACCCCGCTCCCATCGATGAGGACAAACGCAGTGCTGCTCATTTCTAATGCCATTCAAATGCATGTAAATCCCGATGCCTATATATTAAAATTACAAAACATTTAGCGAGCCAAAATGCAATGTTTTCAAGAAAGCAAACGATCTGAATCACAGAAAGAAACAAGTGTCTTTAATGGTAGAGTAGAAGCAACTAAGAATCAGTGTATAAGTAGTCGAGACTGCATAAAAACTGGCGCAGCAACAACAGCAGGCACTTACCGGTTCCTCTGACGTGCTGCCCGTGAGGGTGGTTTATCCACAGATCGGGAGGTCCTTTCCCGTCGACTGTGCTCTTTCGTCCTGCTACATAGCCGCCTGCAGAAGCCGATTTCACGCTCTTCGACTTCACACACCATGCAGTTATAACGACCAATAAAACGAGCAATAAAAATGTTGCCACACCAATCGCTGCGTACAGAGGATTCGCCAATACCATAGAGGTCGAGAGAGTCTCTTTTGAAGATTCTGCACTCTGCAATTTCTGATGATGAAGAAGATTCATCGCACATCGAAAACATTAAACACTGAAATAAACTACCCAACAAACAAACAAATCATCACTGAGACATTGTTCTCTTACAAAAATGAATGAGAGGGCCCAATGATGGAACCTCGTCGTTGGCTTATAGACAATCCACTCAAGAACTGGGACAGTCCGAACACCACAGTTCTGTCGCTTCTTCCCTAAAGAAAGCGCATTCGAGAATTTCATTAACACTGGTGATAAAGAGTCTGGAAAAGGGCAACTGAAAACTGTTTGTGCTGTGAGCAGCACAAAATAATACCTGGAAGAGACGTGGCGGAGGTGCGCCAGGCACGTACTGCAACACGGGTGACAAAGGTCCATATCCCTTGACATTCCTCGCTTGCATCTTGAAGAAGTAGGTAGTGCGCGGAAGTAAATTCGTCAACGTTATCGAAAGGCGATCGCCTTTCACTCCGTCGAGTATCCAGTCTTTGTCTGGTAGATCGGCGCGATCGGAATAGTATATTAAATATTCTGCAACAAAAGCGTTCCACCCAAACAAGCTCTATAAGCACACTACACACTCATATCGGGATACGAACAAAAACTGGCATTGCGGATGCAAATGAGGCAATTCTCAAACAACTGGGACAGCTATATATGCCACAAAACAGCACTAGGTAAACTAAAGCAACAATAAGAGATAACTATTTGCAGAACGCTTGGTCAAGTTACAGATATATCAATGCACACAATCCCAGCGGCCTGATGCAGTGTAGCCCCACGCTGGGCCACTCCTATCATTCACCATCATCGGAACATTTGGACACTTGCGCCATAAGCAGAGCCTGTTTATTGTGCACTACACAGCATCAGCTAGGGTCCATCAAACTTAGCCGTTTTATTGAAATGTGACTGCTTGGAAAAGTATTAAGCGGCATGTCTCGAGCAAAACCCATCCGAAAACATTGCTGCACGTGGTTAGTTTAGGCGCCTGAATTCCAATCAACTAAACAGTTATGCATTCCTGCGCACTTCCCATTTCGTTCAACCACTTAATTACACTCTTGTACGTTATTCGTTATAATTCAATCCTCCTCGTTCAGATGGCTGAGTCTACATCCTGCCTTTCGTTAGCGTTGTTTTAAGACTACCCAGCTGCATGTAACATCATCCATCAGCTGGAGGCAGGCTCACTGGCCTCTAACCTCAGCGAATGCTCTGACCGAATTCCTTCTTCTGGGCAATATTTCAATAACCTATCCGGAAAGATACCCCTAGACACCACCTCATTCAAAAGCATTTCTAAATGTTGCATTATACAGTACCTATTTATCTTCTCGATTCTGAAAAAATTTTCGGAAAAATTACTGCAGCCTTAAATTTTGGCTAATCGACCTGTCCAAAAAGAAGATCGTCAGCTAAGCCAGCAACCAAAGTTTGAACACCTCTCTGCTTATGCAAATTTCAACCAAACTCATCTTTCCCAACGTCCATTCGTGTTTTCAGAATTTCCTCTCTATCCGTGTTTTTAGATTTTCCTATCCCCACTCGAGTCACGCGATCCCTTTCCCCTCCCAAATTATGCGTGTCGGGAGGCTACCCAGCTACCCATGCGTAGGAGAAAAAGGTGAGGAGACGCACTTTGTAGGGGGAAAGAGGTCGACTTGGAGGAAGGTGAACGGAAGGGGCTCTATAGGGAGAAGGAATTTCACTAACTGATACAAAGTAGGGAGGCCTACGGGGAAGAGGAAGGGAAAGGGGGGTAGAGTGGTTCACTGCCTTATATACAAAGCAGGTGAGACAAATGATCACTGGAAGTGGCCGATGCGCGAAAACGCAGGGCTTCGTGAGCCTGTTGGTTCCGTTGCCTGTCGCCGCTATAGAGCGGCCGCCGAACCTCTATTTAGTGCCTTGTTGGCATCCGCGATAGAGCTTCTTTTTTGGAGCTGTTGCTTTGGAGTGGCGCTTTTTGGGTCCTTTGATCCACGACGATAGCCGGACGGATAACTTATCCGTTCGCTGGTCCCTCTTTCTCGAATCCCTCCGATGCTCGCTTATATGCATGAAGATTGTCTGGAGATAACTGTGCTTGCTCATCCCTTGGGAATCAAGGAGATGCAAGTCTTCGGTAAGGGAGAGTGCCTGGCGGTGAGGGGAAACGCCATCATGGGATTCATGGGCATGGCCGACTCACCTGCTGCCCAATTTCCACAACATAGCCGTTTCGTTCTTTCACGGCTTTTTCTCCTCTTCTTTTCTTTTCTTCATTTTTATTCACTTCGTGACGTTCGCGACACCATGCGGACGTGATGAAACTGTTTTGTTCTTAGCAGCTATTTTTATGCTACCACTTATGAATACACTCGCTACAAAAGGTCCTACTTTTAAAATCTTCACTGAGAGCGGTGACTATAGCTTCATGGAATGGCAAAGCTGCAAATTCGAAAGCGGCACTTCAATATGCAGTATGCATTCATTTAACCCGAAGGACGGCACTACCCCATAGAACTCACTAGTGCCTCATATAGTGGACCAGATGCACGTGTATTCATCCACTTGCATCGATAAATTCGTTACTGCCTGCACGTACAATAAAACAGTCTAACAGATTCATAACGCAGCAGTGTTGAACTGCGTTTGACGAAATTTGCAGAACACCTTGCTTACTTGGTGACTTCTGAATCAGTCCATTCACATATTTATTTTGTCCTTTCGTCCCCCTCAAAACAATCAGCCATATAAAACTTTCGCCCACATTCCCATTCACCATAAAAGTGACCTACTCCCTACTCATCAAACTATTCAGGGTTTCCGAATGAGAGAGGTAAGGTGGACAGAGACGCGGAGAGGGAAAATGAAAGGGGAAACTGCTGGCCCTAAACAATGATCTTCGCTTATCAGCGAAAAAATGAAAAACTTGACGAAAGACTCATTACAGATCTACCTTCTTCTTGGTTAAGCCTAAAGGGGAACGCTCCTTTCATACCATGAGGCTGCCAGCCTATTCTTGTGTGTCAACGGTTTTAGTTTACCGATTTTTAACCGAAGTGCTGTTTTCTCGACAAGGTAGCGAATATGTAAGACATCAACGGAAAAAATGAAACCGGCCAGGCTTGAGAAATATTTTCTATGTAATGAAACAATACACCATAAAAGAATGAGAAGAAAATTAGTCGCTAACCTTCAATTTCGCCATTGCCATATTTCGGTGGTTGCCAGTTGAGGGTCAGTGAGTGTGGATCCCCATTCGCTGGTTGCACGACCGTGAGGTCGCGAGGTGCACTCGATGGGGGAGCCGGAAGGGTCCTGTTCACTGCTGTCATCGACCACGGAGACGAAGCTCTGCAATTGAAGAGTCGTTAAAAAGATAAATCCAAGTGCGAGCAACTATTCCTCACTGCCCATTCACGTACTTTAAAAAAAAAACAGGCAGAATTACTCTTTTCAAGACCACCTACCTTCCAGCGTTTACGCGCACAGCGAACTCATACTGCGTGTTGGGTCGGAGCGCCTCCACCAGCACTTCGCTCTCCGATGCATTCATGTACCTGTGCTGGCCTCCGCTTTCAGCACTGAAATCACCATTTTTTACATCCACTGCAAAATTTTATTAACTGGCAGGCCAGCAGTGCACAGGAAGACGACAATGATGTTAATAAAGCAAGCACACTCACTACGACAAGCCAATACCGGGCCATTTTTTATGGGCAATCCAGCAAACTTGCGCTCGGTGCTTGAAGAACTCCCACCTTTAGGTGTTACTCTCTCCATCCAGTGAAGGTCTTTAGAGATAGTGGAAGAAGTAATAGCACTGCCCGAACAGACAGTGCAGAGTTGAACGGCACCTGTCTCGGAAATCGTTGGTACATCACTAAATTAATTCGCAAGTATTTAAAGATGGAAGGCAATTTTATTAATAGTGCATCATCATACGGCACTGGCCAGCAGAAAATGTATGTGCATGTTTTCAGCCGGCTTCATGACAGTATTAAATGTAGTGCAGCATCTGCAGGACGAAGCTCATCTAGGAAACAGATATTTCTCGTGGCTACTAACAGCAACAATGGTTTATGATAGAGAAGTTGGCAAAAAAAAGCCTGAGGGGAGCTCATTCCGCTAATATAGAGAAATAAAGGTCATTTACAGCACTGATGAAAATTATTCTTGAAAGTAGAACCGCTTTCCAAGCTCTCGAACGAGTGAGCTAGAAACCTTCGCGATAAACAGCAAAGCATGCTGGGTGCTTGGCATGCTTCCCTGCTCGCCGACTACCACAGAATCACCGTGTCATGTTTGAGAAACAACTTTAAAAAATTTGAAGCTGGAAAGGTCTTTTTGTGGTTGCTTAGTGATTCAGTTACGAAATCACTCAAGACCAGAAAGAAAGATCGGCTTCACCTATAAAACAAAATCACTGCATCCACCGCTGGCAATTTAAATGTCACGCATGCAAACTCTTGCGAATTCACTCAATACGAGAAACAATAAATGGAAAAGGACATTGTTTTTACAAGGCTGCTGAATGCGTTCAAGCAATTCACTGAGCACACACAAAAATCATTTTGCTTGGTTTGGCTATGCTTCATCCAATTCCCCTCCCTAGCCCATTTTACGAAGCTGCCAGTACAATGTGGGCACTAGTCACGAGACTGACTTTTAGGGCTGCGCTCATAGTGGATCTTGACGCCTGCACCAAGAATTCCATCACGTTTGGCATAGATGCGGTCAAATACAAAAGATTTGCCCTGAGCTAGGATGGAAGTAACGAAAACTTAGAGGAGGATAAATTTGAAAAGACATCACGGAGAGATCAATGGGCAAGATAGAGATACCTGGAGGAAAAGTGGCAAAGTTTTTGAGAGAGGCATAGAGTTAAATAGATAGAAATGACTTCTTTAACTTTATGGAAGGTAAGAATCAAACAAAAAAGACGACTCAAAACAGTTCAAATTAAGCATTTTACCTTGAGCTGTATCGTACGGTATACTGCCTTGAATATGGCACATCCATTTCTGGATCGGTCCATGTGACTCGAATTGCAGATGACGAAATAGCATCAGCCCTCACACCTACAGGAGTCTCGGACGGTGACGAACCAGCCATTTCATGCGTATCGAAGATTCCGCTTCCTGGGGGAACAACCGCTCCAATGGATGTTGTGCGAACAGTCTCGTAGATGGGAAAGCCGTTCCCCATGACATTGTAGGCACGTAACGAGATCACATAGTCACGGCTTGGCTTTAAGCCAGTTATCGTGTAATAACGCAGGTTTGGGGCAACTTTAACCTGCTCAACATCTGGGATGTTGATGCCCCACCCAACCTGAAACCAGAGCAGCACTGACATGTGTCACCGCTGATACCAAACATAAACTGAAAAAACCTGTGCTGCACAGAGACACAAACAGATCTCCTCATACGAAACAAAGCGGTAGCCGCATTCAGGAATTTTCAGGAACCATCAGCACTGAGCTCACACATTCCAGCAGTGCTCAATGGCAATCAGTTCTGCTGCAATGTCGATGGGATCTGGCTCATTCATACTCCACAAATAAAATATAAAAAGAATAAGGTGTATTTAGGAAAATAAATATAAAAACTAGTCAGAGAAAATAGGCAAAACGCCAACCAACCAGATATCCCCGAATCATAACTCGTTCGTCCCTCGGTGGCAGCCACGAAAGTTGAATGGAATCATATGAAGGTTGCACTTTAAGAGACATCGGTGGACCAGCCACCTGTCCCTCATCTTTGTCTTCTAGTGGTGTATCGACATGAAACCACTCCGAGTTGGGACCTGACCCGTTCTGGAAACAGTGCAACATCACACCGGTTTTATGGCAGACAAAAATAAACAAAAGAGGGACGTTCGTTCCATTCTGACATCAAATATCACCGAATGAATGTCGTAATGATCTCGCAAGATGATTGACAGCACTGTTTTTAAACATTGGAGGCAAACTTTCTTACACTGGTCACCTCAAGAAGATTACTTCTCATTCATTGAATAAGCTTCACGGCGGTTTGCACTTCGGAGCCCCTCTCTGAGAAATCGCATTCGAGACGTGGGAGAGCCAGAAATATGTGTCGAAGCACCAGCAGCCGCAAACAAGCAATCCAGATCATAGAGTCGCCTTCATTAGACTGTCTTATGAAACATCACTCATTGCCACATCAGACAGCACTTTAAAAGAATCAGCAGAATGCACCACTAGGTATGTACTAAGCGTTTAGTTACATGATGTCAAACATACCACACGTGTAAATTCTAGAAATTCCTCAATGCGCAACCCCACTTACGCTGTTATATCGCGTAGAAATCGAATTCAAAAACAAGAGTTGTTGTGCACATTTTATGCAATATCATATTTTACCAAAAATGAACCACTCCTCTGCGCAATAATAAACAAAATACAGTTTGATGATTGGCATACCTGATTAACTGCGGCTACGCGAACCATGTACTGCGTAGCCGGATCAAGACCGGTGATCGTGTACGAAACGTCGTTCCCGTCGACAACCAACGTGTTGCCTTTCGTGCCACGCAACTTGGTCTTGTATTTAATTCGATAACCCGTAATCACACCATTACGCTCCTCAGGCGGAGGAGGAGACCACTGAACCTGAATCGACGTTGACGAAACTGCTTCAGCCCTGCAAACAAAGTCCGCATCGGCGGTGTACTAGCACTGAAAAATCGTATTTAAATGTCGGCACCGATATGGGTGTCCCCTCGTTAATTAGAAGTACAATGGCATGAGCTGTTTCTAACTTTTGCGATGGTGGTAGCGGGCTGTATTTCAAAACCAAACTGAGTTCTAGCAAGTGGAAGAGCTTTCAACCGTTGAACTGTAAATATGATCAACTAAAGAAGGCGGTGTCACCACCTGAAATCAACTTTCAAAGAATGCCACGAAGCGACAAGGTATTGCACAACACGATAAAACCTGCACTTTTGCACGATGGACGAACGGCAGGCGAGGTGCTTTTTTAATGGGATTCTCAACGGTGTCTACTGAGCACATTCCATTTCGCTTAGTGCAGCAGAATTCCGGCAAAAAAAAGAGAAGAAAAAGAAAAAGAAAAAAACTGCGCGCTAGCCGAATCAAACGGGCAGCCCTTAGTTAAGAGCAATTCTTAGAACGTTAGAAAAGGACTGAAAGGCGGCAAAGAAGGCTAGTTTTTAATAGAGGCCCGAACAACGTCTGCGCATTCAAAACGACAATTTCATTTGTTATGGCACAGTGGCTGTCGAACATCAAAAATCTTTGCCATCCAAAACATAACTAACGATTTTACATGAGTTAAAACAGTGCAGCCAACCGCAAGGAGTTGAAACAAAGGCTCACAGGAAATCTAAGTAAGCTACAAACTTCAATTAATTCAGCAGAACAGATCTTAAGCGACGAACCCCTGACGTCTCAGGCAAACGAAGAAAGAACTAAATATACGCAAAGTTCGGTCCCGAGTAGGCAAATATTCTATAAATTTCATTTGATTTAACAGAGGGGCATTTGAAATGCGAATTCCACTCGGTTGAAAAATTCTGCAATCACTCTCATGAAGTCAAATAGCAGATGAATACTATAAAATGCGCAATGACGTACTAGAAACTTAACAGAATCGCCCAGTTGCAAGAAACTTCTACAAAAATTCGTCTTTTCAACCTAACTGGTTGGCATACGCGATAGTAAAACATGTAGAAATTTTGAAAGAGAATGCTTAGACTCCATGAGGAGTCGGTTTCTGATCTGAAATCGATGTGGGAAGTCAACCTATCATATAAATTCTACCTAACGAATTACCCAACTCAAACATCTGTGGTTCTCCGTCCGAACAGAAAAGAGAGAAAATTACAAAAATCGAGATGTGAATTTATTGCTAAGAACACTTTCAAAACGGATTTTGTTTTCAACAATGCAAACTCGATATCAAATTTCGTTTGCTTATCAAAGCACTCCGTGACTGCAATCCACACGATAAAGCCATGTTACACAATGAACGTTCATTTCACACGCACGCACGCACACACACACACACACACATACACGATCATCCAGTGCCAAAACAACACTTCTGAACGCATCTTCGCAAAGTAACGTAATAATGCCCAGTCTGATTCAGCAAAAAGAACAAAACTTACCGAACATCGGATGGCGGCATCGACGGCAGATCGGAAAGTGTTCGCACAGTGATCGGCTCAGAACTCAGACCTGCCCCGTTGGCCCCCTCTGCCTCCACTCGAATAACGTATTCCACATATTTGTCCATTCCGTGCAATGTATACGATGTCTTCTTCATCTGTAAACCCAACAACCACATATACGATAAACCCAGCCAACGAACCTGATACGCAAATCATGCACCTGTAATAATTTTCATCTTGCTCGAATCCGCTGTTGACCATATGATCTTGAACGGATTGTTCCCTCCCTTACTTATACAAGAAAGAATGCCGCTCTCAGTAAGCAACCCACTGCTCCCCAATCACAAAATTGTACGTCGCATGTACGTGCAGTTGTATATTGGCTGTACACATCACATACTGTTTGCGAAAACATGCGTTACAAATGGTTTGTCAACAAAGTGCTCCGTAAAGTGGATCGTCCCCCTAAAAACTGGGCAATTGAGATGTTGATCTAGTTCATACGCTGAGTGATGCAGCTATCGTTAAAGAATTCTTCCAACTCTCACAGATGGAGGCCACATCAACACATCGGAAATACCTAATGAGTATTACTTCCTACTGACAACTCAACATGGATTATGAAGCAGCTGTAAAGTGAACCATGATAAAAAACGTACGACAATCTGTGTTTCCTTCTCGTTTGGCTCAGGATCTTTACGTATGTAGAATAATTTGTACTGGGCCGCGATTGGCCCGTTTCCACTGGGCGGTTCCCACGTTACCTCTATTGTTTCTGGACTCAGCGCCATCGCCCGAAGGTTTTTCACCTTCCCAGGTACCGCCTAAAATATCACCAAATCTTAATTCAACCACGACAGCACACACAAAACTAATAACAACAAAAAACAGATGGTTGTGTGAACAGCGGCTTCGGTTCGTTAACGGAAACCATTTTCACCAGTTCTTCCCGATTACAGCAATTTTACCGTAATTCATTATAGGCGTTCTGCTTCCCCGCTCACTTGCCCAGCGAGAAGCATTCAGTACAGTTGTATTTGCAGAAAAATAAAAGGGTTCAAGAAGTAGCAAGAGTCTAAGAAACAAGCCATGATGTGAAAAGAGGAAGAGGAATAAGTTGACCACACGAATAGGCTAAACCGCGGCAACTAAAGCGGACATATCAAAACGCATCTGCCGCCCACTTAGTTTTATAAGCACTTCAAGCGAAAAACAACGCATACCTGCAGAGTTAGTGGAAATGCACGCACCTAAACACAATGTGGCCTTTCTCAATCGCCCAAGAAAGAGTGAAATCGGTTCCGCCCGATATGTCCTGTCCTTCATGTATCGGAAACGTCTAGTCAAACGCTCACCTGTTCTTTAGTGGTTGTAACTGAAAGCTGCGACGTTGACCTGCCCATTCCTGCCTCGTTTTCAGCAACCAAGCGAAAAGAATATGCCGTATTCGGTTGCAGCGGTGTGACCGTGAATGACGTCGACGAAGAATTCATCATGCGCTCTCTAAAACTGAACACTTGAGACAACAGTAGTTAGCTTTCAGCATGGAATCTGCTCTGAAATGAAACATGGATGCCACCAACCCATAGTGATGGTGACCGACTGGCCAGATTTTGATTGAAAGCCGGAATTCCGGCCGGTTTCTGTTGATCGAAATTCTGTATTGCCCTCGTTCGTCACAACTGAAGCTCAGTTTTATTGGATGCTCTGGTCAGCAACCAACCGACATTCTTGAAGCGCATCCCTTTTAATCAAGTGTCGGTTGCAACTGAATGCTTGCTTTCGATTACCAAATTATATGTTTCCACAAGGGAAGGATTTCTCAGCGCAGCGTTGGAATTCGAAAGAACTACACATGCCGATTCTCATCCCCACAGCATTATAGTCGAACGAAGACGCGTTCAATCGAAAAATTCAAAACTGAAAATGCGGTCTGAAAATGACTGTTACTTCGGTGATGAAGCGAAGGCGGGTATAATGAGGCACTTTAAAGAAGTCCACACGCTGTGCGAATAATTCAACGAGTCCAAGATATATATATGTATATGCGTAAAAGAGGAACACTACCGGCCACATACATGCCACGTTCCTGCCGTGAACTTATTGCCCTTAGAAAGGCTGCCGACGACTACAGTTTCAGCATGGCAGTGGGATAGAATACGGAAATGCGACTTGATATAAGTTGTGAGGAAAAATACTAGCGTTAAACACTGTAATTTCATCGTGCTTCGCACTATGATACGGTAGTTGATGCTTCCCCGTGAAAGTACGTTTAGTTGACATAGTGGAAGTTCCATTGCATACGCCACCTTCATGCTGAAGTCGCCTAAGGATGCTGTTGCTTAATCCTATGCTGTTTGCGTCAACAAGTACCGTGTTGTCTTTTCCCTCTGTCATCAGCGTCCCTTTCTGACCATCCAAAGCGTTGCCGTCTCTCTACGGTTGCATGCCCACAAAAAAGTCATCCATATCCATTCAACGTTGAAAACTCCAGCACAACACTTCAAAAGAAGCTGGT
This sequence comes from Baylisascaris schroederi, assembly GCA_006503575.1. Classification (NCBI taxonomy): domain Eukaryota; kingdom Metazoa; phylum Nematoda; class Chromadorea; order Rhabditida; family Ascarididae; genus Baylisascaris; species Baylisascaris schroederi. The sequence goes on from QEWY01000299.1 coordinate 207,115, forward strand.
TAACTTAACATTACGATAGGCCGCAAGCAATCTGCCAAAAGAATTGCAGCACGCTTGAAGATGTCGAGATCAAGAAAATAAACCAGTTCACCTCATCACACTCAAAGCCCGTGATGAACCCAAGCAGGACACAACTCATATGCACAACGACGCTTGTGTGGCAAATGAACTGTGCAAAAGCAACTCGCGTCCCAGAAACGATCGTTTCCTCACACAAGCCCTTATATCTATTTTCTAAATGCCAGTCTCCAAGCAATCGACAGTTTGACCAGAAAAAGCACCTTAGAAATCTGTGAAGTTTACAAAACGTTCTGAACAAACTCACCCCTCCGACAATTCAATAACATATGATGTTTTCTTGAACTGCGGAGAAGATTCTACAGGCAAAAGTTTGTCCTTCGAACAAAAAAAGAGATGAGTATTGCTGCAGCAGCCATGCCATGAGCAGTGTGCGTTTTAAATAGACTCCACCGTGCGCTGAGGGTTCACTGCTTCGCAAGTGTCTGCATTTGAAGAAAGATCAGAGTTTCCTTCAGCGCTGCCCCTTTATCCTCAGAAAGCAAAAGCGGAAAATTTGTGCCCTTAGAAGTAATAAACAGGTTGAGAAAAGCAAACCATACTTTGAAAGATGTAATTTTCAACCCTCCTGCTCTCCCCTCCCTCAAAGAAACAGCCACCTAACTGAAAAAAATCTTGAAGAAGTAGAAATTCCATCACAGGCAAGTTCAAAAGATATAAAATTGAAAGAATGAATGAGAAATCGAAAGGCTGCAAGGAAGGCGCATCATGGAACTGGGAATTAAGGAAGCGGCTAAAAGACAGAAATCAAAAGCTCCAAATATGCGAAATTGCAACAGAAGAACTGAAGGACTGTGTTCGATGAGCAACGTTGCCTCATACGTGTTCGAGATTCTCGCGGATTTCCATTTTTGCCATGAATTTGTTCTCGTGGAAAAGAAAGATGTTGAAGATTTCATGGGCATGCCGGACGGCGAAATGGCAAAAGCGATGGCTGGCTATACTGGTGACGACAAGAGGGTTTGCAGAACAACGGGCTGACCCCAACACAATCCAAGATTGGGCAAGGGGCGAAAAGAAGACAGAAGATCGTCTCATTCTAACCGAAGGGGATCACAAAGGAAAAGAGAAATATGGGATTATTCCGATGTTCACGAAACGTATAGATGCCCGGCTGGTAGAAATGGGAGAAGACGGTGGAGCACTGCCGGATGACGAGACGGGAAATGAGTTGGCGTTCACGATTACATGCAAAGCAGTATCCATCGGCTTGATGAACCATCTACAAACTGCTAGAGCGGAAAATGCAAAATTTCATCGAATAGAACGACACAAAAGCGTGAGGCCGAAAAAAATTGTGCCGTTCCAGGTTATGCGGAAAACCGTGATTCTCAACTAAGGAGAGACATCACAGCTTATGTGACTGTTCCAGTCCCGATTTCGTGTTGTGCAGCCCTGTTGTGTGCTATTCCCTATCCTGTTATGTTGCAATAGTGTCAATAACCTACCGAGGAATCCTCAGCTACCGATTCCGCAAAATCGACTAAAGTAAGCTTCCTGTACTTAGTCATCTATAATGTTCGACGGTGTCAGCAATACGACTACATCTCTTCGGATGACGAATAACTCTGAGATAATTGTCGGCAATTTTTGGAAAAGTGATGAGGCTATCAATTAGCAGTTTTGCTTCCTCATTTTTGAAGATGTGTCTGGTTGCTCGGATATGGCAGGAAGTGGTGGAACATGAGTCTGAGAGACAAAGAGATTGCTGAAATGTTGAACGTCTGCCCACGACAAAGCCAACGTTTCCCTTTTACTTTGCTTTTCGAAGGAATGCCTTGACCTTCTATATGGAGATAGGCCTGCCAATAACTCTTTCGGTTACTGCAGTGATCTTTTCTTGGATTTCACCCATTTGCACTGTTCTGAATTGGTTATCCTTTTGCTGTTGTCACTGCGAAAAAGTTACAGAGACTGCCCACTTATAAAAATAACGCTTTAAGCTGTTCTGGTGACAAATATCTTTTAACAGAACTTCGACTGAAAACTAAAAGGTTCAGTCGGTTTTCAGTAACGGAAAAAAACCACACGGCCAATTTTGCCCGGCTGCATCGAAATTAGTTTTTTCTCGAATGCCTACGGCCGGCAGGCATTCGACAATGTTTCTGTTGTGTAATCTGTTTCAACATACTTCCGGTTGTGATCCAATGGCTCAAGAGGAGTTTTGATCAGTTGCCATTATTTACAACATATTGGTTGGACCAAAGTTATCTTGCTGAACTTACATGTGCCCATCAAATCGCAATCTTGGGTATGCTCAAAAACTGCGTTAAGAAGTTTGCTGAACAGCAGCAGTGAAGGCAAATAATATTTGACAGCTACCGAACCATAAACCAGCATAAGCGAGCGCACTTTTTAACCCTTCGATTAACGGTCAGCTGCCTAAGAATGAGCTTAACATTTTCACGGGAACATTGGAGGAAGCCCTACTGAACAACCAAACCAAGTTAACGATTGCAGCAATGAGTAAGAAAGTACATGGTAGTAACAGTACAATACTTATTATTGGCAGAATATTTCCTACGAAACATCTCATCAGCCGACTTTCCCTTGTTCAGAGGTACAGCCATCGAATACGACCATGGCGTAGTGGGAAATCGACGCATTTTAATCCCATCAATGAGTTCGTTAAAATATTCTCTCTGCGAAAAATGGTGCTCCGTTATAACTGCAAACAGATTCCCTAACGGAATGCTATTTAACGAGTAGACACGCGAGCAAGAATATCTAGTGTGGAGTGTTTTGAAAACACTTGGTGCAAAAGACCCAATATCGGGCAACTGGATCAGCAAGCATATTCCGAATTCTTAAAAAAGGATCTTCAATTTGTTAGGTGATGCTTTCATCTCGATTTTTCATAAAACACTCTCGATTATTCGACCTCTCCCTTCCGAAGCAAACTAGTCTTATATGGATTGCAAACAATCGAAGGTTAAACAACACAGTGAGCAGGAGTGATGCGTACCGCGTTGATCCGTGCTCTTTGTAGAATATGTGATAAGCAAGCAGCGACCCATATCGCTGCACCGGCGGATCCCAGGCCAGAGTGACGAAGCGGCTTCCAACTGCTGAAGCTCGTACACCCAATGGCTCGGATGGCAGTCGAGGTTGCCCGTCAGAGGCTGCCAACGAAAACGTATCTAAAGCGCAACAAGCATTTCGAATTTTGCATTACGATAAATCTTTAGCACCATCGGTAATGCAACATAACAACGGTGCAGTGTGGATTCAACGAGATAAAACGAAAACGACTAAAAGCTGCACGACGCAATCAACACTTCACGCATTATAGCGTGTTTCAGCAGCACATTCCACAGGCGCCATCTAAAACGACACAATGGAACCAATTTGGGGGTTTGACACAGCACCACAGACTTCTTCAATTTGGGATGTTATGATATATGGTCGTGAGGATTAAGAGAGCAATGGAAAAAAGCAAGGCATTTAAAACTGATGAGTTGCAAAGGAAGTTCTCGACCTCATGGTAACAATCATGCGGAGCGCAACAAAGGAATAGTAAGATAAAGGATGCACTATACAAGGGTTACAGGGTTAGCGCACTCCAAACGGACACCTCACCCGAAGCATTGCTATCTGAGTGCCACTGCGACTCGTTCGCCGAACGAAGTGCCGCATAAAACTGTTGCAGCGCTTCTAGAACACCACCTCGCTTTACTCTAGCGACTCGCAGCACATCACACAAATCACATATGTTCTGCCCAACACCCTATGGTATCGAGCGTTAAACAAAGCAAATTATGGGATGTCGGTGCAGAAAGGAACCAACCTCTGACCAAAGTGCATTTCCCATTTCACTACAGAACGATGACTAAGCGCGAATGAACAGAATGCACGAAATTCACAGTTAAGACAGGGGAAGAGGAGACAGAGGGGACCGAATGTTAAAACACAGCATCATGAAGTAAAAAGAGACGATGTTGGGTGAACGTGAGAGAGGGGAAGGCGGAAGATGGGAGGAGGAAGGAAGGGGGGTGCAGAACACAAAAAAGTTTTTAAAACATTCGACGCAAAGCCGTATGTTATTTTAGTACCACTGAAGTAAGGACGGTCGATGATACAATTACGAAACGGTTCGAAAACGGAGGCGAAGTATTCGACGTGACATAGTTCCCAATAAAGCGAAGGAGGATAGTTTCGAGAAACTTCCACAGATCCGATCCGTTCATCTTTTCGACTGACTCAACCCACTCGATGTGTTCAATCCGATGTATTCTTAACTGAATTCTCGCCTTCGCACGCACTCAGGCTGTCGCCAAGTCTTGCTAATACTTTCTAGGATGGCTATGCCGAAGACGACGGTTAAAAAATCAAATACTCTGGAAGCGATGGATCTCAAATGTATGAGCCTTGCATACTTCTTTTGGTAGTAGGTGATGCCTTCTCAGAACAATTTCACCAATCGCCATCTAAGATGTAACTTCTGAGATTTGTCAACACCAAAAAGGCAATTTTAGGAAACGAAAAGTTCAACCTTGATCATTAGGAAAAGAGAATCAAGATTAACATTTTCGATCCCTAAAAAATATCACTTTCGATATCTCTATTTTTGAATATCCTTACACCTACCGTTTAAACGCAGTTTTGGGTGCTTCAAGGCAGAAATGCTAAATTGAAAAGAACACTCGACTTAAATACTTTCTCGAAAGAATGCCGTGCAAACAACTAAATCTGCTACTTCGAATTCTGATTTACGAATCACTTAGCAAATTTTTTCTGCTTTCCTACTTCGATCAACAATTTGAAAAACACTGCCCATACCTGCACTGTCAACAATTAACTGTGCACTGGCTTGTGCAGATCCGGCATCATTATCAGCGACGCATTGGTAAACACCCTGGTCATTGCGCACCAACCCGAGAACACGCAGACGGTTCCCTTCGATCTGAAAATGAAATAGATGTTGGCAGCAAACGATAGAAATTTCATCAACGACGCATTCTACGTTACATCCAGTGAGCTTTTATGGATGCTTAACCCCAAAAAATCAGCCAGCACTAAATCAGAAATAAAGCAACTCAATACGATCATAAGCAAAAAAAAGCAATTCTCCCTTGATAGCATCAAAGCAGTAGCACATCCAGAAAGCTATTAACTTCTAGGCACTTCTCATTTTTTAGCCAATTAAGGCAAGTGAAGAAAGAAATTCGATTCATTCGTAACTCTCGTCATTTCTGGAGTCAAGCAGAACAAAAATAAGGCCTTCGACAGAAAGTACATAAAAAGACAGCAAAGTAAAAGACGAAGAGAGCAGAATAACCAACCACAAAGTATTCGCTTGCAATAATTGCCTCGCCATTTTTGTACCAACTCACCACTGCGCCAGGCTTTCCCGAGGCTGTACAATCCAGCTGAAACAAGTAAAGTCTATAAGTTAACGCAAATACTGCAATAGTAAGCAGCGATACGAACTCACTTCCCTTAACGCTGTACAAAATCCATTCCGTACCCAAAAGAAGTGATTTTTGGAATGGGCATCGGTAAATGGGGTTCGTACAGATTCGCAGCACTCAGCTCACCTTCAACGGCAGATCAGGAAGCGAGAAAATGGATACTGTGAAAAAAAAAATTAAACTGGCGTAGTGAAGACTGAGTGCAAAACATTTGCTTTCTACTGAAGTGGAACGAAAGGGTGTCAATTAAGAAGAAAACTGGAATGTCCAGAAATTATAAGCCTCATGGTTACCACGCTGAACTTTGGAATTGTGAGGCACATTGACACATTGATGCATTTAACTAAATTTTATTTTAATTTCATGTATACCGGAAGAAGAATTCCCAATGTGATATATGCAGACGGGCGAAAGTTGGAAAATAGACGGAACCCTTACAGATTTTTCTGGGAAAGGCGTAAAAACGGACAGAAGCGATCTACAGTTCAAGCATATTAATGTGCATCACTTAACAAGGCCTTCAACGCTAAGCCTTTGGAGAAACGATTCGCCGTCGCTCGCCTAAACATAACAACTTTGACGGATGCAATGAAAACTAACAAACCTTTCAGCAACTAAAAATGCTTCACCTCCTACGTTATACATATTCAGCAGGCTGGCGAATGCGTCATACATATTTCACTCCAGCACTTCACAAGGAGCTCTAGAGTTATCCTCTCTCTAGCTCATCCTCTTCGTTGTATGCCCCATCCCCTCCCCTCTTCACCATCTGCCCATCATGCCGCTGAGAATGAAGCAAATAGCTCACCTCGACATCTGTTGTTTCCTGTGCAACTACATCTTTTGGCTTCGTCGTTATTTCGGGAGCAACTGAAAACGATTCAAAATGAAACAACGGCAATGTCTTTTTACCCCAGAATCCCTAAACAGAGGCTCCGTTCTCACAAAAAACTGACAGCTTTTCAGCTGCTCTTCTGCGGAAATCGTCCCGAGAACCAGTCAAAAACATTCTTAGAAAGCATCATGACGGCTCATAACAACAACTCTCTTCGCTTGGCTTCAAAGATCGAATTTGCTGGCATATCGATTCAACCATTATGCACTTCTAACAGTAGCGCTTTCGATGAAGACAAACATAGCTGTTGGTATGTTTCCTAGACCCGTAAACGCTTCGTTGCCATCGCATAACTGCGCAGGTGACGGCTAACTAATGAGTCATAGCACTGTGGAAATTTGCATTTCATGGAGACAAGTGCGGCATTGAAAGGGTGAGTCACTGTGTCGCCGAGTGGATAAAGCCATCGTGCATTGCGACGTCATCGTTTCTCATGCCCCTATTAGCCGAGCACACTGCTAGATTGATGTAAATAGAACTACAAAGTTAGATTGTGCGCGAGATAAACGAAGACACCGCAGGCATTCTGAATTCATTACGCACAAATGCACAGCCACGCCCACATAGAAGCCAAGAAATGCGACAGCTCTCTCAAACTCTCCCCTTTGCAGCCTCTTACGACTCCCCGGCTAGCAACGAAAGCCATAACACGGAAGCAAAACAGCACGATGAACGCGCATCTCTTCACAGAACATCCCTTCATTCCACAGTCTCTCTTCAAACACCCACCATTTCGCACTGACTGAGAAGCGGATATTCACCACGTGTCAGTAAGTAAGCAAACCCCATTAAAAACAGCTGGCATGACTTGTTCGAGAATCTAGTGCCACTAGCTCCGCACCTTAAATAAACAAAACCTTGTAATCCCCTCGAAATTTGTCTTTTTTGGAGAATTCACTTCGGCGCTGCTTTTTAACAGCAAAACGTATATGTGACCTAGAATTTTATCCAAGGAAGTGATACTCCTTCCTCCAATCATAATCACAGGTTTACCAAAGAATTTTTCGATTATTGCCTAAGAAAGAACTTGCCCTTTTTAATCTTTTGTCGGTTGCTGACTTATCAAGAATGCCCTCAGGATCTCACAAGTACGCACAGTGCTAATTTCTGAAGGCAAACCACAATTTCTGTTCATCCATCTCTCTTAAATTTCCATTAGGGAAGGCCGAATGACAGAATAAATGCAGGATTGACCTTTAACTTGGATCGTTGTCGAAGAGTCCACAGAATCCTGCGTGTTGCTCGCACGACATGTGTAGACACCCGCATCACTGGGCGACGCTTTCAAAATAAGCAACGACGAACTTCCCATACGGCGTATCTGATGCAAAGACGTTATTCGGCAGCAATGCACACACAGAAGCACTAACAACATGAGGCATGCGAAGCAAAGGTCACCCAAGTTAGCATTTTCATACACTAAAAATTTCCTACAATACTCCCTTCGCCTCGTTCAAGCAGTTCTTCAGAAGATGAGAGCTTTTATATATTCTCTCATCCGATAGCACAAAATTTACTACTTCATTAGATCAATAAAAGAAAGACGGACCCGATCACCGTCTGCAGAGATTGCTTGCGACCCCTTCAGCCATCGCACCTCCGGACGGGGCCATCCATTTGCAAGGCATTCCAGAACTATCGAATCACCTTCTTGCAGCACCTCACCATGCGGCTCCAAAACAAACGACGGTTCTGTGAACTGGTTACCTACTGAAATTCATCTTATCGCCAAACAGCACACACACTGAAGAAATCAAATTCAATAGGTCGAAACTTTTGCATATATTAGAAAATAAACGCTTCTATGATACAAGAGATAAACTTGATTGCAAAACTCGATCTCTGCCAAGATGTGGGTTAATTCGTTTCATTTTATATCAACAATCAATCTGTACTACCGATGAAGATCTCATTTGTTATTCGCGCACCCAATAACAACGCTCTCCCTCAAAACAAACGTCGCTCAACCCTCTCAACGCACAACTGACTTTCCTCGCTGCCCATCTCTCTGCGATGTTTACGTGTTCCTTTAATGCATCGAAGCATCACCCTGCTCCCCCCTTTTGCAGTATTTTCATGCATCTATATATTTAATGCCGAGGAACAGTAGCAATGGATAAAAATATTTGCTGCTGATGTACACTGATTAGATAAATAAACTACTCGGATTATATATAGGGATCCAAAAGAAATTTGGGATTCAATATCGTGAACCTCAACAAGTATTTCAGAAACTCGTTACAGATAGGAGATTGCCTACAAGTTAGTAGTATGCAATCAGCATAACACAACGAACAATTTCGGATCCTCACTTTTAGGCGAAGCATATATGAAAACAAGTGCACAACCTTATCACCTTCCCTTACGCGTGATTGTCTCCTTCTTTTCCCTCATTTTAAAGTAGATGGCTACCTTATTTTAATAAACTCAAGTATTTCAGAAAGTATTTGATAAACAAAAAGAAAGTGCAATTAAAAAGACAAAAGTATGGATGTCTCAGAATGTTTTTCTGCAACATGGAAAGTGAGACCGACCGAGGCTTCATTCATGATTAGCATGACACAATTCATCATTGACATCTTTTTGAGTCAACAATTTATTGCAGTTAATTTGGCTAGACATAACACAACGCTGCATATCGAAGCAACTATAAGAGAACGAGCGAAAGTCGCTTTGAAGAATTTTTGAGGAAAATCAGTAAAAACAAAGTTTTCCGTGTTTTGTGCAAATATACATTTTCAGGTCATTAGAAGCGAAATAAAATTCTAATCTACGAGTCACCAAAACAAACAAATATTAGAATCCGCGAAGCAAAAATGTCACAGCATGGAATTTATTAAAAATTCAACATAAATGAACGATAAGATTTGAAAGAAACTCTAAGAAGTTAAAACTACGCAAGTCAATAAAGCAGAGATAAAAAAGCTAAAGCTTGAAACCCAAATTTCGTGCTTGAAGCTTTGTTCAAACACAATGCATATGCTATTTATTGCATTAATGAGTAAAAAAATTTCGCCAAAGTCAATGTCCACAAAATACACTGCAAACTGGCAGGGCGACCTGCCCATACGTGATTTAAAAGTCAATCATATATTTCAGGAGCCTTTTTATACTTGTCTCTTAAGTTTGCTGACTTTTACATTCCCCGGCATAAAATTTGATAAACACACCTTGAACAGCTAATTTTTAAACTCAGGGCCGTAAACACATAACGATTACGTTTAAAAACTGAGGCTACCCTTCTTTCATCAAATGCGAGGAGCAATTTCTGCCCACAACTCTGCCTGAATGCTTATGTGGTACTTTTTTATTATATTCAACAAAAGCAAGCAAAACCATTCTCTTTTAACAAACAGTGGCCGACAACAATACCCTCACAAAACTCAGTGCAATCATCTGAAATTTTCTTTTTACAAACTCTTGGCATCAACTTTACTCTTCCCTCGTTTTCACGTAGCCCCCTCAACCGTGTGTGCAAGAGCAAATCAGGATAGCTCGACGTGAATTCCTCTATTCGTAAAGTTCTAAGCATTCAGAGTCATTATTTTTCCGCAATAATGACTGGAATGAGGAGGGGTGCCCGATTCTCCGTTTGCTATTCTTTCCCATGGATCACGAGCGTTCCTATCAACAGCATTGAATAGAGACACTCTATAACTCCTACACTAGTTTAAGCAACCAAAAAAACCTCTCCACAGTGTTGCCGAAACAATGAACGAACCGTTATTTTCGGGACTAATTGTAAGTTTAGCATCACGGCTAGTGCGCGACTTGTCTCCGTTCTTCGCCACACATTTGTAGCTGCCTTCGTGCCGCGGTTGCACATTGCTTATTTCGAGGGTTGATGACACCGCAAATATCGTTATCGAGTCATCGATCGCTTAAATAAGCATTTCCTCACTCATCAACAGTGGTGCATATCAATTTTTCCCCTCCCCCCTTCACCTTAAACAAACACAGGCAGTGTAATACGGTATCAAGAAAGTTAGGTTTCCAAATGAAATAGGACAGGAAATTTACAATGCAGTCATTGTAGTATGACGTTAATAATCCACCATGTTTAAGTCAATAATGGAATAATATTTAATGCATCCTGTGCTGACCGATTTCAGCAAGCCCGTATCGCTTGCACGCTCCCTGCTCACCCATTGAGCGCATAATACGGACAGCGCCAGTAATTAGTTAGCCATCGCCGCGAGATCGTTCCCCCCTAACGTTTGAAGCGCTATGCGGCTCTGCACTCCTCTTGTCTTTCCCATATTCCCTCTCCCTCTATTTTGCCCTCTCGCGTACTCCACATTACCCCTCACCTTCGCTGTGCAAAAGAAATTCTAATAAAACGCTTACCGATGGATGCAGCCATCAAATCATAATGAGCGCAGTTCAGAACAACGCTGATCCACAACAACAACACCCATCAATGCAACAAATCGGCGACGTTTGCATTCAGCAAGACATATCTCATCACTGCCGATAGTTCAGACGACCAAAGTGGACGCACTGCGCTGGACACCTTCCCAGAAACTCATCTCTTCTAGTAAAATGACCTCCAGTAAGATCACTACCCCTACTTCTGAGAAACAATCGAAGCAAGATTACAACTTCGTGTAAACAGACGCTTTTGCCTTCGCCAATTTCAGCATTTCTTGTCTCACAGCTAATAAGTTACTGTAATTTTCACTCACTGTATTATATAATGAAAAAAAAAAACGTTCACAATCCCCTAAAACTGCAGAACCTACCATCAACGAGCAGCTTATTATTGTGATACCATTCGATATGTGCTGCCGGCTGAGAATCCTGCAAACATGCCACTGCAATTGCCTCTTACATCAAAAACATAAATGAGTATAGTTTCATTAACTCCATCAAATGCCCTCTAAATAATGTGATTTCACTTTGCATTTCCACGAAAAAATCCAGACTTGAAATAAAACATAATCGCCTTTTTTAAAGCAAAGCTGCTGTCTTGGACAAAAGTTGTTATCGATATTAAACAAGCATCACCGTTTTAGATACTTGTAGTGCTACTTGGAAATCATGCTCGAAATGTCGAGTTAACCTGGATTCTTCGAAAATTTTAATGGAAAATAATGAAAAAACACTTTTCATTCACAGGGCAGACAAGGCTCTTACCGTGGATTGCTATTATAAGTTTAGATAAAAGCTGAGAAAGTGAAGGACACTCAAATGGCAAGTCGATGCAATGCTACATGACGGGGAACAGAATGTTGAAAACCTTTTTTGTAAACCAACGAAAACGCTCATTCCAACTGTCTAGCGATGAGAGCCCCAGACTGCAAACAGTGGGTTATTACGCTCTTTATTTTTATTTATTTCCAAGAGTTCTTTTTTTTTTTCAGCAGCAGCAGCAGATACGATAAAATGAGCTAAATTAAATGAAGCGTGATGTACTGCTATTCAGTTAGAGTTCTTCAAAAACACAGCTGTATCAATAACGATCTGCGCACTCCTCACCGTTCAGCAGCGATTTCAGGAGTTTTAACCGCCTTCTGATCACTGCTGAAAGAAAGAACCAACGAAGTCAATGACTAACCAAGATGCAAGAGAACGCGACAGCCTGCCCTCTATAGACATCACGATCTTGGGGTTGCACCTCAAACCTAAAAAGCACCCTGTTGAAGAACAGAAGTTGACGAAAAACCACAACAAAGAATAGTAAAATTAAGGCTTGTTCCCGGACTGAATACACTGTAACCGCAGTGACGACAATACTTGCCAACCCCTACTTCTGTTCTTTGCAGAACGATCTTACAAGAAAAAATCGAACTGATAAAATTTCCCCACCTATCACAGCGCAATCTCCTTAAATATGGCATCAACTTTAATGCAGCGCTGATTCGAACCACATGTTGCACATTTACGGCGGAATGCTGACACCATTCGCCGAAAGGCGATATGCCGCACCGCACGAGCTAACTAACCATTTCATCAGATACATCCTCATACAGATCAATGCATAAACGCTTTACCTGCTCAACGAGGGAAATTGAATAGAAGCGCGTTTCGACAGGTAGGTCCACGTAAATTGGTTCCTATCAAGCACATGAACGACGCACTGGTAAATGCCCTCATCGCCCGATCCTGCACTCTCAATCGACAATGATCCGTTCGGCAATACTAACCTGAAATTGCTAACATCACCTTCAAAATAGCAAGTTAACGCCAATATCGCTAAGCAAGCATTTGTTGTGTATTCAATTAACCAGGTGAATGAAAGCAAGTGAATATTTCATCTGAGCTAGAAACAGCAACAAAACTAACCCAAGTTGCGTATTTTGATCCTCATTTTTACTATCTCGCCATGCCAACTCTGCCGTATTAGCATGCAATAGCGAATTGCTTTCTCAAAACAAAGAAAAAAGAAAGGCCGTAACGTGAATAAGAAAAGCTATCGCCGAAACCTATCAGGCGCTCCGATCAGCGTTATCATCCAAAAACTGAAAGCATGCATACGTTGCACCCATAACATTACACCGATCTGTAACATTCACAAATGTGATGCGCTTTATCGATGATCGCATAAAGCGCACATTGCCATCACTATAAGAGGTGCTAATGTATCGCACCGCAAACGCGAATTTTCTAATCGCAAAACTAGAAAAGCCTCGTATGCTATGCATTACTCAACGTTTGTTTAAAGAGACCCTTTCTCTATTTAAAAAACAAAAACTTCCGATTTGTGAACTGTGTTAAAGTTTGCCGTTACTTTAAATTGAAGGCAGTGAAGTTTTTGCTTCAAATAAAAAGCGATGTTTGTTTGTTGCGCAGTTCGCATGCTTGCGGCCACATATCATGGATGAAATAGTCGACATCAACACATCTCCTTCGTCTATAGTAGTCAGTGCAAAACGCATCAAAAAACATTTTAGCTCATTTTCTCTTTCTGTGCTAGATGAGCGGCGCTACAGATCTAACTGCACATTACGCACATGCTACAGATAAACGATTGAGTGTTATATTGAGAGATTTGAGAGGCTGTGCATCCAGAATGATACATGTAGCAGAAGAGGCGAAAAGTTGATACGATGGTCAGTTTGCTCGAATACGATCGCTTCATCGGTAACGCAATCCTCTCTTTCTTATTCAATGGAATGGCAAGCAGTCGGCTTCCCCAATTTCAAGCTGTGAAAACAGGCAAGCTGATTTGCTAATTCTTATGTCCCATTTCATCGCTAAATGAGGAAAAATAGATCGGCACAGCCACGAAGACATAACAGATCTATCGCTAAAGCAGTGAAGGTGAGCTACGTTCCTGCAACTCATTTACAGACTAAAAAACAATGCACAACGCCTCATTCCAACTAGCAAAACAAAGAGTAATCATTGCAAGAGTGTAAAAACTTTCTTACGCGACATCTAATTCATGTGCAGTATAGCGGGCTCGCATTTGCATACAATGAGGCAAATTGTCGATTCGATAATTAAAAACCCGAGCATGGCATATGGCCAATTTTCTTCGACGCACACGCTCGTTGCTTGACAGTATGTTCACCCCATTCGGAAAAGACTACAAATACTTTCCATTGAAGCTCACGAGCTCCAAAAATCATCTAAAGGCTGATGAATCAGCCAAATGTCCTAAATGAATAAATATTTTTGATTTAGAAGCAACGTTTTATTTTAGATTTGTGTTATTTCGTTAGATGTCGTTGCGATGAACACGTTGTCGAGCGCCTTTCCATGGACGATGGATAAGTGATGTGTCATGTCACGCAAAGCAAAGACGATGGACAATATGCAAATCGACGCGTTTTGATGCTTACATATACAACGAAATTGGATACTGCCATGTCTAGTGAGAGCGCATAATGCACTCTGCACTATCGCACTCCTACTCGACAGGAAGTGAACGATGCAAAATCTTTGATATGCACTCGCGGAATGAGGTGCTGGCAGATGCCGCTTAGATTCTCAACAATGACAGCGATTACTCCCAACAGGGATGAGCCTGGACGACGAATGTCACTTCAATGAGCACACTATCAATCTGCCACCAAGCAACCACCTCCATCTTCCACGATGACACACAACACCCTTGTCATTTGAAACAGCATCCATTCGTCGCGTTTCTCTCTCTCTGTTGGCTCTAACTTTGAGTTGGAGCTCAATACAAACGTCTTAACGCTATCCCAGAAATATGCTGCACTTAATTCAAACCAATGCTCATTTATAACACATTGCTCTTCAACTCTTTTCGTAACAGTGATGCATTCCCAATCATGAACGGTCCCCCAGTGAGTCGTATGGAACAAAACGGACCAACGACTCTCTAAGTTGCAATGCACTGCAGCTAACGAGACTCGTTAGCTTAGGCAGTTGATTTAAATGAACGCAATGCGAAAAGTACCACTGCACATAATGAAGCATTCGCTTGCAATTTAGTGTACGCGTTAGTGCACAACTTCCGCGTTGAATGATCACTTTAAATGGAGAGAAACGTAAAGCGAAAAGGAATTCAATCGGAAGTTTTCTAAAATGCAACCGGATGACGATACGGATTTCGAATCGTTTGCTGTGAATAAACCGAATGATTCGATTATGGAAACTTTTAACAAGAATTGATTCAACCAATCCGCATTCTTCAAATAGCACTGACGAAAAAATAGCTAAAATGTTTCTTTTTTTTTTCACTGACAGCACGCCCTTCTAACATTCACCTTCATACTGCTATATGTGGGGATTTCAACCATCTGTGAAGGTCACCTCTGCATCTCACCAGTTGTGTTGCGGGATACTTCAGCCAGCAAACGAAATTTCGAGGGGTGGAGCGTAGGAGAGAAACTGCAAACATGCTCGCATTTGTGGAATTGCTTCACAACATCGTATCTGTTTCCAACATTATTCCCAAGATATCACTGGATTCGGCTCTTACGCAAAATCCATCCTCCATTATTGATTTCTCCTGCTTATGTACATATTTATTCTCCTACATTAAAAGAACAAGCTACGAGTAACGATAACTAATAGGAAGAAAACTGTTGGTGTTATCTGAATCCCTCACACCGATTATGAGGCCGAATAAGCGACGCCCCTTTATTTGAGACAATCATTCAAATGCCAGTCGTAACGTATATGCCAAGATGAAACAGCGAAAGTGTGCTTGCAGATGTTGCACTAATGCACTAAATGCCGTTTTCCCCATGACAGTCCACAGTTATAAACACCGCCGCAATGTACGTAATTGATGAGCAGCGATCAGTGTGCTGAGCGATGTCGCTTATAATGGGTGATTGAGTGGCCACCCAATAAGCTATATCAGCCACTCATATGTGCACTGCACCTACTCTATTCGCCGGACGGGGCTCGCTGGATAAGACAAGCGTCTGGTGGCCCATCAAGCCCTTCGTTGGTTCGTTTATGAAGCGCATAGCCTCGTTACCATGCCCAAATAAGTGGTTTGCGAAGCCATTTCAGAGGCCACTCACGAGTGAAATGAGTGATGAGTTCGCCTCACAAAACATTCACGGAAGTATAGTAGGCCATCTCATTTGCATAAGGATTCACATACGATACACACCGTTAGAAGTGAAAAGGCTTTGATATGCAGCATGAATTAATTATTTGCTAATGTGTTCACTGCACGACTCGTTAATACGTGTATGCTTGCATCACGTCTGCTTTCGTTTTTTGTTTGCTGCAACGTCAGAACAGCAATTCGGCAGTTATTAACAAGCTTACAACAAGGAAAAGACAACTTCAGCAACGAGCCCTTCCTTGCGTAGACATATTCAGCTATAGCAAAACATGAGACCATTAAACAAAACGCGCCGTTGCGTACACAGAGCCAAGCTGTATCTAAAGTACAGCTCTCATCAGGCTAAACCGCCGCTGATGCCTCCCAAATGCCACTCTCAACATAATCACTGCAACCATATGTGCACGTGCCAGCCTGACAGCAACCCCGAAGGCCGACATCATTGGGAGCCGAAAAAGCTCGGCGCAACAAAAAAAGAGTATGAATATAGCTTTTACGGTTGGAGCCAGTATTTTTTACTGCACAACACACTCATACCGTGTGCACACGAAGTGTGTTTCTTTTATAGGTACGAGGCTTCTGCGGCAAAAAACGGCAACAAAACGCAGCATCTATAAGAGTATGAAAAAATGAGGTTAAAATTTTGGCGGAAACCTGGTAGCGACTCTCTGTCAATTAGATTAGAAAATACAGCAGAAGGAGAGGCATGAAAGAGGTGAGCCGCAGGAATGTGATCGAAATATCTTTGCAACTGCCCATACAAAACGCCACATAAACCCCTAGAAATAAGTCCCTTGCAGCCTCGAAAGGTGTGCCCTAGTCAACATTCTACGACACGTCCACGCGATCGCTCTCTCTGACCGACTCCGAAAAGGCGACTCATGCTCTTATTCTCAGCAGCAAAAATAAAACGATACAGCTGCGAGTGCGCATCATCAGCGTAACAATCGGCAATTCCAATTCAAATACTTCATAACAAAAAGCACCCGTCTGCCCCCTCTCTCTCCCCCCCCCCTCCCAACTCAGGAATCACACAGCACACACCTTCCTGTAATTGGCACTGTTCAAATTTAGCGTCTACAAGAGTGATCGCCCTCTTCGATTTTGACTTGATCCAATTGAAATTCAATGAAATTTGTGCTCTTCACGAATTTTGTTGTCGCGGACAGTAGCAGTGCTTGGTCGAATCACGACTTATTTAATCAGTTAACTCGGCATGTAAAGTGCAGTCCCAGTAATGCTCTAGGACAGCAATGTCAACAGCAGGTTGTCAGTGTTTTACAATGATTTCTAATCGAATGAAGCGTCATAAAACTAGTCGAATGTACGATGGGTGCATGAAAGCACGTTGAAACAGCTGTGCAACAGCGTCCTTCACAAATCAGAAAAAAAGTAAAAATAAAACTCGTATCATGCTCATCAAAATGTGCCACTCACACAGCTCATTTACACGCTCATATATCAGCCATAAGTGCGTGCAGTCGCCGACAGCACATTACTTACGGCAAGGAAATACAACCATTTTGCATTCTCCCCTTCCTCTACCCCGACCCAAGAGCCAAAGTTCAAAATTTGAAGGAAATTCCGAGAAAAGCATTCAAAAATGAAACATTTTGGCTACTTCAACACGCATTACACAACCACTATTACATGTAAATATATAGAAAGCGTAAGATAAAATGTGATTCCATGCAAAGAAACATTCCACATACGATGAACACAAAATATAAGATGTACGACAAAATAAACTGTAACTACCCTGAGAATAAACATTCCACAACTCTTCTCTCATGTCCCTGAATGCTCATTAGATGCACTTTGCGTCTCAATTGCCTCTCCCACAGAAGCTTTTTCCTGCTGAAGCGTAATTATCAAGAGCCTTCGTCGTCCATAACACCCAACAAAAAAATGATAACACCCTGTGATAACAATGCGAGTGGAATGCTTCTTGTATCTTACGCTCATGAAATATGGGAAGGAACACAAGACGACAAGAGATAACAACATGTCCTACAGCAGACTTGCTGATAATGCGCTCAGTTACTGCGATTCGCGTTCACTTGACATCTTACTAGGTTACCGACGACGCCTTCCAGCAGGCACTCAACTACACATAGTACGCACTACCTAAATAGTTTAATGCGCTTCGCTGATCACAACTGTACACTCACGTTGCAGTGCTGGTTAAGCTGCCAGTAAGCAACCCGAACTAGGGCTTAAGCATATTTGCTGCTCAGAGCTGTGCGGTAACAAACACAGATCATTCCCTCATCTCTTATTGTGCTGTTTTTAACACATAGCAATGCTTCCCCATTTCGGCACCGCCCCGCTGCTATACCTGAATCAGCGCGAGGATGAGTGTAGAAACACTCGAGTCACTTGCTCTCAGTCAGCAGAGTAGAGCAAAGCAAGCCGAAAGCATAAATCACCAATAGTTCCTCCTAAAACACCCCACTGCCCCTTCATAAATCCGCACACCACTCTGCAACGCCGAAATACTCTAATGCAAAAGACATCTCTCGTTATGCCCACTTTAATTCACAGCAATATCTACGCAACAACGAATGATCTCAGTTTGTGATCTACTCCAAATCATCATCACCATACATCATCAGTTCGAAGCATAAATAAAGCTCACTGTTCTGATCACTTTCTCTTCAAACGTCCGATTTTTGATCTATGAAGAAAGGAAATGCATGCCTGACAAATGAGTTGTTCATGACGATGCACAAAAAAAAAAAAACAAAACAGGACATCACTTTCCCTAATAGTGACACGTTGGATGTGATTCTATACTTGTGCTTCCCTTTGTTTGCAACTTTCGTTGAACAACACTGAGGGGTTCCCATTAAATTAATCGGATGGCTAATAAAATGAGGGATATTTTGCGTCGAATTCGCCCAAAAAAATGTGCCGTGACGCTCTTCCCATTTCAACAATTATTCGTCGTTCCCTGCTCTTGCAAGGCTTATAAACATTCAACCGATGAGAGCAATCGCTCCATTATATATATGCTGCATACTGGTGCTGAGTTGAACACTCGTTGTGCGTTGAAATAACTGCTACATGAATGCCGTATGAGATTTTTTGTAAACATAACACCGCACAAGCACTTTGCAACACCACACTAAAATGGATTTAGTTCGACCAGATCGCATACTTAACCATTAAACAACGACGCTGTCCCGGTAAGTGGCAGCCGACTCTGCAGTAAGACTCCTCTATGTAGACGCTGTTGATTCTAGTATTTCATCAATCAGTTTGGTAAGCAATACGCGACTACAGTTTGAATATGCTGTATGCTCAAGTTTGAATAACACCTGCAAATGAATTTCTAAATCAGTGTGCATCTTGAACTGCATACCACTAGTTTGGATGGAAAGCTTCAACAGTTGGAGTCGATAACAGTGCAGCAAGTATACCATTAGCAGCGGCCCATTGAAACAATAACGCAACTTACACTCTGCCTGTTGGCCTGAGAGAGCTGAGCGGAGTGCCGTCCCTGCGCCATTCTACACGCACACTACGCACTTTGTCTGAAGCAGCGATCGTGTGTCGACAATTCAACTGTACCCTACCTTCGTTGGCGACTTTGCTCATCGGTTCTTCCACGAACCGGAAGCCCAAAAAGCGACCATCTAAAAACATTTCATTCTCCTTGTAATACCGCTTACTGGTCACTGAAACATTATAGTCCACAACATAGCCTACAAAAAAGATATGCACGGAAAATGAAGAGAGTGAAACATCAAACGGAAGCGAAAACAAAACTCTGGAAGCTGAATATCTCTATGAAATCATAAAAACCAAAAGTAGCGCCAACAAGCCCCTTTATTCGCTTCCATCCCAAATTCTGCCAAAAGTCGCTTTTTCTTATACGTGCTGAAAGTAAAACGCAGATCAAAATCCATAACGCTCGCTTCTAATTCGAGCTGAAACCTCCACTAAATGTTATTCGTCTGCACTTTCAGCGCACAAGCGTACCCTATTAGAAATGCTACTATGCTTTCGAGGCACTCCTTTTAAACCGATGCCCCAACCCTGCACCTTACTTCCTTGAAACCTGCCACTGAAGGATGTTAATTGGATTTAGGAAAAGTGCAGTGGAAACGGGCATGTTCTCATTTACACAACCTCAGAAAGGAAATAAAAGGACCGATGGATATGTAACAGCATTTGACTGAAATGCACAACACTCTGTGCTTCGGAGACCTTTCAGTGCACAAGCGTGACTTTCAGTCGCATTACCCACCACTGTGATCGCACTGGCATACTTCTGATGCTGGCTTATTGGAAATGCTACATCACTGCTATGCTTTCGGAGCCTTGTTCACTGCATTCCAACTCCAAAAACGGTATGCTTAGTTGTTTTCAAGAAGTATTCTAAAAAATGAGAGGCAAAGAGGTGCCCTCGAGAGAATTTTATGTTTTTCAGCGGATACAGCATTAAAACACTGTGTTTCGAATGCTGTGCAGAAACGATCGGCTAAAGCAATTAACTTCAGTGAGCTGTTCGGTGCACACCTAGAGAGTCATCTAAATCGGGCTGGCGCCAAGCAAACACACTGCCCCTCTCGCCGCATAACCGACGCAATGCTCACTCGTTTAAACAATCCTCCTCGCACAACCAAAACACCACGCCATATTCACTTCTGCCGCAAACACATGTAAACAATGTGCAATGTCCCAACTCTGCGTCTCAATTTCTCTTAGAAGCGCCCTATGTGAACTTTCCAACTGAAACTTGACAGTTCTCTTCCTCTACTTTTTTGCTCGTTGCAATTCGATGCGTTGCTTATGAGCAATGATCATATAAACCAGATAGACTAGACTCAAGGCGATCACAGCATAAGATAAGGGCGCCAGTTCAGAACTAAGCATATTCTAGCGAGTCTCCCACAAATTTGTGCATATTTCCTCAAAAGACGAGGAAGAACGACGAGAATGAGAATGGAATCGACAACTAGACGACAACAGAAGAAAATAGTAGATAGCATTTCCTCAAACGTTAGTGATCAAGCGCCGCCTGGCGGTGATTAAGCGCTGCTTGGCACCACCTGTCAATCGGAACATGCGCAGCTACTGTACGGTAGCAAATCAAACAGAACATCAATCATCACCAAATCCATTTCTGCCATGAAATAAACACAATTCTAATTTTGGATATTTCTAAAGAAAACATTTAATAAACAAAAGTAGACATAAAAGAAACTCGAGAAAGGTCTTATGCAAAATGAAGAAATATTGCTAAGCCAAATACCACTAAATACCTACTATGGTAGCCACTGATTTACCCAGTCGATCTGACTTCGCGTAAAATTCTGCGAAAATTCGAATAACAACTTCGCTACCAATAGCGATAGCTGAAAACGTTGTTTCTGCACTGTTCTCTTAACAACGTCCACAGTTTTTTCAACTTCGGGCTTGAAGATAGCACGGCTAGATTTGAGCCCTACGAGAGGTTACACTGTTTCATGGACAAATATAAAATACTCGGAAAACTTTTTTGGGTGCCTGTTCTAAAATAAAACCTTATAACTGTGCGATGAGTAACGTGTTTAAGACTCGAATCTCAGAGAAAACTCCAGTGGCCTGGAAACAATCGACTTAACTTGTCTATATCTGTTTTCAAGATTACAGAATGGCGGGCTCGGCTAATATTATTGACTTCTCTGCTCGATCAGAAAAGGAAATGTTTAGCGCCGATGTAATGAATACTTAACATTTTTTGGCATAGTATCCGAACTCATTTTAATTTCAGGGACGTTTAAATAGGTGTCCGAAATTAAAATGAGTTGGGATACCATGCTAAATACCTACCGCAACTCTCGATGAGAGTAGACTAAATAAGGGGAATCCGCTAGATTCGAATGATTCAATTCAGTTCTCATTTATCTGTGTGTGTGAGTGCGGCGTATTCATATACACACTTGTGGGACAGTTCGCCACGGTTTGCAGATTTATGGGAGGTGGATCCTCGAAGGGTCCGCAGTCTCCTCATACATTAGCAAAAAGGGAACGAAAGATTTATTCATAGTACATACGTTGACACTAGCCACCCCTTCTGTTTCTGTGCACAGAATGTGTGAACATCACACTCCAAAGTGAAACACTTGTCAACGTTGTCAGTATTGTTAATTTCGTTTCCTGTAGCTAACTAAGATTTTATCTTGAAGAATTTATCGAGTTGTTCGAGTTGCACAATGTGTCCTAGAGAGTGAACAGTTGCTTTGCGCGCCCACCGCATCGAGTCATCACAATGCGTTGCATCGCAAAGCGCATGCTGCTTCAACAAACGATGCCCCACAGTTCAACCGTTAATCAAGTTGAAACGCACACCTCACTGTTGATGGGTGCATCACGATCACCAAAACTCGCTTGCACACCAGAAATTGTTGTGATGCGCTCTTGCCAAACGAGACACTATCACGTTAAAAGGTATTACCAATCTCCAAATGCATTTAACATGCCGATACCACGACTACGGATGAAGTTACACACTGTCAAGTCAATTTCATACCATCCCCTCTGCCGCGAACCTAGGTGTACGGGTAATCTGTAGGATGCCTGTTTTAACACAACATTAACACGATGGTGTGACTACGATTGTGATAATGAATTGCCGACTAGCAGTGAGCAACGTACGCAGCAGCATACGTGGGGCAATGGTGGAAAAAGTAAACAGATGGCTCGCATAATGCCGACAATTAAAATGGTAACGTTAGCAATCGAATGGGGAGAAAGTTGGGCAAAGCTGAGAATGTGAAAGACAAAATATTTCGGCGTATGCAAATTTCATGAGACGCTATCTTCACCGCACAACAAATGCATTGCACAAAAGCTGCTTACACATTACGCATTCAGCATGGCAATTGCTGCACAGATTGCGCGCCATGCCGGAGAAGACATGTTTATTAATACTACGTTTAACCTACTATCTATTTCAGGAAACAAGCATTTAATGGAACGGAAGATCGGCAACTCTGACGATACAAGCTCGTCTAGCTTTTTGATTCTAAAAGAGTTTCTCGCTCCCTCAACGACAACAGTACAATACATCTATGCGCCTTAATGCAAAGGCCTTAAACAAGACCAAGAAGGCAACGATCTCAATAACACGATAGCTGCCTTTTCATAGACCTATTATAGAACATTCACTGTGAGTTGTATAGAAAGAGTATCGAAAAAGGCAACCACAAAAATATGAAAAAGGGAGATAACAATTGTGACACGTTTAAACCTGACCCTTCAGCAACTAGATTACTCCCCATTCCAGAGACAGCTTCTTATTTTAAAGCGCCGAGAGAAGAGCGGTCTGAAGGGCTCTTTAGATGTTCAAGAAGAGGCGAAGCGCGGTCACATTATGCTATTCGCTAACCAACCCGCCAGATGGCCGCTCTCATATGTGCGTTTCCTCTGTGCTAGCCAGAGTGTTGTCCATCAAACGCAACCCAACGCCAGATACAGCATGAACTGTATCGACAAAACACTCCTGCAGACATAGCCTCTTCACCACTGAACAACAACGGCAATGAGCAGTGAAAGGGTGCACCTCTACTGATATTGCACATATGCAGCGAGCAGTAATTAATACGGCCTTTTTCGCCATTAGTGGTCACTGAGAGGCCCCCTCTTGATGATCGCCTAAACGCTACTTAAAACACATTTCATTCTAAAGTCCCCATGAAACTGTCAGCTCCTAAATTATGCCCTATTATAGAAAGGTGAACAGTCAATAAGGAAACAGACCATGCTGTGCCGATCGCCTCCGGTGAATCCGGCGATAAACTTGCGAAGAGTCGTCGAAATACTTATGGGCATAAGGCGATAGGCTCGCATCCGCAAAATGCAGCGCCATCACCACACATAGCACACAAAGCCCCCGCATAAACGCTGAAAATCGACGCGTTTAGCGATACATAAAAACCAGCCCATTAGCAGAGCGTGCATAAACATAGCACATAACTCCAACTACTTCAGCCATATGAGTGTAATCGCACATCTCCCTTCCACAGCCGACAACACCATCAACGACTTTTGTTAGAGAATTTCTCCAATATGCCACACAGCCATTGCATCCACCAAGCATGAACTGAACAACACAACCATTCTGATGTAGATTTGGAAAGAGAATATAGCGTGTACCGCTTAAGACTTAGATTAAATGCTAACCGAATAGTTTGCCGTTTTTATGAGACTAAAAAACAAACGCATCAAGCGTGTGCTATTGTGGGCATGGAATCTACGTAAAAAGGAATCTATCAGGCGAATAAAGACCAAGCAAGAAAGTGACTAGTCATAGGCGACAAGCAGCCTGATATCGAGAAAAACCACTGCCCCACCAGGCAGACAATTATAGCGCCGCAATCGAAGAAATACTACAAAAGAATTAAGAGTGCATTCAAAGCACAGCAAAGAACTGATCACAATCGCTCCTCTCTAGGACGCATCAATGAAAGCGGAACTCGGAGCAGTCATTTTCAATCACGAGGATGGCAATGACGCTTAACCCCGATCCTGTGAAATTTGATCCTGAAGCAACGAACACATGAAGCTGATCCTGAAGCGGTAACTTCATGAGCGAAACCACTTTTTAAAATGCATTGCGACGCTTGTTGCAGTCGTGGGCTGTCAGATATCTCCAAAAGAAGACCAAAGGTGGCCCAGATGCAAGTACTACACCACAAACTGCACCGATACTGACCAATACTCAAATGAAAACGAGACAAAGATATTCTGTTTATCATCTCAAAAGAACAGAAACTTTATGGGCAATGACGATGGCTAGATGAGGCAACCAAGAAGGCTGTTTCGAAGGGCAAAATAAAGGATGTAATCAGCAGGAGGAATGAAGGGCGCAACCTGTTCCCGAACTTCAGCAAATATTCTAGTCGAGGCGTTGAACAGGTTTCTGATCAGATGCAAGGGACCAGCACGAGAGAAGTAATGCAAACACGAATTATTAAATTACTCCTAATGGAGGGATAAGAGCTTGCGGGTATAAGACTGACACAGCAAGACGCTGAAATGCGCATGGCTGAAAACTGCAATTTTTTCTGGAGGCATATTACCGAGTGTGGGCAGATGGAGAAGGTGCTTATCGGGAAACGTTACCAGCCTGGTTGGAAAAAGTGGTTCCAGAATTGCATTAGCACGAAATCGATTAAATCATATTCTCGTTGATAATCAAGAGGAGGAAAGCAATGACTTATATAAAATCAATCCCTCATTTCCCGAATAAGGCATCCACTACATAAAGATGGGAAGGAATTGAATTCAACGGCAAGCATTTCAATTATTACTGCTGAAACAGTTGCATAAAGCAGGCCACCCATCGGGCAGGGATGTTCCAAATCCTGGAGGAATATTTCGACCGTTGTGGTTGCTACCGTATGGATGATGATTCAACCCATAAGCGTGCAGAATCGCCTTATTACCGAAACGGAAAATGCCATATTCTGAGAATCTGGTTCTAAACTTGGACAACGGAACTCACCGCCCTTGTTTAATGCTCACGAAGCTACGTAACTAAAAAATGTTATATCTATTTTTCGCAGTTGTTACATTTTGCATCCGAACTTACATCAGCCCCTCCCCCCCCCCTTTACCTTCCTTAAAATAAGACCCATTCCCGGATAGTCCGCTTGGAGAAAAAGCAATGTAGACTTCCAAGGAGCGGAAATGGAAGAACTATCCGAATGAAATGCGAAAAGAGTACGAAGCCTAAAAGAAGAGAGTAGACGGAGGAGATTATTAATCGAGCGAAATCATACGTGTTTCTCACGCCAAACAAGAGATGACAACGCTTCCTTACAAATCAAAATATTCCGTTTCTTATTTCAAATAAACAGGAAAACAGTTTTGTCTATTAAACTGAGTCCTCACGCTTTCTACAATGGCACCGACAGGTGAAACGAACTGCAATATAGAACCAATTGCAAGGCTGCGCATTCGTTTAATTCACCGCTTCAGAGCAGTTCCCAACAGGAACAATAAACGGGAAGGATTGAATGCAGCCTGCTGAATGTAACCCATTCCTCAACCCCATTCAGCTTCATCTCTCTTTTTACAAGGTTTTTTCTAATGATATACTCCTGCACTTCACTTCACCAATTGCAACAATGGCTCTCACAAGGAATCTCCCGCAATCAGTTTCCGGTTTTAAAAGAAGAACCCTAATGGAGCTGCCGCTCTGATTAAAAGCGACAGAATACGTGATTAGACTCAAACTTTCAGTCCTCTAAGCGCTTTCGCTGAGGCTGAAAAGCCCACGTAAATGGGGAGCAATTACGAAATCCGCATTTCCTAACGCACTCTGAGTCAGTCTTCGCTCTCTTAATGCGAATCGACTTTAGAGACGCATCATGGGAAAGCTGAAAATAAAGAGAGCAACAGAATGTGACTGATTAGCAAAAACGGCCACCTTAAACAGTTATACCGTAAAACGGATCGATGTTCAAAGGCATTAGAAAGATGAGAAGAGATGAATTAACGCAAACGACAGACTTCTTGGAATATCTGTGGAAGCATATAAAGAGATTCTGAAGAGGCTTCTCAAGTAGAGGCGAAGTACATGAGAAATATAGAATGCAAACCTGATAAATGGGAAAAACTGGGGAGCACGTGATCTTTTTTCTTTTTTTTATCGACCACTTTAGAAAATGCTATAAGGTGCTCTTCGCCACTTCGAAAAGATCTGAAACTAAATGTTGATGAGGGAAATTATGTGGGAAATAGGCAAACAGGCTTATTCATCAAAATTGGAAAGAAAAGAAGCTCTGAGGACATATACCTTTTTTTAACATGTTGAATAAACCATAAGGCACGACAAATAAAGCTTCAGCAACCATATATGACAGCTCAGATCAAGCAGCAGCTTGGCGAGCGGCGATTCCCATCAGTGCACATCGCCGCCCTGCAATGAAGCACCTTGAATGCAAGCAAACGGCCGCCTCAATGGCTTCTTATAAGAACATCGCTGCCCTCACAATATACTTTACAGGTGAACACTTCATAAGCGAACGCTTGTAAAACAAACAGCATTCTAACTCGCCGTTATTTCTTAAGTGCACCATCGACAAATGCACTCCTACTCAGGAGACGATCGATACAATAATGCGGAAGTGTTGGAGTGCTAACAGTATCAAAATAATATAAAGTTGAAGTGTTGAAGTTATGGTCACAGTATGAGGCACTTGCTGGAACAGCAACAGTCTCAATATTCAAATTCGTCATCATTAAACACATATCCATTTTAAGGCAAAATTATAAACTTCAAAGATACGCAAAAAAGTGAACATGTGTGGGATGTGCGTGGAGGCAAAGGAGGTTAGTTGAGTGAGTACTCAAACATAGCAGCGTTCATCAGCACGTCGCAACTCCCTAAGCGGCGTCGGGCAGTTCGCGGTGCACTTTGCATTGGCCAATAATGCGGCCAAGTGAATCAGCTAGCACCCCAGCTAGAGCAACTGCTGTTCACGGCACGTTTTGCAAGGTGTCCACCTTGCAAACCGTTATGTGTTATGTGCCATACCACCCACCAACAGCAATCAGTCGCCAAAATACGCAACAAATTTAAGATTCTCCCTCTTCATTATCCCTCGCTTTCATCTGCAAATCGATTAAGACCCAAATGACTGCTGTCTCACGCTGTCCATTTTCGATGTCTATCACGAGCACCACACTCTCCCAAAGAAGCGTAGCTGAAACACCAACCACATCCACATACCTTCAATTACTGCATTTTCGTAGACCGACAAAAGGACCGTAGAAATGTGAAGCACGACAAGAATTCTTTTAATCTTTAATTCTTGTTTGCTTCCCCTGAGTAGGAAATATATAAAGCAAGTGAAGTCGTTATATGAATAAACTTATAAAACATATGATAGCTGGAAAATTTCAAGCAACGAAATATACGCTCGATCGGTCGAAAACTACGAAGCAACAGCGCATTGCGTCATAATCACTGAAAAACCTTAAACTTCATATGAAACAGTGGCGTATAAACAAAGGTTTTTACACCTTAAGAATGAAAAATCCGTCGACGAGCAGGTTCCTGCCTAATTTATAACAGCAACGCAAAACACATCTTCAGTCAACTGAATGCTAGCAACTCTTGTTTATACCTGAAGTGTTGTGCATTTGCGCCATACAACATATGAGTCAGGTCTGACTCGCGCTAGCTGACAGCAATGTCACAACAGATTTGTATTCTCAGCGAAAACGACTCGGAAGAAATTCGGAAGGGCGAGATCAACAGAAGTCATGAGTAATTCATCACTCTGTATCAGCAGTGAAATTAGATCGAAAAAGAGTTGTGAAACATTACAATAAACTTCAGTTGGCCGTTTCTTAGAGGTTTTCTCAGATCAATCACTAAGATAAGTGAAGTGAACACTAATGACAGCTTAATCAAAAAACATGCTCAGATAAAATCATCAACCCTCGAACGTTGATTCCATACAAAACGCTCATCCCCCACCACTAGCGTACATCGGGGTTCTCCCCTTTGCGCAATTTGGAGAAAGGTCGAACGGCCATATTTTGAGTGAAACATCGAACTGCTGACTGTGAGTGAAGACGAAAGTGACTTTGGCTTCACGAGGTATAAGCATTGCAGCATCTGTGCTTTGCCATTTCCGTCACAAGAAAATTCTGACAGCAACACTTGCAACAAGGCGCCTACACAACGAAGCATGCGAGTAACGGACACCTCCGCCTTACATATGGACAGTACCTCCTGCTCACCAGTCACGACATTTGCACCTTACATAACCTAGCACTTACGTCGTCCTGCGTTTTAAGCAAATGTGTCAGTGGATATGTCTGTTCGACGCATGTTCATGGTTAGGCCCGTCATCGGGAATCGTCGTGTTTTTAAACGATGCAACAAAGAAGTATTATAAATACGAAGAGAGAAAGATAAAACGGCATGTGTACTTGGCCGTTTGGAATGCTGCCCCGGTTACATATATTCGCAGCATTTTATACGACATTCGTCTCGAAATAACTCATAAACAACCTATGAAAGCCTCTAAGATGCGAAATGTATTGAGAGGCATGAGAAATGAGCAACTTTTTACAATCATTCCAGCATAACAAGCAGTTGCACTACCACTCAAATAAAGCGTGCAGGTGCGCTTATCCGTGTTCTCCGATGAGACGAATCATTTTGCGATGCGAGTTGAATTTTTGAGAACTCAATAGCGTTTTGCTCGACCTGTTGCCCAATAAACGAAACATACCTTTCCTCGCCAAATGCGACTTACCACTCAAATTTACTCACGCGAGTTAAACAAGAATCACTCAAATGGCCACCCACTAAAGTGTCACACAAACCCAAGCAGTTGCATTCCAACACTGGCTGCGCCAAATCCTCTGCCAAGAACGGTTATTTCGGCAATTGGCGGCCCGAAGGCTGAGTTGCTTGCGCATTCGTGGCTCGTTCAAAAAATTAGCCGCAATGAAAAGTTCATTAGTGATAAGGATTTCGACTTCGTGGTTGTGCCTATGAAACTGCAATGCCTCAGCTTTCCCCATTCAAGAGCTGAAACTGTTGAACGGTTTGTTCGTGAGAGAGATGGATAATTGGCAGCAGGTACATAGAGATGCGGAAGGGCACACAGGCATTCGGAAGGTCACACAGATGCATATTAGACATACATGATCACTCTTCTAGACAGGAATGCTGAAATGCATTCTCAACACAGTGGGTCTCCACAGTTTACTACAGCATGTATATATACATGTACAGTGCATACCCCACTGCTCAGAGTTTATCACAACCGATCGACTGCATATTGTGGCTCGCAGGTAGAAAATATCATGCAGTAGGTTACACAAGTAGGCGGTCAAAAATTGTGCAGTTAAAGGTTTCAGTAATCACTGCATTCGAAGGAACTCAAGGCCTGCACACTATTCACTGAAGTGGGTGAGGCAAAGCCACCATACAAGGTTTTGCTGGCCACAGCAAAGTTTGCACAGGAAAGCGCATAAAGACGACAACAGCACCAACTCACACTATCAATCCACACAGGATCTTTTCCTCTGCCGCTCTCTGAATGAGCGCACATCCCTCTCAAGAAACTGGCCAGACTATGCAACATCACGATTCCTATAAGACTAGGTACCCACCGAACAGATACTGCTAACAGCTGTAATAAGGATTCAGACGATCTCCGATCAAAGTTCAAACACAGGGTGCACACCCCAAACACGCACTCACAGCCAACGGGAAACACAACCGCGGTCCAGCGGGGAGTGCACGAGATGAGCTCATCGCGTTATCCGTTGGGCGTGGCGTTGAGACATGTGGACAGACGATGCCGCATTGCGTATGACGAGAGAGACAGAGAAAGAGAGAGGGAGGGCGGCGCAAGCGAGCGAGGACGTTATTGGGAGCGACCCTCGCACTAGCGGGAAATTTGAATAAGGCACCACCTATTGCAGCGTCGCATTGCTTCATATAAAAATGGAATTACAGGACTTGTTCATGCAAAAATGGAAGTTCTCTCATCTTAACCTTCCAGCACCTTCCTTTCCCAGTAGTGCGCGGTGAGGTCATGTCGTTCACTACTGCAAAGGAAACGAGACGAAACATTTCGCGTCGGTAACGATATTCAGACATTTTCGCCTAACAACAGCAAAAACACCCTTCTTTTAGAGTACAGGATGTATGAGAAATATATCCGACAACATAAATATGCAAAGAAGCAACAAAAACATCTGTGACAATAAACAGTGCACATATCCATCCATCTAAAACTTAAAAAGAATGAAAAGAATGGCACAGATCATGAGGAATTCGAGACTTGCGGAAATGCGGACATGAATATGCGGTGGTGAATTAGGTCATTACAGTTATAACTGCTGAGCAGTCGATATCGCGGCCAGATCGTTATGACCATACAATTTGGAAAGGGAACAACAACATGGAAATTAAATGAATCAAGCATATCAGTTTGATCTGCAAACTTGCTTTCCATTTGAAAGAGGTGTAGCCACATTGTGAAAATGAGGATACGTTCGAATGGAATCACTAAAAAACCTTTAGCGACAGTGAAACATAAATGCAAATTGAATGAGCTCTATAAGAGCAGAGAGGTTTTAAATCGGAACTAAGAAGCCGATGCCCAGAATTAAGTTGGAACGGTCAGTGAAATGCTTTTCTAAAAATCACATTAGTGAGGCACCGTTGTTTTTTCACAGCAGCGACCAAACCTGAGTACAGTATTCCAGAATGGGACGACAGGAAGCAACGAAGTCATTCCGCTAATTTCCTATACGAATGTACTGCAAGGCGCGGAGAACACGTTCGCAACGTGATCAGTTCTCCGCGAAACTTCAACACAGTGACTATGCCAGCTAAGATCCATGCTCATGTAAACACCCAAATCCTTCATCACATCCTCTGTTGGAATATAGGAACTATGTAAACGCAAAGGACATTCAATCGAAAAATTTGCATGTGAAACAAAGCACTTCTCAGGAGATATATCAAGCTGCCATAAATGTTACTATTCTTTCAATGAAAGCATCGCTTGACGTAACACTTTGTAAACAAAATGGAGCTCAACTTATCTTCACATCATCAGCACAAAGTTGGCAATAGCTTAGCCAATTCTCTGAAAAGTTATTTGCATAAAGCAGAAATAGAACAAGTCCCATAATATTACCCTGTTGCACCCCAATGAGAGCAGGATGAAACGAGGATAAGGCATTTCCAACTTTCACGTGAAACTTCACGCGCACAAAACAGAATTCAACCAGACTGAGATAGCGCAACCTGTCTTATCAGTCCTCAACTTCAACAACAGTTTCGGATGTGCCATCGATTCAAAAGCCTTACCAAAAATCTGTTTGGAAACCATTATTGAAAGCGTCATAGAAGTTATGGTGGCTTCCTCTAAGAAAAACGCCTTTCATGTTGCAAGAAAACGGCATATGAAAGATGTAATAGCGATTGCCATAACACACACGAAATCTGCGCAAGAATGATTGCTGATTGACGAATTAGCTGGCTACAGAGTCACGAGATAATTCAAACGAGGACTTACTACCATTTATGATGCACTTTCACAGCACATCACTGCATTCGTTTCGACCATGCGCTTTTTAAGAATTCGAGTATACTAGTAAAACTCATATCTAGTATACTAGTGAGCACAATTATCTATATTTCCAAGCTAGCTTTATTTGTGTCTCCTTTCCACGAGTCTCCCCTCAATGAGTGCTTGCATCTGTGAGCTAGCATTCGTCGTGATGGTGCTAGCACATAGGTAGTTACTGTGCAAAATGGCGTTGAATTACTCACCTGGTGTACTAAGTTGAGTATGTCAACTGAATAATCAAACAGCAACGCGCTGTTGTTCTCAATGGAAATTGCATTTCCTGCAGTGCTATTACCAAAAAAGCACACACTTCAACAGAAATCTGCAAATCTTCAACAACACAAATCTTTGGCAGTTAAACAACTTATTCCCAGCTTATCAATATAGAACAGCTTTCTAATTGTTCCTCAGATTTTTTGTCCCCAATTATTCGACCCACAATATCGAGTGGTTCCCAAGGGTTTATGCATTCCTGGTAAAATAGCCACGCACCATTTGCAGATGTTCACATTTTTCAACGGAAGAACAGTTTTTATTTCTGTTGAGCGACGGGGAAGGAAAGGAGAAGTTGCGGGTGACCACTTTTTGAGCGAACGAATGAACAAAATATATATATTTAAAATGAGGGGAAGATATGAACGTTTAATTGCCCGCCAGTGGGAAATGGAGGGATTAGCAAACAGGCCATAATAAAACATGGGTGTGAAAAGAAGAATACCGTCCATTATGAGATTCGTGGGGCTTAACGAGGCGCAAAATGCTCCTTGGCCGCGTTTTTAAAACGGATCGGCCGTTCACACGTTCACCTTTATATGTGCGAAAGGCTCTGGGATCTATAGCGAGTACCAGTTTGGTTCTGCGAAAATTTTGTGTTGCGAATGGCACTTCTTCTGCTTAAGACCAGTACAGCAGGCTTTCGCATGCTACGAGTTAAGGTCAGGGCAGTGCCGCCACACACCCACACAGATAGACATGCACGCGCATAAATATGCAGTCCCAGGAAAGTTAATGGTCTCCTTTCGGTCGAAGGAATAACACCTGTTATAAGTATGCAGGTATACTTTCCACGGAAGGATAACAACAGTGGTTTGAAAATCTGTGGAATAGTGGATATTACAATGAAGTTGGGATTTTTTCGTGATTCCTTATGAATCATTTCAGTAAGTAAAGACCTCAGAACGGTTTATCTCTGTTATTGTGTCAGTTGTAGGGAAGCAAAGAAGTGTGAACAGTAAAATCCATATGGTAATTGACATACTGACTGTTTCAACCAAGTCCTTAATGACCCTCCTGGATTCGGTGTATTCTGGATCTATTGCACCCACAAACCTCTTCACAGCAAAACGGCTGGCAGTACATCTAGTAATCTGCTATTGCATTGGTGCGAGAAAGATAATGCACTTGTGCTTCTAAGGGCTATAAATTGCTTAGCCATAACCAAGTAATGCACTGAAGGGAATCCCACAATCCAGATAAACATCTGCCTCAGCACCGATATCCTTGAGAATGTATTCAAGTATGATTATATGAAATACCTTCAGGAATTGAAGATTTGAAGTCTGAATTATGTGTGCAGCAGCCATAAGATTGAGTGGGAATGTTACTTCTTGCAACATTAAGAAGGAACTGATCTCCTCTTCAAAAGACAGTACAGCTTGTCACTGCTAATGCAGAAGATTTGCTGAAAAATATTCCCGTTTCGGTGAACAAAACAATTTGAAACCACGGAAGGATAACAACAGTGGTTTGAAAATCTGTGGAATAGTGGATATTACAATGAAGTTGGGATTTTTTCGTGATTCCTTATGAATCATTTCAGTAAGTAAAGACCTCAGAACGGTTTATCTCTGTTATTGTGTCAGTTGTAGGGAAGCAAAGAAGTGTGAACAGTAAAATCCATATGGTAATTGACATACTGACTGTTTCAACCAAGTCCTTAATGACCCTCCTGGATTCGGTGTATTCTGGATCTATTGCACCCACAAACCTCTTCACAGCAAAACGGCTGGCAGTACATCTAGTAATCTGCTATTGCATTGGTGCGAGAAAGATAATGCACTTGTGCTTCTAAGGGCTATAAATTGCTTAGCCATAACCAAGTAATGCACTGAAGGGAATCCCACAATCCAGATAAACATCTGCCTCAGCACCGATATCCTTGAGAATGTATTCAAGTATGATTATATGAAATACCTTCAGGAATTGAAGATTTGAAGTCTGAATTATGTGTGCAGCAGCCATAAGATTGAGTGGGAATGTTACTTCTTGCAACATTAAGAAGGAACTGATCTCCTCTTCAAAAGACAGTACAGCTTGTCACTGCTAATGCAGAAGATTTGCTGAAAAATATTCCCGTTTCGGTGAACAAAACAATTTGAATAAATTTTCCTTCAAAACCTAAAGTTGAGGAGGGAATTTCCTTTCAAAAAAGGCAAATGTCTGCGAATCACAGTTGGCCACCTTACCAGAAGTCTTTTCGCATAATGCGCACGCATACGGCTACCAAATGTTCACCCTATGAACTTGCGAGGGAAACGTTCGAAGACCAAATGTATAGAGACCAAAAGTGCGGGCACCAATTGTCAAGTTCGCCCCGCACAGCCTACTGATCAAAGCAGCATTTGTACAAAGAAACGAGGCAGTTAAAGATCACAGTGTCTCCTTATGTTGTCACCAATTTCGTCAACAATGTTGTTCGTTAACAGTAAAGGTGCATGCAAGTTTTTTTAGCAGTTTTACTGGAAATAATCTTCAGCATAACTACACTCTAAGCGGATGTCATTTGGATTGGAGGGACGAATTTCGATGTTCGAGTATTTTGCTCGACGAAAACCTATCGTTTGAGAGGCATATTTTGAACGATGCCTAGTGGGCGTTTTTCAGGTCCAATTATATATTGAAAGGCTTTAAATGTTTAAATATTGTGAAATGTGTTATGATTCGCAAAACTAATATAAGGCCACTACTGGGATATTTAACTTAAACGTCTGGTTCTCGTTAAGATAGGTTAGCAAAACACTTTGCGTAATTCAAAACGAGAGGCATCGCGAAAGACCATTTAAATACTTTAGAATTTAAGAAGACTTTTTGAAAGTGTTTAAAATTGACAGTGTGCTTATTCGGGTTAAGAAGCGTCGGCCATTTCTAGCTCCAACCGGAACAACTACATGGACGCGTCAGTTTAAGTTTTTTCAAAAATGGACCCTCAGACTAAAAAAAGGAACTGACTCAAAAACAAGAGTGGACTCTTATGGAATTTAGTGCTGTTAGCGCTAGGAATCTCCACAACCTTGTTGTTTTCGGGATGAGACCAAATCGATTCCCATTTCAAAACTTGTTCGTCGGTTCGCTTGCAATCTTCATGGATGTTCAGCTATTTTTTTATATCCAATCAGTGTCCCATGCAGGTAAAATATAAATAAGCTCATGTGAGAAAAACTACACTATCAAAAATGGCCAGTCAAAACGATCATCAAAAGTGACCAGCGAAAGGACTACCAGAACATAAGAGATGGAAACATTCAGAAAATGAAGCTTGCAGTAATGTGGAAATCTAAACGATTTAGTTTTTTCAGAGGACCTCCATGCTTTCATCATTCCACGGGCATATTCCACGTCTACATAACATGGTAGTGAAAGCCGTTCAAAACACTGTTTGGGGAGCACGACTTTCCTGCTAGCTGGAACTCATACCCATTTCATCCAAGTTTGGCAATCTTCAAAAAATGTGGAAAGGAAAATATTAGAAAACTTACGCACTGCCTTGAAGCAGAGGATCAAGCCAAATTTACAGGCGACATTCCAACGATTCGAAGTTAAAGATCTTCAGGGTATTAATGTATTCATGGGGATAGGAGCCAAGTTAGACTTAAAGAACGCATCACATATAAAGCGCTTTTTGGACACCTTACGAGATTACCAGACGACACTAGGCTGCAATATTTCAGAGGGAACTGATGGCAGACAATGAAAGCTTCGTGGTTATTTGGGACGTATCTGAGCTACAAAGCGCGGAGAATGCACTATTCAGCTGAAGAATGTGTTGTTAGCAGCTGAAGAACACTGCAAGGTCGAGTGAAAATTCGAGTCGACTATACCACCTCTGGAGCAAATCAGAATCAGCTGTAACTCGACGACAAAGTAACCGGTCAACTGCAAAGGAAACAGGTTGACTGTCAGCCTTGAGGAAGCACTCGTGTCAGAAGTTGTTGTGCACAACGAGCATTTACCACTGGAAATGTTAAGATGTCGTAAATCTGACCAGTTGATTAACTCACCGGGAGATTTTTGTAAGAGGCTGAAATCACAGGTATGGTCATTTAATGGCCGGTGAATCTTAATTAAGGTTATCAACAAATCCTGGTGCTACTATGTATGTTGTATGCAACATCATCCATACAGACGACAAACAAAGTCGGAACCAACACACCTCCCAAGGCAAATCCACTGCAAAATGGAAGAGAAGCAAAGATGCGACCCCCACTTCTTACTTGGAACGTCCGCTCGCACAGGATCCATTTTAGCAAATACCCGAAAAACCTGTACGCTTTTCGTTTTAATGGTAAACTTTCATGGCGAACAGCGTCAAAAACCTTGGCCTAATTAGTATAAACAGTATCCGTTTCAGCTTTCATATTCAGCGTCATAACGCAGTCGCCCGAACAAAACGTTTATTGCGAGAGTGTCGACCTTCCAGGAAGGAAACAACCCAGGTGGGATGAACTAGCATAATCCCTGTGAACTAACCTAACAAACCATCTCAAATGATTATCTAAAAAACCTTTTAAACAGAGTAACTCAACCTGATCGGATGGTAACTTTTCACACAAATGGCAACAGGCAGAAAGAATGAGGCGAACACACGCTTGGATGGCCAAGAAAAAGGCAAAATGAAGTGCTAAGTGAAAAGATGATCTCTGCAGTTTCGAGGTTTCCGCTGCCGTGAGCTTTATGAGTGTCGACGGAATGCCATATGGAGTAAGTGAGAATTTATTACTATGCTTACAAATGGCCTCCGTAAAAACGGTTCCACCAAATCTAAATGTTCGCTACACTTGAAAAGAGATTCTGACAGAGCACCATTATCCTCCACGGAAACTCTTGAAAATAAATCTGCAAATATACTGTATTTCCACTCGTCATCAGCAACCGGATCATTTCATTTTCCTTCATCAAAATGCGTATTCTATGGTGATTTATCAGTTCAAGTTTCCTCCGTTCCCCCACTTTTAGCAAATCGCTTAAATTACACACTGTGATTTTCAGAATACTTTGTGAATGCCCCTAACGACGAGGTGTACGCCGATTAAGCCACAAGTACTTTTTGGTCACGAACCGCTGGAAACGTTTTGACGATCGTTTACTTCAAGCAGTCTTTTTTGCCGGCGAGCAGGTCGCGTTCAACCGTTCGCTCATTTACCAAATGAGAAGGAATCTACAAGAAACACCACTCCCGACCACAGCGAGCACCAAATGTTTGCTCCCGTCCGATTCGTGATGTTGTCGTGCTTTCTCAGTATATGCTTCGATTCCAAAACGGATGTTAGCGTTGTTGGTGGTGCAGAAATTTTTTGCAACTGTAACGCTACAGACCAGATTCAAGTTGTCACAACCGACGTAATAAATCTTTTCCCACGGGTTGGCTGGGTGCTGAGACTAATAAGAGCCATCTAAATAAGAATTTGCTGTGTCGACTGAGATGCATAATCATGACGCTTGCGTCACAAAAACCGAAATTCGCACCGTCACCAACTGTGGTTACCCTACCTATCCATAGACCCCGAAACTTTGTCCAGCAGCCCAACGGAATCACTGATCCTCGTGGTATGGGTACGACACAAGGAGACTGAGCAAAAAGGAGTAGCAGCGAAGATATACATCTCAGCAAGGCATTTCATAGCCATCCTGACAGTGCTGCGCGAACTTTCACCTCATCGACGCACACACCTTCAATGGTCACCGCATCATTCAACCTCTTCTTCGCGGTTTTTAAGCGACTGCAACGGAAAACCTAACAGCTTTTCATTTGAGATTCAGTGGGAAGTCACTTCTCGAATGTTTATTTGCACAGAGGGACAATACAGCTTCAACTATGAAGACATTACAAGCCCACAACAGTACATATATGAAGCAGAGACAATGGAAGGAGGTAAACGTAATTGAAATGTGCAGCGACCACAAACAGTTTACAGAAAACATCGAGCATCTACAAACTCTGACTGGTGCTGCGTGGTTTGCTTCAACAGTCTCACGCTTCTATCATGCGCTGTTGCAGTCTTGTGGGTTTCTGATACCTGCAACCGCACTCTCTGTGTGTAGGTGAACCGAGAAATGATCCATACTCCACCACATGGATTAAAGCTGCCTAAACTGCCACTGCTTCTGCCTCCCTTCGCTTTCGCATCGCCTTTTGACTTCAGTAATCGTGGCAGGACCATTTCACTTAGTTTTGAACATTGCTTACGCGATTAAAACTAGCAAAACTGATATGCGCAACCAAGTTCGTTGAAACCAAATCCTTCGAATGTGGTCAGTTCGCGGAATCAGTACTTCTCTAATATACCTCTGCACCTGGTCAGCATATCACATGCATAAATTTGAGAAAAAAGGACGACGGATATAACAGAATTCAGAACAGTGCATATCAACGCAATGCTTCTACACACCTTGGGCGAGTACAAAGCTCTAAAGCTGCCTCACAACATGATACCTGCCAAATAATTCATGGAAGCAGTTCGAAAGAACCTACTCCGCTGATGCGAACCTGCCAAAGCCATAGGGCAGCAAAACCGCGTCCATCTGCTCGCATCCGCGTGGAGATGAATGCGGTTTCGTGACGTAGAGAGTGGACAGGTCTAGCTCCTGAATGGGTCGCTTGCGATTCGAACGATCCCGAACTACCTTTCTCTTCTATGCCATTTGTTCATCGGGCAAACCAAAATGTGTCAATCCTTGTTGTCAGCACATATAAGCGCTTCGGAATTTCTTTTGCTGCTGCATCAGTGCAGATCCACCACGTTTCGTTCAACAATAATTTCACAGCTTCATCGACCAGCCATCTTTTGAGGACACCACCCTCTCCGCGACTATCAGCAGAAAAAGAGACCGAGTCAACCAAACATCGTTTTCTTCAGTGCCTGCAACGGTCAACACCACTTACATGGCGATACTCTTCCCTGACATGGAATGAAAGTGAGAGTGTGAAAGAAAGTAGGCGAATGGCTGCTGTGAATATTCGATACATAAACGAATATTTATGTGAGAAGAAAAGCTGGTAGTAACGGTGAATGGGATTAGGCTGCGCAACAGCAATCCTGTGAAATGCATCATAGACAATCGTAAGAGCAAATACATCAACTTGAAAGCATGAAAGAGTATTCCGGCGCTCAAATCACTCGGCAGATAATCAGTATCCTCCGAGCAAAATGAGCGCACTCACCTCGCACAAACACATCCTTCATACAATGGCGAAAGACTTGCGCTAATGAAGAGGCATGGCCAATTTGATGAGTACAACTTCTTCCTTTTCACACGTCCCACAAACAACCATCACGCAATACTGCAAATCATGCAAGCTAAACAGAAAGCCTGCAAACAACTTAACCTGCAAATATATCCGACACAAAATAAAACACAAAGATGGAGGAAACAGCAAACCCCCATCCCTCCATCAATAAACAAATACAACCAAAAAAATACAATAATCTGATAGTCCACGGAACTTATTTAGCTGAGGCATTGAATACAACGCATCGGAACCGATAATTCAAATACTGAAAGCATAGGACAGCACATGAGAAGAAATTAATGACGCAACCGCTCAAGACAAAACAAAACGAAGTTAAAAAGAAACAAATGAGACGAAATTACGCAATCAATAACAAACAGGAAATGGTTTATGTAGCACAATTATGTTTAAAATGTTTGTCTATTCCCATTGGTTTAAGCTGTTTTTTTTATGGGAAATAGTCGGGGAACAAATGTGGCGTCGCCACTCTGACGAATGATGAAACAAAATAAACACAGAAAAAGAGGAAAGCATTTTGCTTTATCTCCGACTTGCCCTCTTGCTTTTAGAGTTTTCTGGTCGTCGAGCGCTAAGCGAAAATCTGTGTGGAAAAAGACAAATACACCATGTCAACGTCACATTTGACGGTCTGAAGGCTTGTTTCACAGTAGAATGATAGCCATTCCAAGGGCTTCCCATTCAAAAAAGAAAGCATCAATTGGAGCTCATCGGCCACTACCACTGCAAAAAAATGGGAGAGCAAACCCTAGACAAGCTTTGCTGGAGGACATGTCGGCCAAAGGTATGGACAATCACAGAACGCATTGTGACAAAATCAGGTCTCGTCCATTAAATCTGCTTTCACTTCCCAAGGCGCTGTGAAGAGGCATTAGCTATCGCAGCATCCAGTACTACATCGATATGCACCGTTTGTTTGCTTATCCATTACAGCTCATCGTCATTCCTAACTGAGTTATATGCTACTCCTCGAAGGTAATATATAAATTAATAAGCAAAATTTTCTATGAAATTCTGTAAAGTGACTGATGAACGGGACAGCTGTCACATAAAGATGTGCAACCATACCTACCAAGTCCCCCATATTTCGGTGATCGAGCAAAAGCAAAATAAACAGCAGAACATCGACGCCAACATCGCTTGCACTTAAAGCCTCTTCGCGTGCCTTTACTGCTCAGTTAGGGGATGCAATGTTCCCGATGCACCAGTCATCGACTCGCCCTCGAAGCCTTGACCTAAACCTCTCATGATCCCCTCCTCGCTGTGCAAAGTGAAATGGCGTTGAGGAAAAACTATCACATCACAAACGCATAAGCACTCTTCGGCAATGACAACAACGGTCTATACCGATGCCAACGTTAAGTGACCATATAGGGCAGCCAAATCACATAAGAATGAAACAAATCCAACACGAGCACAAGGAATTCCTCGACATAGCAGCGCCCATAATTAGCCCATCTACTGTTGGGCAAGCCCGTTTTTTAATGTAGTGCCGGTATTTTAGTGGTTTTGTTGCTGTGGCAGCTATGTAGTTATAAATGCCTCCATATCTTGGGAAAAATTAAGGTCACGAAAAAGCTGCAGCACAAAGTGTTTTATAAGTATTCGCAGAAATACCCAAACGAGGATGATCGTGTTGCCGCCTCATGGAAAAATACCCAGTGAAGAATGCAACGCGAAGCGAAGCGACTGCCTCACTTCCCTGCTGCATGAATCATTTTTAGCGAATCCGCAGCGCTCTGCCTCTTAGAAGACGAAATCTTCGTCGGTCATGTCGATTGCCCATCGGAACTTTTCACGCTGCGTTCTATTGAAGATTTTCTCGAGAGGGACACCATGCTTCTTGCACCATGCCACCGAGATACGGGGATCGAGATAATTCAGCTTCGAAGTACTCAACGCTATTTGCTTGTTTTCATCCTGCAATCAAACAACACCCCGTACACATCCGCCGGAACGAATTAATCATGCCTAAAACCCTATTTATTTAAGAAAATATTTAAGCGTACAAGAAATTCCCTACTATGATAGCAGTTACTAACTGAAACCAAAATGTGGTAGCCAATCAAATGGAACAGCTCAAATGAATGCAAAAAAAGGAATACAGAGCCCTTTCGAACAGATGTTTCCTCGGAAAGGCGAAGGACACAAGCTCTCCCCATAAGCTTAGGACTCTTCACATTTAACAGGATCGCGTCGTGTGAAATCAACATCATCCCCATTAATAAGCACTACACATAAACATCGTCTAATATACAAACCAAAAGTCGAGGCATTCACACATCTATCTAATATGGGGCAAAACCTCGGAGAACATAAGCTTCCCTGCCAGTGCTACGAAAAATAGAAGCCTACAGATTTCTATTTAAGGAAACATATCAGCACACAATCGATTCGAATTCACAACGTATGATCACAATGCACTATTTCGATATCGAGGTTTCCGACGAAACCAACCACTGCTTCTTAGCACTTCGCCTCCAAGCATCTGTCCAGTAGGTCCCCCACTAAACTTGCTTCACCATGAGGATAAAAGTCCTCTCAGATTCCTGTTAACGTCTAACAAGAACAAAATACTTGTCAGAAACCACAATTGAATTAGTCCAACATAACCGCAATGTTTTCCTCTGGAAAGGTTGTTCTAATGTCTAAACGTCACAATTGAGGAACAGGTCAGGAACCATTTACGTTCAAGCGGAGTACTTCGACAACCAAACCACATGTGAAGAAACAGGCAAAGACTAAGAGAAACTCGGCAGATGACACACACCAATAAACTGATGAGGGAATGCCAACCTTGTCAGTTCGCTGTATCTTCAATCGTTTCAGCTGCTCCTTTACTCGCTCCACTTTTTTCTTTGCCTTTTGCTTTGCTGCATCTCCCCTCGCCTTTTCCAGCTCCTCCTGCAAGTCATAAGCATTACCTTGCAACCAAGGATCCACCCGATTCAGCGACAGTGGTGCGTTAACTCGTCACTTATGCCAGAATGGTAAACAAACAACAATGTCGCAAAATGTTGGAACTCTTAGCAAGACAAAGAGACAGACTGACCTTGGCTTCTTTAAGTTCGGCTTTTTTGGCCTTGATCTTGGCTGACAAGTTCTCCATGCTTTTTTCATGGCTTTTCGGTACAGCTCTTTGATGATTGCACAGAATGGCCACCTGTCGATTGGCACGATTGTAGGACAGCAAATTCTCTTGAACGCTGCCTCCTTCTGAAAGAGTGAGGCAAAACGTTGAGCACAAAAAACCATCCATTAAAGTATTTAGGAAAACGTTGAGCCGTTACGCTTCGCAACGAAGCAAACTGTTCTGCTGGAGCAATCTCCCATATCCAACTCAGCATTCACGCCTTCTTTTATGCCGTATTCGCTCATGCGCATACAAATTCAATCTACCCCTGACACAAACAGGTGAAAAGCACCGAAACCAAAAACCCAAGACCTGCTAAACGTCAAAAGGACATAAGCACAGCACCAACCGTTGAAACATCAGAAGGCACAGACGCGGCATTTCGACGATTGGTAAAGAACGACGTTCTTCGC
Source organism: Baylisascaris schroederi (assembly GCA_006503575.1). Taxonomy (NCBI): domain Eukaryota; kingdom Metazoa; phylum Nematoda; class Chromadorea; order Rhabditida; family Ascarididae; genus Baylisascaris; species Baylisascaris schroederi. The sequence continues at coordinate 250,178 of QEWY01000299.1, forward strand.
ACCTGATATAGGTTAACTCTCAATCTCTTCACATATTCACTTAGAACTGCTGTATTAGCTCACTTTCTTTTAATAACGTGCTTCTGCTTAAACGCTGAACCTTAAAAGATGTAAGCACGATGCTGCTTTTTGTGCATGTTTTATTATTAATCAGCAACTTCTGCGACAGCAAATGGAAGAAGCCCATTGACAGCGATATGGAATGTAGCATCACTTTAATCCAGGATGAGAAACGAGGAGGCGGGTACATCAATTTCCGGCAGCAGATACAGCATGAAATGCTATGATTCTAGGAAAGGATAGAGACATCAAAGAACCTCCAATCAACCTCTCTTAACAATGCGAACATTCCAACACTAATGATTTTGGAAACGAGTGACAGGGACCACTTAGAGTCAACAAGTAAATGGACATGAAACATGCCCTTTCAGTCCACAGAAAATGCAGCAAAACAAGAGGAGACGAACAATACGAGAAGAGAGTGCGGAAAGCAAGCAAAACAATAACCTTTGGTGAGTTTCTCGAGCTGCTGCTGCAAAGTGATCGACGCATTGTACGTTCGAAACACTTTGACAGTGAGGCCCGGCATCAGACTTTGCAAATGCTGATTCAGTGTGGTTGTCTGAAATGAAAAGTCGATGAATGATCAAGACGCTCCCTCCGAGTTCAATTTAAAATCGAGTTCAAAGCTATCCTCGTCATGAACTCGAGGCATTATTGACATGGACTACAGGTCTTTAACGACTCGCATCAAACTCAAGTATACTTCAAAGCACAAGTTGTGCGCCTTACCCGAAACAGGAACACCGCAACTAAACCAATCAAGCAAACGTCGTAGTCGTCGGACTCACGAAATGCACCTAAATCTGCACCGTGAACGCCCTTGCAGACATATATCATTCGAAGGATAACAGATAAAGTAACAAAAGCGATCATATACCTATGTGCCGAATTAAAACGCTGTACCGGTGTATCAGAAAGCATAAAAGAAAGCACTATAAGACTTACATCAAGCCTATCGAAAAGGTCGTCGCCTGGATCTTTGTTCTCCATAAACAGCTTCAGATTATTAAAGACACGCTTCTCGACCGGAACCTTGTTGTAATATCGGATACTATCCTTACCAGGGAAGTCGAATTCAACCACGTAGCTGCAAAACAGGTGATACAATTCAATGCACCTCGAGGACTCCAGTAAGAGCAGCATCCGCCATCTTGGATAAATGATCAGCAGATACAGGGCACAAGCATACACAACGTCAGTAATACCGGACCGATTTGGAGTGGTCCAAAAGCTACCCTTGCTGACAAACGAAGCAAAAAAAAGCGCTGCACAGTAAAGAGATGAAGAACGCACTCCTTGTCGTCAAGCTTCTCGTGCAGCTTGATATGTTCGCAACGCAGTGAACAACAACCCACTGTGTCTGCTACTTCGTCCACGTCTTTTTCGTTACCGGCTCGAAGTGCCAACTTAAACAGCAGTAGTTAATGACAGATACACGACAAATTTAACCACTTCCAGATCGTTACCCTCAAACCAGTGGAAAAAAACGACAGGCAGCATGATAACGCCCAGTACGTAAACCATGTGGCTACGGCAACCCTCCAAAAAGATGGAGAAAATAAAATTCGTCGGGAAAGTTTTCAACAAAAGTTCGAAAAAACACTGTGCAAGACCGGAGCATAGACTGAAGTCAGACAGCCGAGACACTAAAACGCACCATTAGCCTCCAATATGGTGAACGTACTATTGCAGAATAGGTCACCTCACCTTGTCAATAAAGTACAACGCAACCGCTCGTTGCCGGATCCGCATTTCTTTGCTCTTAAAATCGGCAGTGTACACAGCACGGATATCGTCCACTCGTGACTTCAGCCGTCGAGCCGTCTCGAATTTTTCGTAGTCCTTTTCACCCTAAAATTCAACTTTCGAATGAACAAGCATGGCGTCATGAAGGTGTGTTTCTGCAAAGAAACGACCATTTCTGCTCCACTAATATTAAATGACAAACTATTACACCTCCCTGACAACATTTGGAAATGGTTTGGGTGCAATAATGAAATCATCCCTAAATATAAAAATCGGTGAAGTTTAGCGGGCCAGTGCCAAACAATCAAAGTGCTTACCTTGATCTTCGAAGATGGGTTCAACATGATGTACTTGTTTTGTCCCAAAACGTTCTCGGTCCAAGAGCACAACCACGTGACTGTGTTATCATGGCGCACCTCTTTCCACTTGTGGCCTTCTGGCGGAACCGGAATTTCCGAATCTCTTAAAATGGCGTGATTAAGCCAAGTTTGGAGGGTAACGAACAGCGATGCAAAGATGAGTCATCAGACCAGCTTGCAAGTGACTTCTATCGAAACTACTAGCATGAAACCTAAGAAATCTGTCACACAAACATGTCATGAAGTTAATCACCAAGGACCTGACGATAACGGCCGAAGCTACTCTGCATTATAGCTGTCTAGGTATCAGACGACACATCGTCACCTTTGAATTCCAGTGCCGCTAATGGAAATCGCTCATATCAAACAGGCAACAGACAGTGCTGACATGTGATAATGGAGACAAATGTTTAGCGAAAGTCAAAAAAGAACGATACGAAAACTTTACTTTGAACAGTTGATAATGACATCTTCGGGTCTAACACGTTTTTTCAGTCGACCCATCTTCGGATGCCCTCCTCTACCACGGAACAATCCAGGAGGCTCAATTCGAAAATTGCCGATCTTTTGTCTGTGGCCATCGATAACCGCGTAACCATAAACCTTCATTTCAGCTTCCTTTGCCTAAAAATTCAAATATAAGTACGTTAAGCCACGAATTTTATGCTCAACAAACCGACAACAAGTCGAAAGCCTAAAATCACCATTGTTAACTTCCCATTAAATTAAGAATCAAAACATTGAACGATGAAAAGTGGCGCTTACACTGAAGACGAATACAACAACGACTTCCCAGGTGGAAACGTAAACATTAGCTTGCCTCAAAGGGGCACATTCAGTGATAACACTAGATGTATCCCCTCTCCCTCCTCCTCCCCAGCTGATTTGAAAATATTCAACGACTGCTCCTCCCTTACCGACGAGAAGTTTATGGCTAGATTGCGTCCCACGTCTTCGGAAAACATATGGAACGTCACTTCGGAACTTTCCTAAATTTGGCACTGGAAGTGATGCATCGGAAATGTCTATATTTAAGACAATTGCCTTTATGCTTTGCCAACACACTGGTCAGGCCAATCACCACACATCGATTTCGTTAGCTAAAAACAACGAACTTAAAAGGCATTGAAAATACGCACCTAGCAAGCACCTCAAGACAAAACATCACGGCCACCCGACAACTGAAGAGCACACTCAATGCCAACAACCTAGGCAACACTAAAGAAAGTCAATACGCCCACCTCCTTCAGTTTCTGCTTCTCTTCTTTGCTCATCGCCTTTCGTTCTTCGCTCAGCTTTTGGAAATGGGCTGCCATCGGTCTAAAGTCACATTTCTCTAACTCCGTTATTGTCTCCCTTTCGGCCGCCGTCATTGTCTGCAAAGCACAATTTTTCAGAACTGTTGTTCAAATTATTAAGGGAAACGCTGAGCATGAACAAATAATTCTTCAAGGATCCGCTAAAATTCCACACAGCAGTTACGACGGTTTTCGACATTGCACGGGCACATTGAAATCTGCAAGAAATCTACAAGACAGACCCTACTGCATGCTACAGCATGGCGCCCTCGATTAAAGAGCAAACCTTCCGCCAATCCTTGAAGAAATTGTTGTTGAACGCATCCTTCGTCGTATATTCGTGATCGAGCATCTTGGCATAGAACGTTGCCACTTCCTCAGCCTCTGGACTCAGTTTCATCACCTTCAACATTCTACTCTGAATTTCTACAAGGAACAAAAGGTCTTACATTCTCAAATATTTCCATAAAGAAGAAAGCCGACTTTGCCTATTTCTCTAACAGCTTTTGGTAGATTTCCCTAGAAAACGAGCGCACGCATGAATTGAATGTGGTGCACTGGGTCGATCACCAACTCAGTAAACGTGAAAACTTCCGCTTTGGATGACTCAAAAACGATTCAAAAAGTTACCTTGCCATCATATTTGAAGACGACGTCATCTGGTAAAGGAATGTAATCAGGCGCGAAGACAGGACCTTTGTGCGACAAACTGTTCCACTTGATACCATCCGGATTCTTCTCTTCTTCCCACCTGCAAGAAGGTAAGCCTCAAGAAGGATGCCACATGACAACCAATAAAGGCAATACTTTCCTAACGGCACCCTAACCGTAACACGACGTGAGGACTGCAGGCGTTGGAAAACGAACTTGTGCTAGCAACGAATATCACATCCTGCAGCGATATCGCATCATGACCGCAACACATTCAACATCAAATTGGGCGCAACTGAAGTCTGGCTTAAACGGAAACACAGGAAAGTAAAGAAAACAATCAACCATCCTTAATGTGCTAACCATTTCCAAACTTCTTCATCCTCCTCTTCCTTCTTCTTCTTCTTTGTGGGCGAGGTGCTGCTCCCTTTGGGTTCCTTTTTCATTTCCTTAGGCTTCTTTGAAGAAGAAGACGACTTCTTATCCTCTTTGGTCTTTTTGTCCTTCTTTTTCTTTTTCTGAAACAACATATAAACTGCTGAGAAACCAATCTAGATTGATCGAGAATAATGCGAAGCCAGCATTTCAATGATCACGCACGCTTTCAATTTTCTCAATTGGTAAAAGGAAATACTCCCTATTTGTTTCATAACCCGATCGAGCATATCGTCCAACTCCTCCAAACAAAAAACTCAATTTGTTCATGAACGCCGAGAAATCGTAAGCATTTGAAGAGAGAATTTCAACGATCAAAACACGAGTAAACCGCAGTTCAGCAGCACTTAGAGGTCGTCTTCCAAGAAAAATGCCACAAAGGTAGTTCATGTACCTGAGGTGCGTAATCGTCGTCATCTTCGTCACTTCCATGACGCTTCTTAGCGCTCCCTTCCTTGACACGAGCGCTAAGCGGCACATCGTCATCGCTGTCAAAACCGCCACTGGATTCTTCTTTGACTTCCTTCTTTGGTTTCGTCTGTTTCACTCGAGCAACTGAGGAAGCACTTAGTGCCTCTTCAAATGATCCTCGCACAGGCTGAATGCGGAGAATTTTGGTCGCTTATTGCAATGCATTTCCGGCTCTATTTTAGATACCTACTTTATATATTTTCTAATCTAAGACGACTCTCAGTTCATTCCACAAACGAATGCACGGAAAGCTGGAAGCAGTGAGACGGTTTTCCGTTTAAAATATCGGTAATCCTTTCCATCCGGACCCTCCAAACGAATCAACGAATCAATATCATATTGTAACGCCCCGGAATATCTAAACAACACTGCGGGAAAATTTTTTACGAATAACGAATGCTACACAGTACATAGGTCAGCAAGTCTGGTGGCCAATTGAAACAAGCGTACTGTAGGAAAGAAATACCTCAGTCTTGACATTCTTAACTTTGAGTGCGAGAGGCACGTCATCATCGTCCATCTCCACTCCGTTCCTCAGTGCATCCTCACTACCATAGCCACTAAAAGAGTATTTTCGATCATCAAAGATCGGTAACACTGCAAGACATTAGTAGATTGATGCAAACGCTAAAATAAACAATGCATTTTATCAAAAGACAACAGAAAAGAAAATTAAATCTACTCAATATTCAATTCTTTTGCGCCACTCTATGTGTGGCGCAAAGAGGCATCAAGCAGAAAGGAAAAGTAGTGCACTATCACAGAAACGATAATGGCAAGCATGTAGCTTCATTTCGGCGAGTACACTACTACGAACGCATCGCCTCTGGGAGCCACTAAAATATAACCTTCACATGTGCAGGCGGTAAATTTATAGTCTTGAGAGGCAACGAATTTTTCCACCTTTGCCCGGGCTACGAGGTCAATTTGCGACCAACAAACGTACATTTCAATATCGAGTTTTAGGGAATGAGATAGAACATCGGTGGCGATTTGAATGAATTTTGGTTGCTCGAAATGCACCATACGATTAGAGGATTCTTTTTGCAAATTACGGTGATTTGAAGCGTTAGGACTTGATCGAGGCGACAAGTGTGACCCCTTGTTCAATCAGCAAAAGAAGGAAAGTTGAAATCCACAAGAATCACTTGTATGGAATACCCGTCCTTTAAACAGCCGTTCAAAGAAAAACATAGGGATCAAATAATTACCCTAACTTGATAGTGACAAATTTCGTTTCAGCAGCCATTCCATGCAAACACACAACTACGATAGTATAATCTTAAGGAAGTCCCATTTAAAAAAGCTAGCGTGGAGGAAAGCAGTAGCAACCTTTCACCATTCGTATAGGCAGAGTCTCCGAGTGAATTCTGTAAGGCGGAAGCAACAGCGGTCATTCCTGAAAACATCGAAACGATATTTTTTAAAGCGCGATGCCGCAAAAGGATTCGAACGGATGCAAAATACGCCGGGTTAATTGAACATTTATTGAACGTCCCAACCTCTTCAACCGCAAAACGGAAAATGCAAACGTCTGTGCTCACACTACTGGTAAGATTCGGTTCTATTCGTGAAGCGCTTTGATCACTGGGTGGGCAACCCCCCATCCTTAATTGTGGGACTAGAAGGAGAGAGTAGGGACATAACCTGCACGTGCAACTTCGAAAAAAAAAAAGTGACATTCGGATCCAACAAAGAAACAACCACGATCACGAGTCCCCTCCACTACTCGAATGCATTTAAATCGAACATAGTGCAGTAAATCAGCTAGGGTGGTTGCTTAGAGTAACCTGCACGCAATACGTGGTAAATATGGGATTCTGAGATAGCCCAATCGTTTTGCAATTATCGAAACCCAACTGTACCATGCCGCAGTGCATTTACTGCTTTAAAATGATATGTCCTGCATTACGCCAGGTGGGATCAAGCATGATGCCGCGCCATAATGACCGCAAAACACTGAGTGCGCCGAACTTCTTCAGAGAAAAAATGCGCTCGCGGATGTTTGAAAAGATCAAAATTGCCCACCCGGACTATGCCAGTATGTAAACCTGAAAGATAGATTTACATGCTTGCTCAGGTGAACTCCGATGGCCCATCTTTCAAAACTTGGCACCGCTTATAAATCGATGCACTTCGAAAGCCCCTAGACCGCGATGCTGGGTAATTCTGATATTCGGAACGGTGGTTTTTAGTGGCATTGCGTGTTGCTAAATCTCGAAAGTTTATTCTCGAAAAAGAGGAATTGTTGGCTTCGCTTCGACAGATCACATGTGTCACTTGCCATATAGATCCATTATAAAACTTTGAGTGTATGTATGACACTCACCGCACTTTTAGAAGGGGAAATTTCCCCTGCTCTTTTCTCGTATCATAGCAAATATATACTGAGAATACCTCCTGCATTCAACAAGGAACTTCATAGAAAAAAAATTTTTTAGGTAAACATGGTAAAATACACAACACTGCTCGGCCCCCACCTTGCTCTCTTAATTCGCTCGTCTCCACTGCGACCTGCGACCGACTAACTCAAAGCTATGCAATGAAACGAAAAAATTAGCCATTCCGACAAGTGCTGTGTTTGCAATAACATTTATGGAGGCACAACCAGGCCTACCGCCTTCAAACGCAGCGAATATATGCGTGAGCCTGCGTGGTCACTTCTGTGATTTTTCAAAAGTGAAACGCAACGACACTGCCGAACAAAGAGGTGGAGACTTTATAAAAAGCTTCCTTTTGCTTCAGCTGCAACATATAATTTCAAGAAAACTCATCTGTCTTGCAACTCTGCTTCTCTCTCATTCGTTTTGCAAAAGTCCACTACGTGAACATCACCACCATCCTTGTTCAATATTTCTGCAGATTGCATCGCCACTTCATTAGGATATGTAAAATATCTGGTGGCGTAGACAATCTAACGTGAAAGCATTCAGAGAAAATCGGATGATCCAGATGGCTTAGCATCGCTGCCTCGGGACATATAGCGTTCTAAGCTGTTTAACACGAGGGAAGAAAGAAAAGTCAAGCTCAGAGTAAGTAGTTATACTTCATGAAGCAAAAGCCCTTTTTTACGTGTTTTTTTTTTTTTTTTTTTTGATGGTTGGGCTGCTTTTCCAGAAAAACAGTTTTCGAAATGCATGTAGCAATCGCTGCGTAGAATCTCTGATACTCTCAAGTTATATTCTTATCGCGGAAAGCATTGCTCTGGTCAGAAAGCCGAAGATGCGAAGAAGACTTCTCAAAACGTTACAGCCGACCGAACTATGAAATGTCTTCAACAGAAGCACAAGTTGATCACGGAAGCATCAACACCGTTCTTACGCGTACCTAACATATTGGCGCTGCCATATGCCGAAGTCGCTAGTTATCGAGCCCAAACTGCCTACCACGTCCAATTCCCCGGGCACCAAAACGTGCTGCTTCGGAAACCCAATCCAAAGCCTTAGTTTACTTACCCTTGCTTCCCTAACTAGCTTGCATATCTACTACCACTATTTTTTTGCGTGCTTCCGCCCGTCTTGGCGCAAACGGATAAAACCGCCCATAATCGATAGCTCGCGCAGCTAGATCACATTCACGATATACATGATATGCTACTATACGATTTAAAGATGAGTGCCCAAGTCTGAAGGTGCACACATTTCCGTTGATTGTTTAAATGACTGCAGAACTTCAGTTGTATTCTCGTTTAACAACTGCATGGAAATATTGCTTTTGCGGATTTAAACTTTTGTCCCAGCTGCGTGCGCCTAGTGCTAAAGTCGAAATCTTAGAGCTTTGACAACAATTTCGGCGATGAGACGTCAAAATCCCTTCAAGCACGTGCCAAATCTCTTAAAAAGCGAGCTACATCGGTGCATCGCAGGTCATGCCAGACACCTTCATGTTATTATGGAACAACCTCGTCTTTCAAAACCATTAGAACGCTATTGAATTCAAAGAAGAGATGTTTGACAACGTCACGATTACAGAAGCATCTATCTTTCAAATCAGGTTGAAGTTCAAGTGCAAGTCATCGAAAACGGGAAATTCTTCCACTTCCACAAAGCCAATGCCGATGAAGTTTGCCAGACGATGTGAATTATCCCAGCAAATCTTTTTGTTGACGGGGTTAAGGTAGGAATCCTTGACTTTTTCGAAATACTGAGGTCTGCAGACATACTCTTACAACGCCCAGCAACAATCTGGCAACTCTGAAGAATGGACATATTATTCCACTAAACGCATAATAACTGCTGATAAAAAAAAAAAAAAAACGGCGCCCATACAGCTAAAGTTTCCTTAGCGCTGAAGTAATCGATGAAAGGATTTGCTGCTGATGAAGTTACCGCCCATTAAAGCTCAGTGACCAACGTACACGTTATGCAACATTCGGTTAACTGTTAGGGCTGCGCCCATTACGTTCATCATAACGCGCTACGGGACGGTTTGAAGACCGATCATGCCTGTTAACACTCGCTGAAATGGCAGTGTTCCTGGCGGCAGCATAGTTCCGTTATTGGGTGGCGATACTCAAAGTCCAATTGCACGAGTGCTAAAGAATCACCCTCATCAAGAACAACTGCAAGAGAAAGAGCAGCTATGGTGATACTACAAAATGTAAACCTCCCACATTTCTAAAACTTTGCTCTGCATCAATGATGAACTGTAATTCAAGGCATGAGCCATCAGTTTATTTGCAATAATCGCATTAGACAATTGCATAACAGCCATCAGCTGGCATTAAGAACAACGCCAACATAAATAAATCTTCAACTCATTGCTAACGACAGTAGTAAGAGAACAACTATCTGATGAATGTCTATGTACCGCCCAAGCAACAGCTGATGAGACTTGGAGTTATGCCTGAACGAAAAGCGCTCGTTATTTTCAACTTTTTTTTCTTTTCGATTACGTCGAAGCTGGCATTTAAGTGAAAATCACTAATTTTTCTTGTTCGGTAGTTAATTATGTATCCCTCGAAAATCGCAAGCAAAACCTCTTTCGAATTACCACGAAATGGTTAAAATGCATGGAATGGGCAATTATCTAAATTTGCTAGCGATAGATTAATACTAATCATCTATTTTCAATACAAAAACAACAACCTAATTTTGGTCACCTTATTCGGAATGCAAATGATTCCGCCTCGCATAGCTGTTCAGACAGTACTCAAAACATTGGCCGGCAACTCAACTCAAAACCGGCAACTTGACAGAAATGAATGTTTGCATAATTGAGAAGCTCCAAATCTTTCAGAAACTTAAGTCCTCTTCACAATAACTAAATTGGCATCGCTTCCTAATACCTCTCAAAGGTCGGCATTTCCTACTAGGAAAATCTATCAGTGTTTTCTTCTCGCCCATCAATCGAAGCGATAATATTAGACGCATCAGTGCATAAATCACCAAAAACGTTGTGTTCCTATCAACTTCCGCACAAATTTTTCGTATGTTTAAGCGAGTTAAGAACGAAAACCTGGCTCTCTGATATGCCTATCGTTTGTGAGCACAAGAACCGCATTTCCAGTAGCTAGCTCTCGATTTTGCCATCTACCCGCCATGCAGCGCTTCATCTGTAGACAGTTCACATCCCTATGTCATACAAATCAATGCTCTCAATCTAATTACAGCAACATCAAAAATTTAAGCAGCACATCCAAAAGGTTTCTAAAAGTCGCTGAAAAGGGAAATGATGAACAAAGCAGACATTCGAGGAACACTTTCACGCGTCCCACAAGCCGAGAGGGAAGAACAAATAGTGGCCGTAAGCAGATTATGTGATGTCACCAGTCCAAGCGACTTCTGTTCTGTCGAGGCATTGGTATAAATTACGCGAACATCAGGTAATATGGTGATTCCCTGGCGTATTTATAAACGCAACATTAAAATCTCCAAAATGACATACACTAAGGCACAATGACTGAGATGCCTCTAATACTGAGACCAAATGCAAGGGAATACAAGACTTCTTTCTGTGAGTGATATCTACTTCATTTGCATTACTGGCACTTTACTATTTAGATGCAATTATATTCGCAGCTGCGCATTAGATTACAGTCATTTGAAGGAACATCTTCCATTTCATGAAAACTCCAACTGCTAATTTCTAATCGCACTCGCAGATCTCTAATTTTAGCGTCATCTTGCAGTCTAATAACCTGAAAAGCAGCGACACGCGGGATTTAGGATTGCCCGTATTTCAACAAACATGAATATACTGAAAAATTTTCGTGAAATTATTTCGGTCACTCTAATTTCTACGCTATGAAAATGCACGTGAATTGATTAGAACGATTTCAATTATCAACGGTTTTGTTCAGCAGCAGAAAGTTTCTGATGCAGTGAATACTAAGGAAATTAGCTGATGATTCAGGGCAGCATAAATTCTGGTTCGATAAAAATGTTCGTTGATCCTACTCATTAAGCAGTCCCATTTGACAGTCTGCGAAATGTCTGTGACCTGTGAAAGTCGCAGTGACACCTGCGAACAACATCATACATTTTAGCGCTGAAATGTGAGCAATGTTGGACAACGAATATCTTGTTTCTCCAGGTGATATTTTTCAAATTTTCTTTACATCTTCCCACAATCGTATGCTACTACCAACGCTTTTCTTTTTCTCTCGAGCCTGCGGATATAACTTCCAGCCCCTCATAATGTACGATTATTGTCCCTTGAAGCCCATTTCCTGAAAGCCGGAATTTTCTGTGTAGCTCATCTGTAGAAGGCAAAGAGCGGGAGAAGGGGGAGCGGAAGTCGAGCAGGAAGAAGAGGTGATAGTGCTGCCTCACAATTGGAGGCTGTGGTTTGTGACCGAAACATGAGCACGGCACTGTGTGGTCTCTGCTCTCACAATCGCCGTCTGCCCTATAATCGTTTCACTGAAAGTGCAACGAATGCGACCATTTCCGTAGTCAATGAATTTCATCGTCAAAAACGTTCAGTGAACACAAAATTTTATTCTGGTGAATACTTCAAAGTCTTAAATTATTCTTTCGGAATGGCAAAAAATAAAATTAAAAAAAAAAAAACTACCTTGTGAGTGTCATATAAATTGCGTTCGGATAGGATAATCAAGTGAAAAGCTCACATTGAATTAGCCATGATATTTACAACAATTTTATGCCACGTTAATGTCAAATTAGAGCGTAAAGTTGGCTCCAGTTGTTCTGAGAAATTACAGCGCACAACATCAACAACATGCGGCTCGAAATAAAAAAAAGACAGTGCGCTTGATTTGTTTGAAGACTTGCAGATTGAAGTCAGCTAGGAAAGAAAAGGAATTCATTGCGCAACAGGCGACTTTCACCTATTTCTTATCGCTGAAGCGATTGTTGTACCCTAGCATGCGCTTTCCGCATGAGTTAGTGGCATCGAAGAGCATAGAAATCAAAGAGCACATCACTTCAGCTGTTTTGCACTGGCTCATTGGCAAAGTTCAAACGGCGAGCATCCCTCGTTAGACAGCCATCTTGCAGAGGGCACTTAGGTGATATGAACGGCTTCGCTAAAATCCTCTTTTAATCCCATGCAAGTATCGCCTCAGCTAGCACTAACTTTGGTAGATGGTTAAAGGTTTCGTCTCATTAAATGAGCGGAAAAAGGAGATGATGCAAGAAACTACTAACATTCACATACTGCGATCATTCGTTCATAGAACTCTTTCATTAGGAATAATGTTGAAAAATGTTAAAATCCATGAGAGTGGCATGCTGATCTTTTCTAGCATGAACGCATTGCACATCCCTGTTGGGTCACAGAAGTCTCGTTCCCGCAACTGTACCCCAAACTGCTTTATTTACGTTTGTGAGCATAACACAAGCTAATCACTCAACTTTACCACTGCGCATCGTCCTATTATCGCATAGGTCACTACACTCGCAAGCGAAAACCGCTGATCGCAAAACTGCTTGAAGACATTTCTGAATGTCCTAGACGCCAATATCGAATCTACTTTTAGCGGCACTATGACCAACCTTGCAAGGCCTTACTGCTCCCGAAGGTGAATGCAGCGAGAACATGAATCCCCTGCTTGTGCTAACCGTTCCAGACGCGCCGCCTACGCAACCTCTGGTCAAAAATCTGAGACTTAACGCGTGAGGGTTTACGCATAGTGAATGAACAACCAGAAGTGCTGAAACAGATGCAGTCCAACATAAATCGGATATAAATGTCCACTTTGTTAACGAGTCATCACTCTAAATGGGTAAGTTTTAGTTCAGACCGAGAGCAGGAGATCACGTGGTACGTCCTAGTTTCAATGATCGCCACAGTTGTCAAATGAAATTTCCGGACAAAAAATAGCGTATTCTAAAACAGAAACACATGATGGTCAGTTTACTCTTTCAACGTTCAATAAAGACAGTGATTTCAGAACCTCTGCAGTCGAAAACGGCTGGTGCTAAAGTTTGAGGGTTGTCTGAATGACAGCGAAATTTTCGACTGCAGCTCGACGATTGGGGTAGTCCAAGCATACCGGAACCGATATTTCTTGGGGCAGAAAAGAAAAATTATGCACGTATCATTTTGCATTTATCACCCTCCACGAGCACACACAATTACGATTCACTTCGAAAAATCCGGCATGTCTGAGTTAGCGCTGCTGCACACAAATTTTCATAGATTTACGCGACAGACCACTCATCAACCAGTATTCCACTGGTGAACGATGACGGTAGTCGCTCTTTAACCACACCTTCCAAAACTTTAGGAGAGATAGTCTGGTTCAATGCTCATTGTTCACCCCCCTCCCCGAAGATAGTATAGTGCTAAGAAGTGCAGAAACAGCCCACCAAACGATTCCTAAATACGGTAAACGAAGTTAATGTTAGTTGTTGTAGGATGTATCCTGGACGATATCAAAGGAACTAAGCAGCTAACGCTGGTGGGGTGGAAAGAAACGCTGGCAGTTTTTATGCTGGTTGGGTAAACTCTGAAGCAAGTAGGGACTCCTTCATCACCAACATCGTGCTATCACCTCATAACATTACATTCAACCAAGCGCTGAGGTCTAACATGGGCACTCAGACGTCACTGACCGTAGCCACCGCAAGTCACGCCCTCTTCTCTCCTCGTCACGCCCCTCCCATCACAAGCCGTCAGCGAAGTTGGGCACACATCACACAACTAGGGTACGGAATTCTACTTGAGAAAACAGCCCAACCGTCTTTGAAAGGAAGTGAACCAATGACTACTGCCACAATGATATAACCGGAAGTCGTAATAGAACTCCCTCCCGATGGAGATGAGTTGAACTGCGAGAGTGGGATTTTAAAATTGTGAGAACGGACAAGCAATTGCTGTACGCCTCTAAAACATACAATTCGACCTGTTTGAGGTGACAGGTGATGGGGCAACATAACAAAATCGGGGATTACAAGTGAACAGAGGCAGTCGAGAAGCATCTTCAGCGACCGAAGTGGAGTGTTGCCCATCGGCTATGTTCAAAAAAGAGCGAATTTCAATTTATACGTCATTTAACTCTTAAACACTTTCATACTTTCGCATCACATTTTGCAAATACATACTCAACATTAATGAAATCCGCCCCTAGATGGGCGCTGAACCATCAACAGCGAGCCGCACACACCGCACCTGACGACCACAAATGCCACGAAAAAACTAAGTCCCTTCTCTGGCAGGGACATAGCCGCTGAGCGCATTCGGCCGCCTCATTGATTGAGTTTCTTGGAATGGCTTGCTACTCACAACAAATGAATACGGTAACTGGCATCCATCCAAACTGGCATTTGCTCAAATACTCATAATTCGAAAGTCTGATGCAACTGTGCCTGGTTCTTTAGTGATTGAGTGGAACAAAAATTTGGTGGGAGGATGATGCGGGTAAAAGTTCAGACAAGCTCTTGTAAAGGAGGATGCAGCAATTGGAGACATAGGTGTAACACCTTTTATGAGGCCACAATTGGCAGAACGTAACGAGTGATTCAAATAACTGCTCATTGCTGCACCCCACATTACGAAACTCATCACTAAGAGTTTCATAGGTTGGGTGTGGTTCACACCTTACCGCGTCAATAAGGAAAGTTGGATTATTCTCGGTGGTGCCTTCCATCTGGCAAACTGTAAACAAGTGTGTTGTTATTGATGTTGCATAGGGTTGTTCCGATTGGGACGCTAATGCAATGCGAAAATAAGTTCTCATCGTTTTCGTTATGTATATTTGCTTGTGTGGTAATCGTTATTTACGAATCACTGAATCTGAAGTTGCCAAAAAACGCACATCCTACAATGATCTCTCTATCACTTTTTACGTTGTTTCATCAACTGCGAATGCAGTTATAGAGATCTGAAAGTGCCAAGAAATTTGCATATATTTTGCAGACGATCTGGTAACCGTTTTGTATCGCTCGAATCACAGAAGGTAAGTAAAGAAGAGACTTTTACACCTTGCCTATCTAACTAACCGGATCCATAAGTTTCCAACAAAATTAGAATGTTCACACTGCCTTTATATTTTAACCATCCCTCCCCCTCCCCCTCATGCAGAATGTCATCTGTTTGTGTAACTATACCGATGTAAAACAAAAAACGAGCTGGTGTAAATTGCACTTTGGTTTCTGCCCACATTGAGACTCTTATTCAAAAGTGCATATGTTGCCGCACTTTCAAAACACCAATCCGATTTTTTTTTTTATGCGGCAGGGCGTATGTGCTGCTTTAGCAGTATTTTACAAGCGTAAAATGAGAGAAAACATTAGGTGGCCATATTTTGAAGCTTGTTTTATGTGACAATTGAGGCATTTCGAGGATTACAGGATGTCTGCAGAGACAGGAAGTGCATAATTCCCCGGTTGATAAGCAGTCCTCGCGCGAATGTCGGAAATGCAAACCTCGACCCGAAATGGTGTACAGGGTCATCTAAAGCGTTGACGCACTAAACTCTAACAGCTCATAGAAAGTAACATTACGGGGGATGAGAGCTAAAACGGAAATGAAAATTTTCTCGAATATACGTTTTCTTACTTTTTTTTCGATCGTGTCTTATTCTTATTCTTTTTCGAAATTTAACGGCTTAAGTTCCGCCTTCCATACTCTAAAAGCAATCGTGGAATATACGTCGTTTTGAAAATTAACGAACGATGTGAGCCGAAGAGCTTCCAAGCCGCAGGAGGCATTAGCTATTGCAGATTTTGTGCAATTTATAAAGCCAAATTCTGTGCACATTGTCGCTGCAGGGGATATGAAGGATCCGATTCAAGAGTCAAAAAACTGCGGTTCGACGCCACTCGCAACGATGACGATCTCATCTCGCTTCACTTATCGCGTATCTTCTTCATTTATTACACTTTTGGTTGTTCTTTCAAGGATTTTGTCTCTTCCACTATGTTATAGAGTTTGCATTTTGTTTGTATTTCAAATCTCAGCAAGTTTTTCTAGTCAAAATAAGGCAAATATTCATACGCTTTAAGTATAACAAATCAGCATATTTCATTAAGATCTGAGAGTCACGAGGACTTGAGTGTCTCCGACCTTCTCACGAAAACTATTACGTACACAGACTAGTTTTTCGGCAATATATTCTTTAACGCTTAGCAATCGCACTAGCGAACGCAGTTAGATGACCTGCTTATTGTTTTTTCTTTTTTTTCAACTAACAAGCGCTGCCAACTGATTTCGCTAATTATTTGCTGGCGACACTGCTCATCATTTAAAGGCCGTTAGGTCGCCACCCAGTTATCCAATTAAGCTGGAGGAAAGAGGAGACATTTCCGAGGTCGTTGGTTCTATAACTCTTGCCATTGTTCAAATTAAGCTTTTAGGAGCCAATCATCTTGTTTAAATCACTTTCCGGAGCCGTTAATTTACATTCCCCACGACATGGCTTTTTTAAAAACGTAACATATTCCGTGTTGAGATGGCTGCATTGCGAGTCGTGTGGGGCTGTTTGTGTGACCTGGCGAGCTTCCTGGCCATCAACAAGCTGAATGTTGCAACTTTATGCATGCAACTTGCTGTTCAGAAGCTTCATTAAAAGTACTGTAAATGTTCTCTCTTCTCTCTAGTTATGTCGTCTTTAATTTAGCCTGACGTCTGTCTTTTGTCTTCTAGCACAGATGTCTTTGTATTGTTGATGTTTGTTTCGTATGTTGACAGTCGCTACATTCGAATAAAGAACGAATCTCGTTTCAGGTTCAGAAACATTTCTTCGATTCGATGGTTAGAGTTGATAGGCAAGTTTTATTGCGATTTTTGCTTTAAAGCTGCGAAATATTGCCTATCGCTTAGCACCATTGCTAACGCCCCATAGAAAATTGCGGATCGGTGCGCTTACCGGTGACGTTTATTATTTCTGTATTGAAAAAGCAATGCGGCGTAGTGGAGCGTCAACCGATATTACGGAACTGAATGCACGTTTGGCAGTTCGTCGTGCGGTGGCCGAGATGGTAGCCAATCCACAGCACACAATTGCTGTTCTTCTGAGAAGCGGCAACATTGAGTAAGCGCTTTCTTATTCGCTCTTTAAACCTCAACTCAACATTCACAATCACTGTTCAAATGCACAAGGGACAGCATTGAGGAGGGTGGAGAGTGAGTGAAAGATCTAATCGAAATAGATGGGGAAATGCTTTCAAAGAACCTTTGCTTAAATCTGAAAGCATTTGCACTTGGAAGTTAGCCACTGTGTATGTTGGTTGCCGTAAAATTTACAGTGTATCACCTATTCGTTTCTTTCACGAAAAGCTTTTGTTCTGGTCACATGAAAATTTCTTTGTAAGCCTAATGAAACGAAGTGACAACTCATCTGTTCCTTATTTAAAATACCGCTTAGGAAGTAACCCGCAACAGTTATTGCAAATACATTACTCACGTTTTCATAAAGACCTGTGGAGGAGGCCGAAGAGAGGAAATAGAATTAAGCAGCACTTATAAAACGTTTAATTTTGAGGCCACCATAGGCATTGGACTTAGTTGTGGATTTTTAAATTCCTTAATGCATTCAATGTAACGCCCCTTGCACTAACAATTTTGTTGCCCGGTTAGAGCACGTTCTACTTGTTCGTTGTGAAAATGATGTTGGTTGCTGTGCACCTGACTACGTTCTACCAGATGTTTCGTATGTATTTCTTCGGGTGATAATGGAGATGTTCATAGACAAGCTGCAGCTGTGATTTTTGAGTGAAACGTTGATTGAGTCAGGCTTTTTCCTGATTTTTGAGTTGGTTTAAACCAAAAAAAAAAAAACTTCATCATTAGTTTGACGTTTCTGAAAGTTTTCATTGTTACGCAAGCTAGCTATAACCGAGAATCTTTATGATTATGTATGAGGGTCGTAATTTTGTGTAACGACTGAGCTGTTCGTAGTTGCATCAAGATACAGCATGCAATGGCACAGGGGTTGCGTTATGAGAGCACCAGCGGATCCTCAATAAGTATTCAAGTTTTTGAATCCCACTTTGCTGCTTGATATCACCTAACTGCTTGTTTTATGTATGTATTGCAGCAGCAGTTCAAGCGACCCGATTTCCAAACTCATCATGGCGCATTTGGAAAACGTTTACGATAGAATTCAGGTGACTTGTTGATTGGCTTCCAGCTGGCATTAGCCGCAGGAAAATTTCCTCTGGGATCCTTCACAGCACTTGTTGCTTGTGGTCCCTTAATCGTTTTGTTCAGTGTTCTGGAGTTGTTTCCAGCCAGTTAGATAGTAACTCCTTATGATACGTCTTCTTCTACTCCAAGGTGAACACGCGAATGTTTATTTGTTTGATTTGCTGGTGGTAGAAGATTGGTTCTTTACAGCTTTTTATTCCCTGTTCAGGTACTCTTAAATAGACTGCATTTGTATTGATACGTCGAAAGGACGTACTATCACGTAGTTGTTACTTTAGCTCGAGGTAGCTTACAATATTGGGTAGAAATTCGAAGGATCCGGTCATCTATGTATAGTTGCTATGGGGATGTAAAAGTCCCATAAATCGAGAGAGTACCCAAACTTCAGAGAGCACGGAGTGCTATAACAAGGTCATAACTTCGTTCAAGACCCTGAGAACCGATTGAGGGTACCCTTAATTTGGGCTTCGTTTGCCAGCATTAATCCGGGAGATTTCAAGCTAACAAACTGCCATGAAAACGTTGTTGCAGAAATATTGAAATTCATGCATTGCGTCCCAGTTTATCGTGTTCTCATATCGGTTTTTTCACGTGAATGCCCCTTCAAAAAACTCCCTTGGAGGTAAACTAAGTGGGCACGTCAATGTGGGGAAGTTGCACTGCACAGTTGGGCACAGTATATGTTTTTTGCAGCATAGCTCGGTACGTTTGTGAATATGAGTTACTCGCATTTGATCTAGTTATATGAGTTTTATTGTTTTGAGACTGCGTTGAATTCTGTGTACTTCAACCAGTCCATACTCTTTGCAAGTTTCAGTGCGAAGTTGTTTCGTGTGGAAATGCACCGCCATCGCCATCTTCCATTCTGAAGTTTTTACAATTGGACAGCGAAGAAAGCAGCAAAGATATTGTACAGCGATTTGGTAGGCATTTATCACAGTAATGTGTGTTGCGAGGAGTTCACTAAACACTACTATGTTCTTTTGATATGCGATTTTTTTATATGGACGCATTCACGATCTTTTGTGAAGGTAATAATGGGATCATAAATACGCAGATATGGGAATAAAGAATGTTGAATAATGTTGGGGTTGCGTGAAGTATGTTCAGGATTTACTACTTCAGGCTGAGGTGCGGCTTATATACCTCAACAAGTCTTGTTTTTTATACTATGGCATTTACATGCCGGGTGGGTAAGTTTGCTTGTTTTAGTTGATAGGACTATAGTTATGAATGCCATTGCTGGGAATATGCTCCTTTGTGAATTTCTACCGCTTATTTTGTTCATCGTCCGTTGTTATGAAGTTGACGTCTCAGGTGAGATGTGATCGAAAGGCCGCTTGATTAGTACTGTACTCATAAGTAAGTGCGGATGTTATTCAGAGAATCGATATATATCAGCGCGTATGCAAGAAATGGACGAATGGAGAAGGATTAGCACGTCGCCATTGGATCAGCTGCAGGCTGCACCAGTGCCTTCCGATGTACCGCCATTGGACGCAAGAGCTCTGGCCAGTGACTCCGAGTATGCTTTTCATACATGCTTTATGGCTGTTTAGTACTGTTCTTTGTTATACTTGGTGCTTAAGTGGCTAGCTAATGGCCTGATGCTTGATTTTATTCGGATGATGGATTTGCCACAATTGATGGTAGATTAAGAAGTTATTGTGCTAGGCCTGGAATCGTCACAAAGTTTCGACATGTAGTCGAGGATCGTAATCTAGAAGGAATGCGATCGGGGCCGTGTGAGTGTGACCATGAATCGGGTCAGACCACATCCAAAGTTATCGTGATCAATAGAATTGGGGACCGAAATCGATGTTGCAAATAGCTCTGTTAGAGCACTCAAGCGTTAATCAACTAGGTGTACAGTATTCAACACGCGCTGTTTATTGAAATGTGCGCATGTTGAATCAGCTGTTCCAATCATCCCACTCACCTGTTCGCTTTTTTGACGATGCGTAGTATTTTCAATGGATGCATAGAATGGGAGCAAAGAGATGTGCCTCAATGATTGCTGCATTTTAAATGCTTGTGGATGTTGTTTAACCCTTGGTGATCGCCTCGGAAGGATTGAGGTGGAAATTAAACGTATTGGATCTTTCCAGGAATTCTTATGGTACAAAGAGCTTCTTTTGGCGCAGGGGGCAAAAAATTTTATTGACATATGTCCCATCTTCTCGATACGTCAGGTGTCGAAGGTCATTAGGAGTAAACTACTTGTGCAAAATTATTCCCAAATTAGCATATGGAATAAATATTGCTTCCTCCACTGAACTTCATTTTCGCGTGCAAAGAGAGGTTTGCTTGTTACATTTCCAACGTCACCTCGTTTCAACAACTTCTGACGTGCCACCGTTACTGTTGCGTTGATGACAGATTTTATTAGCACCATTCTGCTGTATTTTTCAGTAGTCCTGTGCCTTTACGCAGTGGGACGGGGAATCTGATAACGCTTGACGAGTCAGTTGTGCGATCAGATGGAAACGTGGCTGGCTCATCGGAATCCTCGATAGCCTCGGTGGAAAGGGTGTGGTCGCAGTCTTCTCATGATTCGTCGTCGGAACGGAGGTGTGCCGTGTCGTCCTCAATTTCTAGTCAGGCGGATCGGACCAACGACGCACCAGTAAGCGGTGAGCAAGCGAGCCAATTGGATCTAATTGCTAAAACGGTAAGGCTTGTTTTTACTCTTCTTCACTGAAAGGAAACAATTTGCGTTGACGAATTACTTTTCAGGCATCGTTCTTCACGCTTTTTATCTACCACCTGGGCGGCCTTAATTGGGACCAGCAATCCTTAGTTTAGTATAGTGGCGAGCACATTGTTGATCCTGAACATCAACAAATCAACACTTACCATCACAACAGCTAGGCTTGCGTAGTTTTCAATGAGCCGTGCTAAAGTATGCAGCTCTCTGGCCTATTCCAACTGGTCCCCGCTATAAGCCTAAGCAAGATAATGACTTCAATGATACCAAGTGCACTGAAGCTCGTGTACACAGTGTCCAGGTAAGGCTTTCGGCTTGATTATCGTTGTGGGCATGCCATAACATTGTTCTTTCAAGGTGACGGCTCGGTTAATGAATGATGCGTCTTTCATGGAGCAACTGCGTACTGGAGGGTCGTTATTACTACGACCGCCTGAGGGCATATTGGCTTTTGAACGGCACGTGGTCGAGCACATGCAAAAGGCGGAGCTTGATGCATTGCCAGCGATTCTTTCGAAACCAGCTGTTATTCCATCGGTGCCTGTAGTTGATGGAGAATGTACAGCCCTCACAAACTCTCTCACCCAAAATATCGACGTTGGTTTCACTTTATTGTTGTATTTTTAACGGAGTGTAATTTGTGCACATGAGAGCTTATTAAGAAGGCTGCTACTGAACTGTGCGTAGCGTCATCCATTTCGCGTGTACTTGCCAATATTTGTAATTCGTTTTTGGTTTCATCTAGCATCTAATTCAAGGCGACAGGACAAAAAACCAAAGGGATGTAAGTGATATGCGAGGGTAATGCAGGGTAGTGCAGAATATATTAAAAAAGTAATGGCTGTTTCAGAAAAGTCGCTTAGAGATGGAGATATCGATGTGGAAGTCGCACATGAGAGCATACGTTACTGCAATTAAATATTTGCGCGCTGCGTTATTTTTATTACTATACCGCATCAATATTCAAGATTCTCAACACCTATCCGTCATTCTCTTTGTGTATTTTCTAAAAAATTCCCCAATTTGAATACCTTTAAACTGATTTCACGTTTCCTTCCGATCTGTTTTGCTTTTGCTTCTGTGCACCATCACGTTATTTGTCCTCAGGTATCTTAACGAGACTGTGCACGCCAAAGGTGAATTTAGACCTTCATTAACATGGAATTCTTTTGGAAGCTTTGCTGTGCGCAAGTTAAAAGGTGATTAAAATTCCTTGCCTGAACTGGCCCCGTTTTCGTCATCTTTGACCATATAAAATTTGCGTGATTTGCGTAGTAAACAAAAGAGATATCTCGTGCTTTTCGAGGTCTTCACGCGCAATCAATGAATCGTAGTTCGGGCATTCTCTCCCTTCAAACACCTTTTTTCGGAGCATACTATATCATTCAGGTAACTGAAATGCTGGCATTTAGTAAGTTATGTTATCAATAACTCCTCTGATGGCGACTTAATAATTACTTTCAGAATTTTTTCAGGAAGAGTTCGAAGTTTCAGGAAAGGCTGCTGGCACCACAGAGTCAGTTCTATGCTCTCTGCATGGCATGCTTGTTGCATATTTTTTAATGAATGTGAAACATGTACTATGTCGTGTGTATTTCGTAGGAGAGGAAGCGTGTTAAATGGCCGGCTGCAAGCACTGGATCGTCTCATCGTTCAGATGGCAACGAAATTACCTGTCGTTATATGCCAGCAAGGGTGGCAACAGTGGACGCATCGGTTGGCACTGAGTGGCCTGAAGAGCGACTCACGACTTCCGCTAACATGGTCGAAATCGGAGTTAACACAAGCATGGATATAACGGGTGCATCGCAGGACGAAAGTTCGAGCGTGGTTACAGCCGAGGATTTAAGTGCGGGACAGATCTCCAAAAATGCAGTTGATTCTCTCTTACAGAGGTGAGCAGTGCATTTCTTATTCTTGTTTGGATTTAGTGATTACGCAAAAATACAGTGGTTGGGTTTGCAAAAGTCTGAATATTTTCGGACATGGCATATGAACCACATATGTGCACACTGTTGAGTTGGGCGTTATACATTGGAATGCTTTTGTATGTGAATTTCTGATGCGCCACATTTTTCGCTTACGTATCTGAGGATTCAGGTATTTGTAGCCCACCGTTTCTCAGTCTGCCAGCAGAAGAAGTCCCCTCACATTTACAAGTCGCCAGTAGCAATGCTTTCGGAGGTATTTTGCCTTTTTTAAATTGTTAATCCAAATTTCTTCCCATTTGTCACATGCCGTCTTCACTTTTCCCGTTTTATCTCTGACAACTAAGGAAAATATGAAACCCTCTTTAAAGTCATTTTCAAAGTTTTTCCTCAGCGCGTCGGTCATAGCGATGCCAGAAGAGCTTGGCTTGCAAACTTTTGATCTGTCCTCGCGATCGCTGCAGCTCAAGCGAAGATGGGGTCGTCCTCATCCCCGTGAATGAACATTCATGCATTTTCCTTTCCACAAGCTTTCATTTAATAATACGTTCGTTTCAGAGGTTGCGAATCCTCTGAGCTTCTTTTTAAATTAGCAATATTGTACGTACATTACAGACCAGGGATAAGTATTGTGAGAGTTCGCAGCGATGGCAGTGTGGTCTCAGAGAAGGATATGATGAAGAAGCAACCGACAGCTTACGAGTGGTGCCCCCTACCCGGAAGGATCGTCATTGGTTGCTCGTCGATTCATTCAAGTTTCCCTTCCTGGTCATCTCACATCCCTGAATCAAGCACAGTTGACGATGACGAGCAACAGATAGGTGAGTGTTGTGCCATGAAATCCACAAAGTGCTTTGAAAAATGTCTTCTCAATGAGCCATTCTGATTTCATCTCTTTAAGTTTTCCTTTTTATTTGATTCGATCCCTTTATTGTCTTAATAACGTTAGCTCACAAATATGTTTGTTTTTTCATTTTGGTGATGGTTTGGCCACCTTGAAGGACGTTGTGTAGCGACAACCTTGAGGGCTTAAGGGCTGTTGGATAGTATTTTATATTGCGATCTGCTCGAGTCTTTGCAGATTGAATGAATGGCTTGAGGTGATTGCAGTGTGACACGTGAGTGTATGTTAAACGCATTTCTGCACTATTTCGTCTCCATTCACATATTGGTGTTCGTATGTTTACGCGTTAACAATGGTTGGTTTTGTCGTTTTGGTCACATATGTGTGCTGACTGCTGCGCAAGAACAATGAAAATTCGTTTAGAATGCGTATCGGCGTTGGGTACTTCACGGCAAACGTTTTCCGAGGAGGATTCCAATAATACACTGGCACATATATCTCCATTGCCTCAGCATTCTTGATGAATCGAGACGGTTTTAGAATGAGGTTTGTATTGCAATTTGAATTCACTCCATTTCATCTCTTGGAA
The DNA here is from genome assembly GCA_006503575.1 of Baylisascaris schroederi. Classification (NCBI taxonomy): domain Eukaryota; kingdom Metazoa; phylum Nematoda; class Chromadorea; order Rhabditida; family Ascarididae; genus Baylisascaris; species Baylisascaris schroederi. Next base: position 274,823 of record QEWY01000299.1, read on the forward strand.
GACGAGTTGCGCTGAAAATATCGTAAAGCATAAATCATTTTTTAAAGTGAAAACTCGAATTTTTGCTCATAGCCATCCATAAATATGGTGGAATTGAATTTTTTTGTTTATAGGAAATGGCTGAAAAAGAGGTGTACTGATGTGGAAAATTGAAGAATAGTGCGGAATTTGATTCCAAAGCCCTGTTGTGTAGTCGATTAAATCAGTCAGGGCAATTTGTTCACCTTTATTGGGTTTGCTTCTGTTGATTTAGTTTGGAATTGTTGTGGAGTGGCTGTATTTTCGGAATTGGATGTGGGATTCTGCTGGAGAAAATGATGACTCCAGCGCATACGATCCCTGTGAAACAAAGCATGGTTTTGCAAACCAAGCAAACTTTCTAAGTGAAAACATCGTGCGCATAATGATTGTAGATGGGAGCGGCTAATGCCCTGTATTCATGCTAACTTCTTTTCTTCTTTGTCAGAACATCGTTTACAAAATGCAAGTTTATGCCTACGAGTAATCGTACTCCTCACATGAACTAACTGCTTATACAGGAGTTTTCAAGATTGATAAAGAAGAGGCAGCATCATTACGTTATCAAAAAAGCACGGAAAGGTTCGAGCTCGAGCTCCTGCTTAAGTCGTTTACATAGGTGATATAAGGTGATCAGTATTTCTTTGGAAACCACTATGTATGTACTAGTCAGCGAAAAATCGCTTAAGGTTGAAAGGCACAACGTGGCCACAGGTCAAAGAAAAGTCCGATGGAGGCTGCCCAATATTGCAAATCCCTCGGCTTAAGGAGTTCTATTGAAGGTTAGCCATTATAGACGGAAGGATTCCATGCAAACTGCTCAAAGCTTACGGGTACCAAACAGGGTGGCTAATGATTAAACGGAAATGACTCGGACAGCGTTACAGCCTTATGAATCAAGGAAGGGATATCAGGTCTTGAAGAACACACCCACAACGATCATGCCAAGAAGAGGAATATAAAAGAATGTTGCTGAAAGCATTCATGAGCAACCCCTTCTTATGTCTCCTAATTATATCGACATTTTATTTCAAGCACATTTAGAGGTGGACCCGCCCTCGGTATCCTACTGACGGAGTGCTGTAAGTTTCACTAATCTACGGCTCACTGTTCTGGGTTCAGGAATTGAACCGAATGCATTTGCCTTACTGCTAGACGTTTCTGGCTAGCATTACGAGTCGAAAAGATGGGATTCAGTAGCAAAAATTACGACCGTACTGTTTACGCCAACGTTTTGATTTAAAGTCTTTACGTTTGAAAATCTTCTGGGATCGCGCAAAACCTTTTTTTCCAAGGGAGCCGTGAGAAGGTGGGGGTAAATTTTTTCGAGAGAGTCGCAAATTTTACGGCTTTTATTCGGTTTTTGAAGCGAGAACGCGAGATGGATTCGATGGATGTGTCTGCATTGAAACGCTTGATTATACTTTTATTCTTGAAGGCCTTTTGCTTCTGTTAATCTTTTTCTGCACTCACGGGTTGCGAAACTTTGAAATTTTGAGGCATTCACGTGTTCTTTATCACGCGGGTGTATTTGGGATTTTTTAAGGAGTCAATGTATTACTCTATTTCCCATTTGCTAATCCGTGTGGTGAGAATCCAGTGGTCTTTGCTATCCTCATTCGATGAAAATTGCGACTGTGCGATTGACAGAGAGTTGTGGACAAAATAATTTGTTGTTTAAAAACTTTGAGTTAAGTTGTAAATTGCAAGAAGCCATGATTACTTATAATGTCGGAAGGTATAGGTTTTACGTGGAGCAGAATCCCATTCCAATTTTTTAATGCGAAGTAAAAGTCAGTGGGACATTTTGTTTGATAGATGGAATGAGACCATTTTATAAAGAGGATCACTTCTGATAGCACTGCAAAAAGATTGGCAGTTTTTGCATAGAACGAGATGCTAAATGACTTCGACAGCTGTGCTTACGCCGATTGCTCTTTGAAAAAAGGTTAGTGAACACAGACTCATTGAATGGATCCTTTTTAGATGTGGTTGAGAGGACCCGTACGATTGCTGACACGTGAAGCTTCTTATGTAGAACCTGTTGAAAGGGGCAGCTGTGCAATTTGCGTTGTTTTTGTTGCTTATTGACAACATCGTTTGTTACATTTGATTGCTTGTTTTTTTGTTAGGCACAGTGACGAATGACGAATGATACGTAACAGTGGTGTGCGCATCGAGGGAAGGAGGTCACTACAGGATGAGGGTTCCTCCACAGAAATTGTTGTGCCATCGACATATCACATATTCTCATTCACTAGGGAATAATACATTCTGATGCTGTTTGAATAACCAAAACCGATCTGTGTGTCTTTATGTGTTGGAGACTTCGTTGTTCGGAGCACTTCATCGGTGAAATTTTATGACCGACCCAGAATTCTCCCACCCGTTTCGATTCGCAATTTTTCCCTATGGAAAATAATTTCTTTCGAATCTTTTAAAATTAGCAAATGCTCTTCAAAATCCTCGACTTTGGCTTTAGTCGATTATATCCTCTCATATTATTGGAAGTCATATAGAGTAGAGGCAGTCTAATCTTTAAGTGATGAAGGCATGATTTGTTGTTTGTTATGCTGTGTGAATGTGCTTATGAGATTATGTTATTCTAACGTTTAGCGTAGATGCGTTGCCCATCTTTGCCATCGCTCTCATTGTTTGCTTACTCCTTTTTTTGTTTCTGTGAATAACATTCGTTATTAACGACTTATTTTTGAACGTTTTTTAAATGTTAATTGTTATTTGATTAGAATAATATGAAGTAATCAAATTATTTGTAAATACTTTCGTGAGCAATTTTTCTGTCTTTGCGGTCATTTTAATGTTTACTTGTTTTTCAGCGAGAAGTAGAGATTCTAAAGAGTGGAAATTGAACAGTGTTTCTTGCAAGCAACGTTCTCTTAGAGCCGACAATTTGTGGGGTGTAAAGGCTGAGTTGCAGTTTATGGCTAAAATGCCTAGTGGAGACAGCTTCTACCGTAGAGTCGATATGAATGTCACGTTGTTGGTGCGGTACGAGGTGTCGCTTTTCATTATGAATGAGTGAATACCATCCTATAGAAAGTCAATTTCTTCTTTGCCAGCGAATATTTGCACAGCAGTTACATACTGAAATTTGCTACAAGTTTTTTGATCATGGTTTAGTTGGTTTTCCGTAGGAATAGGAACTTATACAGCTTATCACTATGAAAGCATTTGGGGAATAGGAGAGCACCTTTAAGTAGCGGTTATATGTGGCGAATTTTGCTTGCACGACAGTGATTTGCTGTTTGATTGGTGTGGTTGTTGGTGGGTTGCATTCTTGTGACATAAAACGATTTGTGCAATATGGGCATTAACCAGAACCTACTTCTGTTGGTCATCTCTCACGATTGCTCGCTATGGCTCTTTATAAGAGTTGTTCGATGGCAGCCTTCATTGTTCGACATATCGGACACGTTCAAATTTTACCATTGAACAAAACCGCATAATTTTTGTTTTACGTCAGAAAAGAAGGTCTGTCGGAACTTCAGTGTGTATGTAATATTCGGTGTCCTTAGACATTAGGCTTTTGTATAGAGCACCAGTTTGAAATGCAGATGTTGAATAGATCCGAGGGAATCGAACAACGGAGATTGCTCTATTCGATGTAAAGCCAGCTAAATTGCATTCAATATAAAAGAGATGCATATGCGTTTCCGGCTTGCACTGACCAAATCACTGCTTTGAGTTGGTGTTGACTGTTTCCTTAGATGACGTCCACGTGTGTTTTTCAGTGATTTTCACCGGCAACATGATGGCTTGAAATTTATTACCATAGAACGAAACTCACGTGTTGCTGCATGTTGATCACTTCCGCTGCACGTTGAAACTTCGCGAAAGTTGAAGTCGTGCGTTACAGCATTCAGTAAGTGCACATCGTGCACATTTCACTTTTCATATGCAGAGTTCAGCAATAGTTAGCAACGAATTTGTGAGTAGTTCTAACGCAGTTTCACGCCCAAAGATGGGCGGCAGGTGGGATACAGGTAGAAGATCTGAGCTAATTGGATCTCCTACTGCGAATAACAGGAAGTTGACAGTTTTTCTATCATCGAACAACTGCTCTGAAGAAATTTTGATTACTACAAAACGTCTCCAAGTTGTCATGCTTGTAAATGGAAGTGGTCTGCAGAGAGGCTTCCACGATGCGCTTCCCGTAGTTTTTTGCTCATACTACATGATATCATCGTCATACCTGTCTGCATGTATGTATCAGTGTGCGTTTCTGATTATTATGCAAGCTTGAGGGAGGGAAATCCACGGTCATGGGAAATCCACGCTCCGTTGCTTAAGCCTAAGGACATATCTCACAATTAGTGTTCGGTGTTTTCCATTCGTAACACATATTTCGGGGATTAGCGTGAAAATTTTTTCAAGAGTGTGAAGGAATAATGTTTTTTAGGGATGGAAGTTTATAAAAAACGGGTCATTTTCATTCGAAAGTTCATTTGTATTATTGCATTTGGAGCGTTTGTGGCATCGTCAGCTCTGCTTAGACGAAATTTAAAGGCGTTGGCGATGACGTTATCCATTTATAAATTTTTGGCTGCAAAAAGTTGATCCCTAATGAAGTTTAGAGGATATTTCCCTGTTCTGAATCAGTTAAAGCTTTAGCCGTACAAGAAAAACGATTCCATTGAATGTTTTCCTGTATAAGGGCTGTCCCCGCGCAAATACGGTAACAATGTGAACCCCAAGGTAAGGAACTCGCCCATGAGTTAATCGTCGAATGTTCTATAAGTGTTTCGTTGGTCGCAGCATCAAGGGTTGGTTCGCGAAGGCGGTTTATGGTACAGTAAAACGTCTTTCAGAGATTTAAACAATGACAAGCAAAACCCATAATTCATTCACAGGGGACTGCAATATTGCAGGTCGGCAAAGAGAGAGGGGAAGTTGAACTTTGAGGGGAAGACTAAGTGTGAGGGTACGCGAAGTGGCACCTTAAGAGGAGAAATAAATGCGAGAACCTAATCCATTTTAAATTTTCCTCAGCCTGCTCTCCGATGAACTAAAATGCTTTGCTTTTCGAGGTATGAATTGAGGTTTTACGGCATATAAGAAATGAATGTCGGCTTCCCGAGGGAGACGTTTGAGGTCAGAAGGTTCCCTTTTTCGACATTATGCCACAACGATTTCGTCTTTTATCTCCGATTAGACAGCAGAGGGAGGAAGTTCCAAGAGAATATACTAAACGCAGAGGTCATAGAAGAATGTATTCTTGTGCAACTGTCTTTTCAACGTTTCCTTTAGTAGTCTTTGTTTGCGACTTCGTTCGATATTCGATAACTTTTTTTTTGTTCGCCACATCGCTCTCTTGTTGAGTGTTGCGTTTTCAATATTTCAAACGCATTCTTTTCAGCGATCCACCTGTGCAAAGGCGAATCTGATTTTTAGTGGTCACTATCTCCACTTATTAAAGGTTCAGGTATATCTCACAATTCTGAATTCACATTCGGTCTGAATTTTACTGGTTTGTTGCTCGCACCGTTTACGAGTTTCCCCGTTTTATTTGAACGGTTCAACTAAAAAACTACTGGGTCAGGCATCGCTGTAGACGTGGAAATTCATTGATTTTCGACTCGGGTTGATGTTTGCTTTAAACGATGAGCGTGTAGATGAGTCAGTTTTTTGTTGTAATCAGTTGTGGGGTCGCCGCAGATTTACCGTCAGCTGAATCTCACCGATCGCCAAATGAACTTTCGAAGACGAACTTCAACTCACGCGGTCACCGTAATAAGGCCATGTTGCATTGACACTGCGATAAATCAGCTTATTCTGTGTTGCAACTTAAGTGCTTTCAAGTTGCATCATATGTGTCTGGATTGCTCTTCCCACCTGAGCTTAGGCCTACGACTGCAAGTCTGTTTGATTTTTCGAAGGGAATAGTGTCCAGTGATAACCACTGGTGGAGATTCCCTGTATGGCGAGTCCTTTCTGGTTAGTAGTACTGCACACCAGTAGGTGGTTATCGAAAGCTGTTGCCGACCAACATCTTGAGACCGGATCGCTTCTACGTCGGTTGTCACCAGTTAATCACTTTCATTCCTAACGTGCACCACCGATCAAAGTCTCTAACTTTCAACGGTAACTGAAAAGCTGTGACCATCAACGGTTTACGGCTACCGAATTTTTACGGCGCCATCGGTGGGTGGGTAGGCAGCCGGATCGACTGTATTTGGTGTCGCAGGTAAGTCAGTAGGCAACCCGTTCCCCTTTCATCGAACAACATTTGTGTTAGCGTTAGTGGCCACCGAGCACAATTTTTTGGTACCCTAATAGCGAGAGTAGTAGGTAGGCCACGACGATTATAATATAGGCCACTGTGATTCTGTGGTACTCTAAAGTGGGCTGTGAATATTATCGTCGCTTTGTAGAACTCATACTTTTATCTGCGGAAAAGACTGGCATCTCAAATAAGCGATGAGAGGGGAAAAACTGATATAAAAACTATGCGTCCTTTTCTTTTACCCTAACTGGGAAGGAATATTTTAGGGTTTTTCTTCTCAGTTGACTTAGAAATTTTCTTCCGTAGAGGGATTGCGAAGGATTTATGTTTGCAGTAAAAATTTGCACTCAAAAGTCCACAAGGCTCTCTCCCCGTTCATCCTTTGCCTCTCTCCCTCTCATCAACCCCCGCCTCTTCTGACCGCTCTTTTTTTTCTTTCTATTAGAAAAAGGTATAATCCATTTAACAGGTTTTTTACACTTTTTCTTCTCATGTCACAATTATGATGTGTATTCATATATAAAGCTTAGATGAACGTTACATTTGTCTTCTTTTACTTATTGTTGTATCGATTAAATTCCATAATCGTTGCGTCCTAAGCATTTGCGTGTATATTCATTCGACCGGAAGACACTTCTATGAAAAGGAAACGAATTGCGTTCAACGTTTCAAAGCTTTCAGAGGCGGAGCAGAGCGCCTTTGGCGGGTGGCTCGTCGGCGGAGCATGAGCGCAAGCTGCGGTATTGAAAAGTAAGCCCTTTGTTCTCAGATCATTTCTTTCAATGATTCACTATATTTTGATTCGAAAGGCAATTAGTCTTTTTTTCTATGAGCAGCAGTATTTGTCAGTTGATTCAATGGAGTTATTATTTGACGTATCTCTTTTACTGTTATGCTGCATTCGCTAAATAGTTTTTCTGTGCAAACGTATATTCCTCGTTGTTTTGTTCCTTAATCGAGCAGCAGTGTATAAATCGAGTGAGTTGACACGAATGAAAGGTTGTCTTTCGTACGATCAGTAGAGGTGGATATCGGTGCATTGCAGAGGTGATTCTAAGTGTCTAAAAGCAAAAAGAGAAATCGTTTGCCAATCGCAAGAAAGCAAACCAACACCCTATTGTTTTTTTTTCTTTTTTCTCAATTGTTTCATCCCACTCGCACTCCAACATTGTTTTCGCATTCCCTATAAGCGGATGACGGCTAATCCTTAGAGGGTTCATATATCCCATATTCATCTTTTAAGGGGTTTTGCAGCGCTACGTTTTCGTTTAGAAATAAACTTATTCCAGGTGATGCTGAAACTTGATATTTAATCGTTAGTTGCTCTGAATCGGTTACTCGATGAACTGAATCGTTGTGCAGTGTTGTTATTTAGTTTTTTTTGCAATTTTAAAGTGAAATATATTGGCATTACACAACAAAAATCCAAACTCAGCGTCGTTGTGCATCATCCGCAATTGTAAAATACTGAGAACGTTTAGTGGATATTAATTGCATTACTATTTCTTATATGCAAAGGAATGGTGCTCATGGTAACACATTTCGCATTGTTATAGCCTCTGTAATTTAGCATTGGGATTGAATGTATAGTGGGGGCAATTTGTGTTGAACGGACGGGACCTGGCCATTAAGCTGTTTGGCCAAGAAACGAGGTGAATCCAACGAAAAATGGGGGTATTGCCTCTTGTCAGCGAACGTTTTTGCACGTTTTAGAGGCAAATCCTGTTGAAGTGAAACGATGCAGACATTGCAGAGCACTACGTTAATGTGCTGATGACAATTACTGATAGTGCGGGGATCCGTTCAGACAACGCTTCGACATATTGCTCATTCCGAGAAGCGAGTTCACCACTTGTAGGTTTGCTGCTTCTGACACTGGCACAGTGACCCAAACGTCGGTTAAAGTCCGTGAGGAAATAGCATCGTTTATTTTCGATAGGTCTACCCACTTCGGAGGAATACTTTGGCGACCTCTTACTCGAGGATGGGGTATGAAACAAGAGTGGAATGACTCTGCGCGTCCCGGAATAGGGCAGCTGATTTATCTGATACCCAAATTTAAATTGAAAATTTCACATCTGTTCAGTGAAAAAGAAAAGAATAGGAAACTGTGAGATACGAATTTATATTTTAGTCTGCACTCATCGATATAAGATGAATATGGTAAAAAGTTTTGTGACTTTTGGAGTGGCTGGTGCCCAGTGAATTCGCCAACGAAATCGCTGACAGTGTGCGTTTTGTCATGTAAAGTTAGAAGATCAGAGATTTGTTAAAGAGATGCTAAATGTTTGCATTGTTTTCAGTCCCTATATGAATAAACGGGCCAATCGAGGCGAGGCCTATGAACCCACTCTATATGAGCACTTAGCGAATGTGCTGTCGCATGCGGTACGTTGCTGGGAATGCTTTTTCAAGCGCTCATTTCCATACCACCAAATTATTGCTGATAATATTCAAGTTGACACTTGTCAGTGGGCAAGTGAAGCTTGAAATCTGTGTGAATTTATATTGCTTATTAATTTTTAAGCGCATAGAATCTCGTTGTTTGCCTAATGAAAAACAGAAAGACGGCAAGTAAACTGCTAAGTTTTCCATCTCACCTTATCCCAGCTTTCATCACTTGAGCGTTTGTGTGTAATAGTTGACTGTTGATTAGGCGAATATGCGCATAACTGTTGCCACACAAAGGAAATTCTGTTTGTTCCATGGAAGCATTTCTCTTTGCACACATCAGTTATTTCAAGTACATCTCAGCTAGTGGCTTTGACCGTGCAAACCCATTAGAAAGATTGTACCACTGCGTGAGTGTGCGTCATTTCTTGTGATGCAGCATTGAAAGCTTATGATCATGATTTAGGGATTCCCCTTCCCCCCCCCCCCCCCTCCCTCTCCTCTCTCCTCTCTCCTCTCTCCTCTGCACTATTTAGCAAAAGCAACACACACCGTACAGTCTAGTTGCTGAAGCTGAAACAACACGTAAGCCCCCACATACAATCATGTGGATGAGGAAGAAGGGCCAACGGAAAAAAGGATGCACTTTCCGACGATCAACCACCTCCCTGCGTGTTGAGAATGAGCACTGAGAACTTATTGTCTGTTGCGACTCATCAAGCGGAGATCTCTGTGTGTTGCTTTTGCCTCTAAGAGAGAAAGCCTCTATTCGGTCCGCAGGTATAGCCTCGAGCAGAAGCCGGTTTATTTTAATGATTTCGGGATGCGAGTACCCTGCTTAAATTGAGCTTGAGATGAAAGTTCTTAAAACTTCATGAACTGCTTTTAGCAAGGTATTGGACTGCTTACGTTTCTAGAAATGAGCACACAAGAACTCCGAAAATCAGTGGGAGTTTAGGCTCGTTTATGACATATTCGACTGCATTATTGAGCAGGATCGGTAGTCATGATTTTAATGTAATTTCTTTGTGGAGGTTCCCGGGGTTCCCTAGAAAGGAAGGAGGTTTTCGCAGATCTTGCGCACCAAATCTTCAGGCTCGAAAGGGTGAGGGTGAGTAGTGACTCTGTAGTAAGCAGATTTTTGTTCTCAGAGTGAGTGCTATACGCTTATCATTGGTGACCTTATCGATGTGGTAGTGGTAATATTGATAAGGAAAGGTAAAGTAGGTATCACTTTGTTAGGAGAGGCAACTGCTTTGTGTATGAATGTGGTAGGGCATTTGTGCTAAACATAAGAGTGCGCTTGTTGAGGTGGCGGTTGTGCCGAGCATGTGCGCGACGAGGTTTATGTTGGCAGCTTCACATCGGGATTTACAGTTTCGAGTCATGCTTATTTACGGCTTCTTCACAACGGTGCGTCTAATAATCATTGTAACACCTCGTTTACTACGGTTTCCAACTTGTTTTAAAAAATACTCTATTGACGAATTAAAGCTAGGCTCGATCTATTTTTGTGCCATTCAGTTCCTTTCTTATTCTTATCACATGTTTTCTGGTCTCGTATTTATGCTCTTTTGTGCTCTTCAGCCGATCATTAGGGCTCTGTTTTCGCTAGCATGCATACAGACAAGAATCATTAAAAAGAATTGGGAAAATACATCAGGAACGCTAGCACAATATACACTTGTTGCGCATTTTTAAGCGATTCAATACTTTTTTTAAAAAAATCCATCAGTGATTTCAATGATTGAATGAGTTTTCGCAAGAATTCCTTACCAATTATGTGAACTCATGTATGATATCATTAAAGCGAACCGAATTGTCGAGTTGATTTGCGCACCAAAACTCGTTCGTTGTGCTCATCTGTATTGATTATGTGGTACAACCCATAAGGTTTCATAGAAAAATCATTATTGTAGGTGCTGTTTGTTACGTCGACGAGCTATCACTTCTGCGAGTTGTTATTCCGCCCTCATCGTAGGTGAGTATACCCCTTTCTAAAGTATGCTTAACTGATAGATGGGAATGGGGAGGGGGGGGGGGGGGGGGGGAGTGCTTTCCATCGTCTTATTTTCCACAATGCAAAGGAATGTCATCGACGTAGAGGGGAGGGAAAACATTTAATGTTTTACCTGTGAGACATATATGCCGGCACGACTTCATATAGTTTACTAATGCTGTACTTTTATTATTCTTATGTACCTTCTAGCAGTTTATCATTTAACTTGATTAAAGCAGTTTTATTTTCAGTTATTTTCACTTTTTGTTTGGTGCGTTGCGAAGTGGGGAATTTTGGGTATTCTGAGTCCGTGACCCTCCAGTGACGATCATCCTTCTTGTTTTTTGTGGTTCCGATTGCTATGCATTTGAAACTTCCGCCTCGTTCGTGCATTCTAATACTTGATATCAGCAGAACTGTTTAAAAAAGGAAATTAATTTAGAACAAATGAGCAAAAGTTTTAGTTCATTAAGCATAAGTCTGCCTGCTTCTAGATCGCCGTAATCCAAGTGTGTAACGGTTTTAATGTTTGTTTGGTTGAGCATGAGCAGCAAATCACAAAGTTGTACGATATGCAATGTCGATGTAGCATGTTAATGAAAGATATGGAATGTATAGGAAACTGCGTTATTATCTGCACATTATCGACCGGGCGGCGATATACTTCTTCATCGCTGCTTCGTACACTCCGTGGCTCACGTTGAGGCACTGCGGTTACCCTGGACTCAACCTCAAGTGGATCATCTGGCTTTTTGCTTGTATCGGGATTCTTTATCAATACACATTTCATGAAAAGTGAGCCTCTGTTTTTGCTCATTCATTTTTAATTATTTCTTCCAATGAATATTAAGTGTCTTGTAGTTTGTCATTTTTTATTGCTTTGTTTTTCGCCAAGTAATTTTCAGATTAAACAGTCTCATCTATAAAATATTCTGCTCGCTTATTCAATCGGCAAATTGTAGTACCCGATCTCATAACGGAGTATTTCGATGATCGAAGCCAGTGTTATGCATGAGACGATACCCGCAGCTTTACGCAAGGAAATAGCAAATTATGGGGGTAGAACAGGGCTAGTGGGAATTATCAGTATTAACTTCAGTATAAACACTTGTGATTTGGTTGCAGGTACAAAACGGTTGAAACGCTTTTGTATGTTGCTATAGCCGCAGGTCCATCGGTTGCAATATTCACGATGGTGGGTGCCTTTTTATAGTACACCCACTTGTTTTTTTGCAGATGCATTGGAGTTGCTGTCTCATGGCATATGGAGACGTGCGGCAGTTGGTGATTTGTACGGTTGACGTTTGATTACGTGGATTGGTTGCATGCACTGAGCTAACAACTTTTTAGTGATGATGGCACAAAGTTTTACAAATTAGAGGCCACTTTTCCGGAACGCAGAATCAGCGAGAGCTTTTTATGTTGAATTTTGGCAACCGATGGCTACTGAAGAAGCATCAGCCAATAATTTTCATACCCTAACGTTGGAATGATGTATCATCTCTCCTTGCCGCATTTTGATGCATCTTCCTACAGACGTTTGGAAAACGTGTTATTTGAATGACGTACAAGCTGAAAAAACCCTACATTTTTAAATTTTTCGGAATTTTTGATCCGGTCTATACATTTATCTTTGCATTTTGGTGGTGTTGTGGCGTGCTATGTAACAAAGCACCGAAATGTTGCTGTGTAATCAGAGTGCATCACACAATGTAGCCATCTCTATGGCGATGATTAATAGCGTTGATTCGAATTTTCCTATGAAGAAAGATACGCCGAACCATTTAGCATTGCTATTTTCGGTAGGATAACTCCAGTGAGGTGGGAGGGGTTACTGAAGTTTGCGGGGTGGTTGGCTGTGTTCCGTCTGTAACCATTTCAGGTCGGTTAAGCTTGTAGGTGATGAACGCTGTATTCGTGAAATTTGATACATATAAACAGTAGCCTGGTTGGTTGCTTACCCGCAATTTCTGTTTGCTTCATCAACCTTTGGATGGACATATCGTGTAATGTTTCAGTTAATCATTTCCCAAGAAATGAAGTAATCAATGTTGATCTCGCACAGTGAACTTTTTTACATCAAAAAGGAATCGCTCATCAAGAGGAAAGCGGTTCTCATCTCTGGGGGCTAAGTAGCTCTCAGCACCTTATCTATTTACGACTCATTTTTGATAACTGAAACTATCTTTGGCATCGTTTTTCATGGCAGATAGGAGTACACTTCTGTACAAAAAAAACTTCCTCTCCATAAAACAAAGAGAGGTTAATACACCCACTTCATCACCGACATTTGTTACGAAAAGGAAATTGCCAAATCTTCCTCGGCAAATCGCGTGAGGTGCTGTTACGTGTAAATGAGACATCATATCTTAGGGCTGTGATTTTCAGAACGACCGAAGTGGGTTGGGGTTGATGGGCGTTGGGGGTTTGGTCTATCTCGTGGGCGTCGTATTCTTCAAACTTGATGGAATCGTCCCATTTGCACATGCCATTTGGCATGTCCATGTTCTTATAGGTTAGTTTATTTTTTCACTTTCTTGTCGAGACAATTGTTTGAAGAATTGGGAGTGCGTTAGAGCGTCGCATCGCTAAAATAATTAAAGTTATTGTTTCCGTTTGACAGTAGGTCTGGCCTAACATGAACTTTTTGAGAACGGGGGAGAGGGTGAGGAACAATATAAGGCGAAGGTCGAGAAGCTCTTGATTTTTGCTGACTGAGTGGCGGTAAAGTAAGCTACCCTCTTCGCTTGCATGCGATCTCTCGGTGCTTCTATTTTATGAGCAATGGGAAGTTGATGAAGTGCAAGGAGTGCTCGCGACGTGTATCTGCGCATGATTAACAAATGTAAGCAGTACGTTAATGTTCTCAGGGATTGTTTACTGTTGTTGAGCAGGTGCCTAACTAAACCGACAAAGTACAGTTGCAACAATCACTGTGGATGTCGATAGGTAGAATGTTTGGAATGTTGCATCTGACCATCATGTTGAAACGCCTTTATGAGTCGTTTCTTTTAATATAATACTTATCGACCATTGCAATGTGGTGTGTCTCGGAAGAAACGCATTTGTACCACTCAGACTGTCGGCTAAGAGCGTTAAGGTTTGCGATTTCTTTTGAAGACTTGCAGATCGGTTCTACCAGCATTGTTTCTCTCTGCATTCTTATGACAGCGCACGTTTCTTTCGGTATTCTTTTAACTATATGGTTTCACCTTTTATTGAATGCAAACGTATGAAGATCAGTCTACTTAATGGTGTGGAAGAATTCATATTGAGTGCAGGGGCGATGAGGCAACTATTAGCGTGACATGATTCGAACGAAAAAGCACTGCCTTATCGGAGAAATCTGACTGATAGTCAACGCCATGCGGCTGGATCACACTCGGATATTACCGTAATTCTTTGCCCTCCCGCTAAGTGAAGAACATATGAACAAGCATAAAAATTGTATGGGAATGTGTGCAAGAGGACAGCAAAATGCCGCGATGAAGACAGCGAAAATGGTACAGATTCTGCAGAGACAGGTGTTGAATTCGGATCAATTGTGAAAAGGCTTTTAATGCCACACGGAACTGCAGCTGAAATCACTTCAATTGTGATGCTGTTTGAAAATAAAAGTTTTGCCATTTCAACAGATTTTCAACCGTGATAGGGTCGTCTTCTTGCGCCCTTGCCACTTCTAACATGGATTTGAAACGTTTCTCTGTCAAAATTACTTTATATTCGCAAATGCACTTGCGTGCATTCATTTCGCGCTATGTTTCAGTTGGATTATGCCGTGCAGTCACAAAATGACTTCCTTTAACTTTGACAGGACTTGTTTGTGGGATAAAGACTCCTCAACCGCATTTTGGTGCACTAATGCGGTCATTCCGGGACACCTTTCCACATATCACTATAGTATTCACCTCCTTCCTGGATTGCTAAGGGGGGAAAGGAGGTGATGTTATTTCTTCCTCCCAAAACCTTCCGTTGTTATTATTTGGTATAATCTAATTGTATAATGGAGGTTGTTGTGTAAATAAAAGAATGAATTTTAGGCGCTGCTGTGCATTGCTACGCAGTCTATACCTCACTGCTGGGGCCAGACCGTCTGAACCCGTTCCCAGATGTTGACAAGGCCTACTCCGACATATAAGGAAATCGTTTCATCCGAAAGTGCAATCAGGTCTACCGGTCGATGAATCTTTTGACTGAATACTTCTTGTTGCAACAGTTCATATAGCTTTAGCTTCTGGCTAATTCTGCGGGCTACTTTAGATTGGTCGCATGCTAATCATTGACAGCTTTCCCCACGCATCCTTTCTGCCCACATCGTTCCAGTGAGCTGCTCTCTACGTGCTTGTTATATTGCTATGTATTGTGTGCTTTGAGCATAATACGTGTTTTAACGTTGTATTAAATGGTCTTGCCAGCCACAGTGGCTATATTGTGCAAAGAGTAATTTGGCATTTATTCTCGCGTAGATCTGATTACTTTTACTTGCCCTTTTTTCTGTGAATCTCTTTTACGACGCTTCCGGAGTCACAGTGACAGTCGAGCAAACGAGGCCACGGGCGGAAAAGTCTCTAATTGGGGGGAGTTCGCATAGCGGAAAAACCTCTATGAATCATTGCTGCGGCCACAATTTTAAAATGCTTTATCATATGTTGGGAATGCGTTCTTTCGCATATTGTTTCGATGACCCAGTTGAAGTGGTCACATTTGTTATGAGCTCCGGAAGGGTTGCTAATGAATTGTTTTGTATCGCATAATAGCAGTTTCGATGCAATGTATCTGATAATGCCTCTCTGTGATCTATCCATTTGCGGTATAGTATGAAGGAATTTGTGTCAGTTGCGTTGTCAATTATTAGTGGAGTTATACGTGTTTTAATAATAATTCACTCAGTTTGACGTATGACGTCATTCATATGCAAGATGCCAGCGGTGAGAATTACTGTTTGAAAAGTGATCGGTGATTTACAGCGAATAGAATGCTAGCTATGACAGAGGCTAAAAGTATAACGAGAGGCGTTGTTTTGTTCACCACTGGCAGTTGTTGCATTTCTTCATGAATTCTCAGTTTCGATTTATAGTCGTCAAGTTCTTTGTCGTTGCTGTGACCCTTATGCTTCTTTGTCGCTTTTTCTTTCCCCTTTTGCATCAGTGATAGTGACTACTGGTCGTTGTTGTGTGTGCACTTGAACGTTACTTATGTTACTAACGTCTTTGCTATCGATATGAGCTGAACACTTTTCTGATATTAATTTGATTTTGTTTCACTCATCACTAGTGTTTAATAGTTTATTAGAATGCTTTTGTGCCATTATGGCACGATCGTCTAGTGGCAACTGAGGGATATCTAGCCACTTTATAAGTTCCCGTCTTTCTGCTAAGAGAAGCCAGTAATGGGTGTTTTAGCAACACCATATATAACATTTCACCGGGTGATGCCTAATCTGCACCACTATGCGTACCCCGTTTTGCAGAATTTCAACGCTGTAAATGGCCTTTTCTCCTCAACACTTGTGAATTCTAGTGGAAATTAACTAAAGTTTTTTTTTTTAAAATAAGGCCCTGGGTATATTCTGACGCTCGCTTCATTAAGAACTGCTTCGTCGTACTTAACTTTGTATCACTGTCATAGCATACGCGCGCCGAATTCCTTTTTCCTGATTTTAGAAAATTCCCAAGCGACGATTTTCTGTCTAAAATTAAGAGAATCGTTCTTGGCCAAGGCTAGAGAAGTTAGCGAGGAGTGGTCTTTTTGGGGACGCAGATTTGCTGAAATGAAATTTTTCCGTTTTGGGTTACCCGTTTTCCTCTGTAATTTTCAAGCTCTCTGGACCACAATGAGAATGTTTCTTTTTTCTGATTTGTTCGAAATCTTGGAATTTTTTGCGAGCAATTTTGGAAGGCAATTATTAGGGGCCATTTAAGGATCATGAATTTGGCTATTGTCAAAAACGGATTCTGACCACTCTTCCCAACTGAATGAAGATGGGAGCCAATTGTCCATGTGTAGCTTGGAACCAGCTGCTTTAATACCAAAATGAAATGACGCCATCTTCCATGGTTACCGGCATGGCTGGGAAATTTTATTGGAATGCGTCGTTCAGCGTTTTGCTTGCTTTCCGTTCGCATGTTGTTTTCGTTCGAATGTCCATTGCGATGGAACTATTACGGTGAAATGTTTGTCGGCCGATTTTACAATTAATTTTACATATTTGATAGGATCTCGATGTGGTGCTGGTTGGTGTTTGTTTTATGAGTGCTTAAGATAAAACGACACTGATTTATGAGGTATAGCTTCACCATGGCGTTGTGCAGAATGCTGCAGCGCTATGCAATACAGGTAAATGCTTAACTCGGTGGTCGAATACTATGGACTCTAAAGTTGCGCTGTTGTCGGCTCATTTTGTCAACGTCGTTCGGTTTGATCGAATGGAACACACCTAGCGGTTTCAACTTTTGGCCTTGGTTCTGATCAAATTCTATATGACGGACGCGAGTATCAGGTGTGTTTTCGGCTGACCGTTGAAGTAGAGCGGTCAGGGCGATTCTTTTGTAAGTCGGATAACCCATCTAGACAACCATAAGATTAGAAATTGGGATTTGTAGGTGGAACCGAGTGGCCTAAGAAGCCTCGCTTCGTTTTTTTTTTATGCTTAGAAGGTATGAAAACAGTCGACTTATACCCATGCTTTCTATGGTTTAGTGCTGATGGAGTAAATTAGACATAGTTTGCGTGATCGTGAAAAATGTTATGATTACATCTGCGGCTCTTATAAGAACCAAACATGTTGTATGTAGAGTGTGGGGAAATGTGAAACGCGCACTTAAATCTTCATATTCTCACATATCGTCCAGTTGGGTTGGGGTACGCACTGTGCAGTGGTTTTCGTGCCAAGTTACTTGATTCGCGCTGGTTTATGCATAGATGAGGGAATGCTTTGATTATGTTGTTATCGTCAAAATAAACTTTTCTGGAATGTCTCGCTCTTACTACATGCGCCAGTCATCGCGGGTCTGGTTGTTGCAGAATAGGCGGAGTATGCACAGGCTCCCATTCTAAGGTGTAGGAGTGGGGGGGGAGGGGGGGGGGGGGGGGGGGGGGGGGGGAGGGGGAGTTCAAATTATACTCCGGGATGGGTAGGTCGGAGTTACAAGGGAAGCGCGAGCAAGTGCAACGAAGAGCGCATGTACACTGATTACTTCAAAGAGCAGTCGAGCATCTGAAGAAAAACCTAAAGCAGTCCATATGAATTTTCCAATTTTGTAATGAAAGCCCCACCGATAATAGTGCTGCCATTAAGGCACATGAGGAAATTGTAAGCTTTTTGATAACAATGAATATATAGTTTGCAATATCGCAGAAACGTGTGACGGAACAGATCAAATCGATTTGAAGGTAAATAAATACACATATTTGTTTGTATACTAAGACGTTTTCTTTTGCAAAGAAAACGCTACAATCTCACAAACGAAAAGCTTCATCGAATTGTGCTCACTGAAGCAGAATTTTATTGGTGAGTGCTTCGAACTTCTTGCAATTCATAAACGTAAAGTTTTAAACTCCAATAAACAGAACAACGTCCATATAAAGCTTTGACAAAACTGAGAACTAATCTTCAACAACAAACTTGCAATTAAATTACAAACTTATATGCCATAATACATGAGCAAATTCTACCAAGCTTTTAGCAGAATCTTTTGTATTCCATCGGAAATTTGTTTCACAATCGAAGCAGTCATATTAGCAATTCTTATCATTTAGGGTTCACAGTCATAAGTTATTTCTAATCACTTTGCAAACACTAGTTCAGGACTTACAGATACAGTGGGTGGGCTGACAATTACCTGCAGTTATTGGAACCACTATAGATTGTCACCACAACGGTAACAGTAAATCATGAGTACTTCTTAAGGACGGGTTCTTAAAAATTTTATCTGCAGAGATGGCGTTGTATCTGCTTTACAGATCGCTCATACAACTTCGAACTTAAAAGATGCGAGATGAGCTCGTTGTCGGTGTGCTGTTACATCAGTCACTACTTACCTTTTCAAACGTTGCTAGTAGTCGGCTGCACTTGCTAATGGTCAGCTGCAGGTTATCACTGTTCACTTTGAATTAGTAGTTAATAAAATACGTTAGTATAGTTAAAAGGGGAAGATGGGAAAAGATTTTCGGGGTAAAGGGTAAAGAGAATGAAAATTAAAATAAGGTAAGAGAGGGGGTAATTAGCAAATCGACGAGACAATGCATTTCAGCGCTTTTAACAAATCCTCTTCGTTGTGATGATGGCCGCTTATAGCTCAAGTATTCACTTCAATAGATAAGAAGCGTACGTGATCGCTTGCAGTATCCCTGAATTAATTTAGACCTCTGTCTCATACCCCCCCCCCCCTCCCCTATATGCATTCACAGCGGTTGGATTAATCGCAAGGAAGCGAATTAAATGAGAAGTGAATATAACGTTAGTACTTATTAGACATTAATATTTATAATGCTTAATTACGAGCAGAATATGTGAACGAGGAAGCCAAATAGGACGTATTTTCTAATGTTTTCTCATCATGTCTTTCTTCTAATGTTCCACGTGAATGCTCTCAATGAACCTTTAGGAACGCAGCTGTTGTGCTCGTAACTGACGAAGTGACGTTGAAAATAGATTTACTTCTCTTTATGCGTTCTTCTAAAATATGACCTAATCTATCCTTCCGATGTCTTTTCACACCTCTTTTCCCATCATTCGGACTCATAGAATGTTTCTTTACCAAACACCATCGAAACGCTTACAAAACAAACATCTCTGCGAATAGATCAACATTTTTCCATGTTCTTGTGTTCGCAGCAGCCTTCGCACTCCTTTCAAATCCAAGGGTGTGTAAGACCACCCATGGAATCTTCTAGATGTGGCACGACTCTAATAACAGCCCTTCTATAGTTCTCGCAGCTTATGACCTCTCACGCGACTTGCAAATCCCTCGATGACGTGTTTGCTCGAGAAAAATTACTGATGGAGTGAGATTAAATCAGTAACGGAAAAACGTTAAAGTTCGCTGTAATATAACTCACGAAATTGTGGACCAAATGGAGCATATTATTGCATAATTTATGTAACTTTTTGTGCCCTCTGGTATAGTTTATTATATGTTAAGAAGGATCCGAGTTAGTCATAATATAGATTCGCAAATTTTGGAAAGAACGAAATATAATATGATAGTTTAAAGATCAGAGTGAAGTGGCAACATCGGTCCGCCAAGTTTTGTTGTCTCTCTAATACTGATCAAACATTGTTTGCCTTGTTGCTTTTAGTTGCTTCCAACTTTTGGAATTACAAATAGGTGCTTATAGTTATATACTGCCGGCAGATACAACTACACTTACAGTAATCGACATTTTTCCAAGGCTGGGAAGCTGAATGGCAAACAGAAGAGATGAAAGAGAGAAAAAAGAAGAGAAAAAGAGTACAGCACCTTGTGAGGCGCCGATAGCGATAGACGTCCTCTGAGGACTGTCTCTTGCATCGGTTTCCATTTTGTGCTCCCTCAGATAAATTGTTGGATATGCTGCTTTCATGCCCTCCGAAACATGAAAACATTAGCGCAAGAGAAATGTGCTGTCAAATAGCTTCTTTCATACCTTTAAATTCAAATTTGTCGCAGGGAGGACATATAATCTTAGAAGGTTATTGTGTGTGTGTGTTCCCGTCACCTTATCAAGCTGTCTTCAGTATATCAAGTCAGTTTTCAGTGTATGAGGCTATATCGAGCTAACAGTCATCGGCATTCCCATCGATCGCTGTAATTTCTTTGGAATAGCTGATTTGGTTTATCGGTTATATTAACGAGTAATCTATTATGATCAAATACAACAAGTTGTTTGGCTCGCACTTATGTTTGATCTTGATATCGATCTCTCCCCATGTTGATTATGATTTGCCTGAGAGGCCATAGCCGAGTACATAAATAGGCTGCAGTGTTGCTTGCTAATCAGTATCGTCTTGTGGTGTTTTTGCTCATGATAGAAAAACTTTTTGCCCCAGTGAGGTTCTTCACATGCCGAAGCAATCTCAGGTTATATTTTGAAAGTTCATTATGATTTTATTGTTAGGTGGATAATCAGTGATTTATGTTCGTCTTTTTTTTTCATTTCTTTATGTAAATATTCCACATTTAATGTTGACATATCTAATTATTCCATGTATGAGAATCATTTGTCTGTCAATGTTACTGTGAACATATTGCATTTGATGGGATTCTGTTCCGTTGTCTCTTTCTGTTCTACTTGTGGATATCTCGTTTCATACTCGTTCATTGCGTATATTTACTGTTCTTTTATTTTTATTTTTTCTCCAATAAAAGCTTTCTAAAACCTCAACGACGCATTAAAAAAGAGCTTACCGTGAAGCGGATCCCTTGGAATATGGTGCCGTTGATTGTCGATAATTCAGATGGTTTATTGCATTGCTCATCGTATGCCGTTCGGCATGTTTCAGCCTCCAACTAAAAAATATCATCACATCGAATATCTTTTACCGACGATATGATTGATACTGACCAAATTATGAGTGCTCTTATTTATAAGTATAGTTAAAACAAATATGAAAACTGAATACAGCGACAAGTGTTAAAGAATATGCAGCTTAAGTTTTATGAAAAGAGACAGTTGTACTCGATAGGTCATAGTTAACATCAACTGTGAGGTCTTTATCGGTAAACACCCGCGGGGTGAGGGAAAAAGTGGAGAAGGGATCCAAGGAGCAGAGAGCATCTGCAGTAGTGAATCAACCATCCTTTCTTACCAATGAACCATCTCTGCAGTAGCGGAAAAAATTCCAATGAATCTTTTATATGAATTCTCAGTTGTGTTTACTTTAGTCCACAGAAGTGCAAATGAACTTCCTGAGGTAAACGCTTGGTTAGTGGGTATGAAACCAGATACTGTAGTCATTAAATCTTGCAGATTCTGTATGTGGCCCAGTTTTCTTGGGGAATTCAAACCGTCAGGTGTTCCGTTGCGATCACTTGGCGTCTTTGGAAAGGAGAGGAGGGCTGCGGCGTCCCTTGTAGATGGGGCACGCCGACGCGGTAGAAGTTTACGCGACACCGTCAAGGTGGCTATGAAATACTTTGCTCAGATATCTTCGCTGCTACTCCTTTTCGATCGGTCTCCGTGTATCGTGCCCATAACATGAGAGTCAATGAGTCCGTTGAGCTGCTGGATAAAATTTAGGGGCTTATGGATAGGCAGGGCAACCAAAATTGTTGACGGTGCGAACTTCAGTTTTTCTGATGCGAGCATCGTGATTATGCCTCTAAATGCGCACAGCAAATTGTCTCTCTGTGGGCATTCTATACTTCGAGGATGCGAGAGCACATCTAACGGTCTGCACAGTATCCAATTCCATATTGTGCGTACAGGGGATGTGTTCCTGATAGTTTCGTTGATGCATCAATACCTCCAATTTTAAAACCACGGCTAAGTGGTTTCGATTTCAAACATCCTCTGCTTACTCCTGTGCCCTTTCTTAGATCGGTCCCAGCGTCGTTTTGCGGAAACTGTTTCATAAAAGATGGTTGGTCGCGTGACACTTCCTATTGACTGGCTGACCAGGCAACTGATCCAGAATTCAGTATAACTATCAACGACATAACGGATATAACGTTACTTTTATGCACATATTGTTCCAACCTAGTTAAACTCACCCCGCGATTTCCCCTTATTGAGTGGAACATTTCGTCTGACCGTTTCGTCTGTGCAACTATTGATACTTGTTATACAAGCTCAGCAAGTTTTACTAATGTTACTATGCAATATCTTAAGCGTGGATGAGACCAGAATGTTCGTTATGACCGCAGATATTCATCGATCGTGGTGACATTTTGTGTGTGAACCACGGTGTTGAGATAATGATCTTTGTTGGGGGGCTCTCGTATCGATGAATTATTCATCAACACTCCCTAATCCACCCTCACAAATACTTCACCTGTCACATCACTACTATCGAAGTAACATTTCGTACATTAATTGCAACAAGTGTTGCATTCCACTCGTCAAGTTGAGCCTTAACAATCAGGGATGGAAAAGTAACTAGAGAGAGTTGCAGAGTGCAAGCCGCACTCTGACAAGCATGAAGAAAAAGCGAAGAGACGCAGGCGGCGGGTGAAACATCTCATGTTCACCACTCGGCTCAACTCTTTGGCGGGTAATTTGGCGGTTTTTCGTGGAGCGAAGTTTTTCCTGCAATTCCTTGGCCGGTATCCTTCCTGGAACGATTGCAACGGAATCTGCTCTCCTTGTCGTACTCGTGCGTACCACAGTTAAGCGGTCCGTTGAGTCGTGCCCCATTAGTTTTTGTGAGACGTTTGCCGTGTTCTTCGAAAGTTTTCGTATGTTGCTTTTGTGCGGCAGGTAGGGTCAGAGTTACCTGGAGGTTGTTTTGTTCCGTTTCTTTCACTTCGGTTGACCATGATCGGTGGTGCTGAATTGTTTTGGCCATGAATGCAGCAAATTTATAACTCTATGCGAGTAGCGTCTATGCGATATGAGCATGCGATTACGGAGAACTGTCATAGTGGTAACCATTGCTGAGGCAGTAACTAAAATGTTAAAAGATGACTTAGCTTTATGTGCCGGAACCGAATCTAAGGTTTAAAATGGTAACCATTATGAGGCGCAACTGTCGCGGTACTTTCTTAAATGGTGCATTCTCTGCTCGTTGTTGCTGCTGTAGCGTTATGCCACTGACGCTGCTTTTCTGGACTGTTCTGGGACTCGATGATACTACTTTTACGGGAAACTAGTTACTAGAAAGACTGTATCTCGTGGAACGTTTGCTTGGAGTGTCTCTTTTGTGGAGCACTTGTTTTCCAAGTTCTTCCTAGCACCCCGTGGCCATAGTACTGCAACGACACTTTGAGACTCCTGCGCAATAATTAGCCGTCAAAGTAACCACAGAATATTTATACTAAGCCGTTTTCCTAAAAGAACACATGTAGCTAATTCTTATGTGTATTATGCCTCGAAATTGCAATATAGCATCGTGGAACTACAAATTGGTACGACAACTCTGCTGTTTTTTTCCAGCCTAAAACATTTATACAAAACATTTATCGTAGTTGCTGGTAAAAGCATTTTCGTGATAAAAAACACTTTGGTCTTAGCTATTCGCGAAGATATCTGTCTTGAGGCGTCCCGATTAGTTTTGTTTGCACAAGTTGCCGACAGTGGTGCACCAAATAACGGGAAGTATCTAAGTACTGAAGCATCGAAAAGTTATTAAGCAACAGTGACGACCAAAATTTCACATTAGGAAGACATGTCTCATCAGTGGATAATTGTGCTCTCAAAGCCGCTCAAAGTTTACTCTTTTCGTCAGCCACAAAGTGCCATCGCTGCCTGTGAAAATTTTCGTGTTTGCGCGTTTTTGCCTCGTTTGGCAGCAACGATATATTGTGGAGACGTCTTTGCTGCCATGTCACATCTGCCAAATTCGGCCCATATAATCTATATGCAGTACTAGTTTACCATGGACGGTTTTTTATTGGCTGGAATTTCCGGCTCACGAAATTTAGCGTTTATAACCACGCCCTTCTAGCAGTTTACGTTTGCTAGGCAAATCATGACGATGGCCCCGTGCTTGCGAACGTTAATTTCCAGCTATATCTTGGAGGCCGCTAGAACTGGTGCTACGATATTTGCTAGCCATAGTGCAGTTTAATTTCCGGTTGATTAATCGGTCTCGAAAGGAGTTAACGGCCACTGTAAGAAACTTCACCTTGCATGCTTCTTGCACTGGCCAGGATTACGCGAATCGTATTACTTTTTGGCCGTTCGTAAAACTTGTGGATCCATCAAGCGGGATCGCAGAAGTACATGCTCTACAAGCTTTTCTGGCACTCACATACTTGTATTTTTGGTATAAGTCTGCAGAAGGCTCAAGGAAGAAGTGGTAAAGTGTGGCAGGAAGGTTGCCATGGTATGCATTTTTGCGATTTCGCCAGCAGATGCATCTTTTCGGGAAAGCTCTAAGGGTCACAAGAAGGACATCTTGGAATCGGTGGTGCGTCTGTTCTAGTGTATGTGCGCATTTATGTTTCAATTTGTCAACAAATGTATGTGAGTACAGCCGTAGATGTAACCTGTACTAATGGAATTTGACGTGTACAGTCTCCACTAAGTGGGCCCTAAAGCCTGTTGTTTTTGCCAAAAGAATTATACACAGTTAAAGAGTGCATAAAATTTGCACGCAGTCGGTTCTGATATCAATCTGAATCTTTAGATACTTCTAGAAACCAAAAGCATTATTAGCTCTTTTGATGTTTTTACGATCGGTGGGCCTATGACAAAATTCAGATCTTGGCAATTTCCTTCATTTGTTCCTTGTATCGTGCCCCAGGAAGATGCTGTTATGATTATGTTCACTGTCTGCGGAACATTTATTTTTACCGTTTTTAATCCTTGAATTTTGCTGAAAATGCGTGAGCATGTTGCTCTTCACCAAGGGTGTTCCACTATCCCTTCTTGCTTGTAAGACGAGCTTTACCATTCTCAGAGATCCGGATATGCCAGATCAGCTTTCTTTACTTATCGCTTTTCCCTCTCATTTTGTCGCTTTGAGTGGTGTATTTCTGTTCCTTTCATTTACACATTGAAGGTCCTTTTCGAGAAGCGTATTCCTATCAAGTCCTTTCTCACCTTCGTGTTTTCTAATGCAAACTTATTTGTCGTGTTTCAGTTGGGTTAGCAGGAATCATGGCTAATAGGCGTTCCGTTGAGGGCTCTAAGAGTTGGCTGGCGTCGGTAGTCGGTAATATCACGGGAATATGGGAATCGATGAAGAGCTCATCAACGCCAAATAGAGAACAATCGGATTTTCGTAATTCGACTAATAGATATCACGACGCTGGCAGTGAAGGTGATATTGGGGGGAGGCGCTCATCCTCTGTTCATGAGAGGGGTTCGTCTTCCTCTCTGGGTCAGATGAGAAGACGTAGCACAGTTGAAGCCACAATGAACACGGACGGTCAAAGCGAACACCTCGATGAGGATGATCTTCATACAGGACGTTCTTCCTCATTTCAGGAGATGGGCTCGTTCTCTTTCCTGACCGACATTAAAAAACGCAGTAGCAGTGAACGCCCAGAGAGCACAGACTATCAGCTGAAATCTTTTGGAGAGGGCAGCGTTCATGAGGAGCGCTCATCGTTGCAGGGTGGAGGTTCATCCCCTTTCCTGAGCCAAATCGGAGGAGTCACCAGGGGTGAACGCAAAACAAGCACGGATGGTCGGCATGAATCACTCAGCGAGGATAATTTCCACGAGGAGCGCTCCTCCTCATTTCAAGAGAAGGACTCGTTCTCTTTCCTAAGCCGCATCAGAAGACCCAGTAGCGATGAACGCTTAAGGAGCACAGACTGTCAGCGCAAATCGGTCGGTGCTGATAGTGTTTGTGAAGGGCGCTCATCATTGAAATGGGGAGGTGCGTCCTCTTGCCTGAGCTCCTACAGAAGTCGCAACCAGGATGAACATTCAGGGAACACAGAGAGTCAGCGCAGTCCCATCGGTGAGGATGTTACTTACGAGAAGTGGCTATCGCAGAAGAGTTCGCCTACTTCTCTGAGCCGCATCAAAAGGCGCAGTAAGGGTGACGGCACAGTGAGTGCTCCGGTTCCAATTCGCGGTGCAACGGCTCAAGGCAGTGATGGTGAGTGATTAGTTGGAACGATCGTTGTCACTTTTTTGCGTTGTAAGGAACATATTGGAGGATAAGCTGTATGAGGCATACAATGAGTGGTGTGATGTTGTTTCATCTCGCAGGCGATTGCAGGTGGGTATGCCCACTTCGTCATTCTCCACGACTTTATAGGTGTGTTGTACATTGCTCACCTCAGATTATTCCACGCTTTTTGACGTTCTATTCTAACTAACGTCTCTAAACATTTACATGCCCCAGGTAGTTCGTTTCCATGCACGGTATTGCCGAAGTGCGGTGTGCATTCAGGGCACCGCCACCTTCAACGACGTTTAGCGAACAAAGAGGTGGCATTGAATTTATCTGTTATCTGCCTAGGAACTCTGTGATTCTGTTTTGCCAAGGGTCCTCTTTGGTGGCGGGATCAAATTCACTCTTGTAACAACGTTAACCAGTGATAAGGTGAAATCTGAACGGGAGTCATTTCTAGTCCGGGTCCTTTGAATGTTTTTGCGATCTTTGAAATGATTCATCACTCGTTCAAGAGTGTCGGACGACCCTGTTTATAGCGTTCCCTTGAGGCAGGATCCCTGTGATCTGTGCAAAAGGAAAATGGTCACTGGAACACCGTAGCATATGCTTGTGTTAAGTTTTATACCGCAAACATGCAAAAAGCTTCTGAGTGTTTTCATGTGAAAGACGGAAGGTGTCATCTTCCATCCTAAATGAGTTCCACGGAGACAGAGAAATTGCAGTACAGAAGTTAATGACAGCTTCCTATTGAGGCTGCATGTTAGATGCTAACGATATTCTCATGCTATATTGCGTTGCCTCCATTATTTTGTACGATACAAATTTATGGGAAGAGACGTCAAATCATGAAAACAGTTCTTTTTGCAGAATAAATGCTTCTGTTGAGATTCGAAGCTCCTTTTGCTAAGCGATGTAAGCATTGGCGTTGGTCACTTTAGGGACGATGTTTAAGATCTGCCATATTTCTCTTGCAGGTTTAGCGAAGTCATCTAGATTTTGGCGCACCGCTTATACTGTACGAGCATCTGCGATGCGCATCGGTGAAGATTCCAGTACCTCCATGGCCGATGTATCAGCCTCACCGTTGACTCAAGAGGAAATCACCACTGTCGCTCATAACCCGGTGAATTTTCATTTCATTGTCTACTGGTGCTTTCTTTTGTGCTTCCTCCATAAAAAAATCCGTGCAGCTGTGTCTTTGAATTCAGATGGCACAGCGATGGGAAGTCGGAGCTGGAGCCAGATTGTCCAAAAAATTGTTTTTTTTTAATGTGAGGCTAGGCATATACTCGTCGTATCCCACGCCCTTGGTGAGCATATCGTTCGGGGCAGGTTTGTTGTTTTCGTGCCTTTCGCCAATTTAATCAGCTGATACTGGAAATGCGCTTTGTAAAAACGTGAACCACTTGGAAGTCACTATGTTTTCTTGTCTTGATTTTGCTTACTCGCCATTACTACGCTCTCGTGTAACTTGTGTTAGGGGTTCTTTGGTTCCATTTATTGGCTGTTCCTGAATAATCTTAGAAGCTCTTCTGACTGAGCTTCGCTTGCAGCGCAAACGAGTGTACGGGCGTGAACAACTCAGCAGCAATGAAAATATATTTTCGTTGGAAATGTCTGATGCTGATATGAGTATTCCCAAAAAATCTCGAAAAATAACAGCCGAACAACCCGATCTTCATCAGGTATATTCTTTCTTTTCATTCGTTTTCGTAGAAAGCTTCGTATCGTTGGCTAATTAAATCGTATTTCTCACAGAAGTGACTTCAACTTTCAATCTACAGCTGCCTTGTTAGGAGAGTTGTTTTAGTATTGGCGCTGTACAAGCGTTGATCTCGCGAGATCGTTACGTCACTATCTAGCAAAAGCGTTTGCGCGAGATATCACAGTTCATTTCGCGTAAGCAAATATTTAGGGGTCAAATACTTCCAGAAAAAAGGATTCTAGAGTAACCACGAGGGCACCAATAAAAGCTAGGCTGTTGTAGGAATTTAATTCATCTTAGAATTTTTATGAGATACCCCTCACTAACAGATTTTCGAGATCGTTTCAGATCGCCCACGGGAAAATGCTCTGCGACAAAGCTTCGAGATATTTCAAAAAAACAGACTTGCGTTCTCGACTTTCTGTTTGGTACATAGTGCGGCAAATACCCTTATAAATTATGCACGTTCTGCCCATAGCACTTGATGCGGCACTGTCGTGCATCAATCAACTAACAGATAAAAAGCCTTATTGCCGTTCATTATTCTGTGGTCTTGTTATTAGTCCGTTGTACATAAGTATCACACGCCTAATATAACTTTGTCAGTGCTAACGCATGGTGCTTTATTTGAATCAGGTTCGCAGCAGCTTGAAGTTTAGGCGTGAGCACATTTAATATCTTCCGCGCAATAGTTCCGTTGTTTCGCGTTAAACAGCTCTTTAGGCGAACTGTTTTGCTTCAAATATCAAAATGTGAAGAAGATACGTCCATTCCCACCTGCCGCCTTTCTGTTTCTGGTAAATTTGGCTGGTTTTTTCATATGGAAAGGAAAAGTTGTTTTGCAATTGCTCTCGAGTTTTACGCTTTCATGAGCTGCTTTCCACTTACACAGTTATCCAAATATGCACTCATGTCCTCACCATGTATGTATCGATGTTTTATGACATTTCTCTACGCTAGTTCCCCTACCGATATCTCGCATTTTTCACTTCCCATAATATTGATAGTTTTCAATGCCGCTGTACATCAGAAATTTAGGTAGTTTAGGAATTATCTTTTAAAGCAGACATGGAAAACGCAGGGAAGTCCTCTTACACTTGTACAAAGAGGTCTTGTTGTCTTGTTTCCCCTTTCTCCTGCCCAGTTTGGGAGGGAGGGGTGAAGGAGGAGGGTCATTGGAGATTGAAGCTCGCTTGTTTTTGGGGTAAATCCCTCCGAGTTCGAAATAGTAGCACAGAGGAAGGGTAAAGAAGAAAGAAGAAATTTGGAGACGGTAAATAGTCTTGAAGAATTGACGTCGCGGGATTTCAGTTATGAGGTTGTAGGTTGTAAATATGAAAATTTCGAGTGTAAAAGAGATTGTTAAAATTGGGAGATGGCAAAAGCGTGTCCGAAGCAGCGATTTTTTCATCAGATAATGTCACCAGATCTCCACATCGGCCGTCTATGTTGGTCAGATTCAACATCAAGAATTGAGACGAAGAAAGAAGGTGATTTGAGCATTTCTGGAGGGTAAATACAAAAAGTGCATTGTTAGGCCCGAATTTATGAATTAAAGGTGTACGGTTTCAAAATCTCGATTTTGAAGGTGCCATTATTGAGACATTGACTGGTTATAAGATGTTTTTGAAGTAGTTGCAAATACCTCATTATTTTGCTGAACTGGCCGAATAATGCGGAGTACCAAACAACGTCGAGAAATAGTTGAAGCCAAACCCTACATAGTGAACCCTCGCAAACTTTTGTTGTATTCAACGAACGCATGAGAAGCAATTTTTTGGGAAATAAGAGATTGTGCTGTGTAATTGTAGGCAGAATCGCGCACAACTCACTCGACTCTTGCTCATCTGGAGTTCAACTTTCTTAAGGACCAGAAATTTCCTACCATCTTTTCGTCGTCAGCAGCTCAGTCAGTATTATCAGACTCGGAGTACAACGATCAGGGATGCAATTCACCGCAGACGCTTTCATCAAGAACAAAGTCTATTCTCGATGGTCTAGACAAAGTCGGTAGTCCGATAGTGGTATGTGACCTTCATTTTAGTCATACCTTTACATTGAACAACATACCAGGCGTGCTGACTCATTTGAACATAGCCTTCAGCAAAAGTGCAATGCACCTCATACTGCAGAATTACTGAGCTTTTTATTTGTGAAGCAGGCATAAGTGTAAGCATTCTGGGATTGCCTTTAACAGTGTTCAGCCTGCGCTGAATTCTAGAGATATACTTTATCGGTAATGTGACTTTTATACTTTGTTATTCTGTCTTCATCTATGCAATGAGCTCTCTTGTACTAATATCTGTAAGAACTCAGCATTGCAAACTGTACTACACGTCGAAGGCGTATTCTTGTATAATCAGACAGAATCGACGGATTGATATAATCTTAGGAATCTTCTTTTCGGTTCATAAAGCTGTTATCAAAGCGGGTACATGAGGAACTCCAAATCTGTGAGGATAAATTGAGGCAGTATATGCAGTGAAAAACAAGGTTGATAGTTATTTCTTTTCTTCTTCCTATGACTGTTCGATGCCCCAGCCCTCTCTCGCTCACTTTCTGTCTTCCCCCTCTCCTGAATTTGCTTCTTTACAGATGTTAGCTTTTATAGTGGCTGTTTATGCGAAAACGTAAATAATAATGGTTCTAAAGCTACATATATTACCGTATTAACGTGATCATATCGGTTTGCATGACCCTACAGTTTAGGCCAGGCTAGGAAAACAATTCTATGCACCATATTTTAAATTGCATCTGAAGTATATATGGACACTTGCTACTGTTTTGTTTAATTCAAGTTTGAAATCTTCCTCGCCCTTCATATCATCTTATTTTTCTTGTTTGTTGGCGTATTTCATTTTTGGCATAATGTCATATCTTCATCTTCCTCATATGCAGAAGCGCGGGGGGGGAGGCATGAATTGGTTACGTACGATCAAGAATGCAGTTCCTCCAGCTTAATGGAAATCCATTATGAGCAGCACTTCGGCCTTCGTTAAAGTTTATATCATAAGTAGCACGACGAAATCCCTCGTGCAGTCGAGCTTTTAAAGTGGAGTTCATTTGATGGGCTGTTATGAAAGGACCTCATTGTTTCAAATAGGCTCGTGCAATGAATATGCAAGCTGGACCTGGCAGCTGCATGGAAACTGAGCTCAGAAAACGTGTGCCCCTCGCACTAGGACAGGATGACAAGCAGATGAGCCTAAACAAAACCTTGGAGTTGATAGTGGTCTGTGAGTGACTCATAGTCTCCTCCGAATGGATTATGGCATGTTTTTCTTCACTTAAATGATCGGAATGACTACTGGCATCTGCATTCGTTTAGCTTGCTCGATAACTGGTGGCAGTCATCAACTGCAGGCGTGCTCCGGAATGGATGGATAAAGATATGTTATGTATCTAAAACTTGATTAACGTTGACAGCGGAAAGTTTTTTATGAGCCGTGAACGATTGAGCAAGCCAGTTCACTAGCCGAATAGCGACTGTTTGGAGTGCGTTGATAGCTGTGCATCGGCGATCACCTCAGCGAGCGTTGTGTGATTTCGTTAGGTGCACTGGGCTCCTCGAGCATGTTAGGCGTGCTAGAATCATTTTTGTGAGCATTCAATAGGGCACTCTACGTGCAACGCCCAATCTTGTGACACATCAGCTCCTCTTGCGTTGGCTTCGTGAGCAATGTGCTGCTTTCTTTGTCGTTTTGTGTCTTTCATTTTACTCCAGCATTTTATATTACGCTCTGATAGGGCGCGACTTTAATTCTTTGGCATAATGAAAACACCATATATATGTAAACGCTGATAGTAAGATGCATGAACTGATTCTCGAAACGCGTGTTAAGCAACACATCTAACTATATGATATTTCCCTGTTTTCTCGAGTACGGTGTGCTGTATTATGCCATGAGGGCTTAATACAATTCACAGAGTTGTGGGGATGGCGACTACGGTTTTAAACCAGCCAACATGCTGTAAAGTTTTTAACAGAGATTCATATGGCACATTGAGTTTTGAGTTCGCTCTACGTGCTATCATAAAATTTAACGATACTCTTTGTTGAAAGGTGCTTGTTTCAGAATGCACATAAGTGGCGCTTTACTGGTGAGCCAGAACAATGGGCAAGTGATCTGCTCAACTCGTCAGTGCAAAAATCGCCTGCGAACACAGGTCGTACCATTTCGCGGGGGAATGTGGTCTCAGATGCCATCTCCCAGTCAATCATCAGGCATAACCATAAACGACGGTATGTCCTCCAATCTTTGTGCACTTGATTAGCGCTGTTATGACGACAGCTAGTTACGCGTGTGCTGTGCTTTTTAGCCGTGTTTACTTGAATCCATTCAAATGTTTCACCCTTACTAGCCGAATAAGTTAATCGTTCAACTCAAATGGCAAGCATTTCTTTCATGTTGTTTTTCGGTTCTCATACTGCATTAGCGCTCTGTTGCTGCTTTTTCATCAGTTGGTTTATAGCGTAAGTATGCTGTTTGATGAAACAGACCATTGCTATTAGAGGATTGAAGTTTCAGTTAACGCCATCACGATTGAGCGCGACTGCATTTGGGAAAGGCGTCGTTTGTTGCTTGTTGAACTGCGAGGAACTCAGCTCAAATTTGAATTCCCACTCGCCCCTCCTTAATCCCTTCCTTCCCCCTTAAGAGGACATTCCTTCCGTATTGCGTTTTAAATCATCACCCATCCTCGTTACCATCGAAACGACTTCATCCCCATCACTCACCATCATCTTAATTTGAGACTGAAAGTTCCAGCAAGTGGCGAAACATTGCGTTGATAGGCATCGTACTGATCACCACTTCGATTGTTTCATAGACCTTAAGCATCCTCCATTTTTTGAGTTCCACATTCGCAAAAGATTCATGGAAAACCAAAGGTCTTCTTTCGCCCGTGGCATAGGTTACGAAAATTGGAGACTATTCCTCCGTTTATCGATAAAGGAAGGAAAACAACTTTTCTTTCTCATTCCCTCTCACCCTACCCTCCCCTCCCTTCATAGCCTCTTTCCATGATCCTCCTTCCCTCACCTCCCACCCTTTATGGCAGTTCCAATTAGTTTCAAGTGTATAGAATTATTCGCTAAAAACCATTTGTCGTACAGTGCGCTTCTACGCTATCATCAGCTTTAGTTGTGCGTTTTCCGATTTGGCATAAATACAGCTTTTAGGCGAATTGCTCGCCAACAAACTCGCGCCATACGATCATCAGACGTTACACCATCTTCTTTTCATGTCGAGCCGCAGGTTCGCTTTGTTTTCTTTCGTTGACAAATGGGTACGGTTATTTCCAAGGAAACCACTTTATTATTCAACAGAATGCACTGATAACGAGTCATTTTGCTCATGAAGTATCTATACTGCTTGGATAGGCTTAAGGTTAATCTGTAATTTTCGGGATGCGGCATCTCCTTTGCCAGTGGGACTAACCATGCTTATCTCACTATTAGTTATATTTTACTGCGACCCACGATGATAATCTACGTGTTGTGTTAGTTTATGCCTTCGTAACGTTCACAGAGAAGTTGGGGAACAGAATTTGCACTATCATTCTGCAACTTACCCGGGTTCTAGGCATCCCATGAACAAGTTTCCGGGGAGTGGGATAGTTGTTAATCCTCAAAGATGAGTAGTAGACATCACCAACGTTGTCATTGTGTTTCCGATATTCAGTTAAGTAGACTGTTGGCAACAATGCTGAAGAGATACATTTGTTTATAGAAAAAGCCGAGGAAAGGTTCTTTCATGCAGTTATGATGCTGATGAGAGTTGTATTTTAGCGTTCTCCATCGAAACAGCCATCACCGGAGTCCTCAGAAGAGTTTCCTCCCGCGAAAGTGACCGCTTCACCAAGGGCAGACTTCAGCTCCTTGATTAAGCCTGCCAAGCCGATACTTCAGCATTTTGATCAGAACTCAACAAGCGCGGCAAATAACAACTTTTCGGCGAAGTGGGCTGAACTTGGCGTCGTCCGCCACGAGGACATAAGCACACAAACCACCAGTGTTGAAGTTTGTGATTGTTTATTAAGAACCATTTTTCAATGGTCGTCCCCAGCTTCTGAACGCTGGTAGGAATGATTCTATCGTTGTTTTTTGAGGCACAACTTCAGAGTGTTCATTTTTTTTTCTTTATTGTGCTCGCTACCACTGAGATAACGCATCGATTCTTGTATGAACAGTGTGTTGAGTTGAGATCCGTGTCAACAGCCACCAACTGGGATTTGAAAAACTATGGTCATTCACCTTCGGGTAATTCGCATTGCAATTTCAGCCAGTGACAGCGAATGTGGAACCGACGCATTACGCCCGTCCTTTATCATCAGCGGAGAGGATGTTCGACTTTTCAAACGCTCAGAGGCGCGCGCCATCGGAATCTGTCATCAAGGAAGATGCGCATACTGCAGAGATCGAATCGAGACAGGTTGGCTGTTGTTTTCGCCTTCTCGTTCTTTGCTTGATCGTATCTCGGCGATGCTGGTTTTATATGTCTCCATCCTTTATTTTTCAACAAAGACGTTTGATGTGCTCATCTATAATGCGAGGTACATGCTGACCCGTAGTGAAAGGAAAACAGGCTCAAAATTTTTTCGCTGAGATGCCCCTTTATAATATCGCATGTTGGATTTATGAGGTCATAAGTATGTGTTTTCCAAACTGCATCAAGCTGCTGCTCATTTAGAATTCTAGTTTTAAAAACGGTTACATCGGCATGTTTCTAAAGCTGCTTTTCGCTCGTCGACATGACGAGTTTTAAGCATTTCCCAGTCGTTTCGTAAAAACGATTCATCTAGAAGCAGAGAAGAGTATAGTTAGAAAGAGCTGTTTCAGTCGCAACCGGGAGCAGCTCTAATCTTTTAACCAACTGAAGCGGTCTAGAAAAAGATGCCGAAAAAGAAGCCCAGAGGGGGTAGGGACAGAGGGAGAGACGAAAGATGCGGTATCGATACGTGTCGGTCACTGTCGTTATCCACATTTTTTAGCTGAATCTTTCCTCGTTGTTGAGGGAAATTTCTTGCGCCAACAGCTCAATGGAAGTTAAGTTGGCAGACGGCTGAACATCTCGGTATGGCTTCCGCCGCTCATCAGTTGGGCTTTCCCTACTGGCTCGCAGATGTTGTTGTTGCAGCACGTTTTCCTTTTGTTCCATCAATTGGGCCTTCTCACTATGCTGACTACACGCTCCTCTTAGAAGAACAAAAAGCCCATCGGCGCTGAATGTAGAGTTTTGGAAAGGGCAGTAAAGTCATTTTAAACTCTTTCCTTTCGTACTTTTGGTGACTACGCAGTTTGTGTTCTTGTTACTGCGGTGATCAGCAATCCTACTGTTTTGCATCGGAAGAGCACTAAGAATTGCTTTTTCTAGTAATTTCTCATCGGAGAGCATCGAAAATTTTGCATTTCATCTCAAAAAAGAAACCGCTACTCTTCAGTTCCCTTTTTCTTTTATATGCTTCTGTACGACATCTGGAAAATCAAAAACTTTGCTGTTGTCTAACTCACTTTTGAAAGAGAGAGATGAAGTTACTTATTTGAAGCTCACTTTTCCACTTCTGAATGCATCTAAAAATATTTCGTTATTTGAATATCACTGAAATCTTTTGAAATTCGGAACTGAAACCGTCATGAGGATAAAGGAACATCAGGGGAAGGGAGCTGAAACTGGGCGCCTTAAACCCATCCAAGCTGCCCATGTAAAGTTTTTTGGCAAAGAATGTTTCTGCGCCAGTTAAGGCAGGATCCTCCGCATTTCGATCGCGACTTACAGACGTGATATAAATCATGCGTCGCGTGGTGCTCGAAACGAATATGGGATTGAATTTAAGCGATGTTGCAATTGGTTTTCTAAGCGGCTGTCTGTATGCAGCTGTGTAGGGAAGAAGTAATCTGTGGTAGTTTTTATCCGAAAAAAGGGAATTTTCATTGGGTCATTTCGTGGTTCATTTCTACGTCTTTTCTTTTTCCCACTTGAAAACAAAATTGGTCTTCCCCCAGTAGAGTGAGTGAAAATGATCATCTGTCTAACCGCAAGGAACAGTATCGTATGTTTCTAATCATTTTTTTTTCTCGCAGAAACGAAATTGGTCTGATTACTACCAAAGTTGCATTCGTTCGGCCGATGACAGGGATATGAGTTTTCGCATCCCAGCTGACGTCTGCACGGCAACCAGACATTACCGGCCCATGAGAAGAGATATTGCCACACACGCTTTGTTCACTTTTCTCTCTCTTCTTTTGTCCAAAATATGGGCTTTTTTTAAGCAAGGTGTTCGAAAAAGCAACTTCTGGTAGGCTTTCGCAAGCGGTGGTCGAGTCAAATGCCCCATCCACTGCATATGAGGTTGCATTAATTTGGTCGCAGTTCACGGATGTAAGCAAGGTGCCCGAAGAATCATTAAATGGTGTGGTTGCAGTGCAGCGTATGATTTCAGCTGTCGGACCGGAACAGACGTCATTCGGAGGTGGAGGGTGAACTAGTGCAGGATAGCGATAAGAAGGCTGCTGGTGCGAAAAACTCAACCTTGCAGAAAGGTTAGGAATTTGCTTTTATATTGGGATCTGTGTACATTACAGGAACCCAAAATGTCGGTGGGATACAGTGGGACAAGATTGAAAAAGGCGGGAAGTTGTTTTCTGAAGAGAGGGTTGAACGAAAGGTTCCCAGTCGCATTAGCCTTCTCACTGTCCTTGCTCGCAAATGGCAGTTGCAGAAATTCAAACAGCTTAATGCTGGTATATTTATGCAAGTTTGCAAGTCGTCACCTCACATTTCAGAAAGGGCTCCACAAGCCGAGAAATATGCAGTATTGGGGCACCTCCACTGGACTTTTCTTTGACCTCTGGCCACGTTGTGCCTTTCAACCTTAAGCGATTTTTCGCTGACTAGTACATACATAGTGGTTTCCAAAGAAATACTGATCACCTTATATCACCTATGTAAACGACTTAAGCAGGAGCTCGAGCTCGAACCTTTCCGTGCTTTTTTGATAACGTAATGATGCTGCCTCTTCTTTATCAATCTTGAAAACTCCTGTATAAGCAGTTAGTTCATGTGAGAAGTACGATTACTCGTAGGCATAAACTTGCATTTTGTAAACGATGTTCTGACAAAGAAGAAAAGAAGTTAGCATGAATACAGGGCATTAGCCGGCCTCACCACGCGAGATCCCCGCCCTCCATCCTTTCGCATTGAGTTTGTTGCCTTTCGCGCGACGGCTGTTATAAAATGTAACTTTTGTATGGGATTCCTCCAGAATTTGAAAAAGGGAGGAGGCTGCCGACATATACCTGCGGTGAACAGCCTGAGCGGCTGTCGTTTTAAACATTGAGGGAGGAGTAAAGAAAGCAGGTCAAGAGCCCCGAAATGGAATGTTTTACTTGCGCTTCGCATTTGTACGTTTTGAGTCGCTTCTTCCTGCCCATCTAGGGTCAGTTTAAAAAACGGAAATTACTACTCTCCATGAGTGGTAGCTAGATCCACCGTTATTGTTTCACATGTAGGCTGCGGGGCATTCAGCAGCTCTTTTGTACTATGCTCTGTTGATTTCCGGGAGTTGTTGTGCATCACTGATGTGCGGCGCATGACCAGTTTTAGCGAGCAATAACGTGCGTGAAGTGCTGTTGCAGTTTTAGGTGCATCGCAAGAAGGACATTTTTCTGAGGAGAAAAGGACTGCGAAACCACACGATGGCGTTCCTGTAAGTGAATGATGTTTCGCACTCAGTGCATTTGAAATGTTTTGTGATATGCGTTTCAAAGAGGTACTGAACCTGCATCGTTTATGGAGCTGAAATTCGTTCCATTGTCGCAAACTAAGCCACCACTGAAGTAGGTGATTGTATTTGGAACATCACAATGACAGAGTTGCGTCCACTCAGACGAATGAACGTCGATGCTTGCAGCGCCTCGTGGTTCAGACAGATGTGGGATTCATTCGTTGTTCCTTCTGTTAGCAAGCGATTGATGAGCGCTGATTGTCTGAGTTTTTTATTGGCACGTAATCCATTTTCTGTAAGCTTGATGTTCGTTTTTGTGGAAGGAAATCGGTATTTGATTGACCCATGGCATTACAACTTGCAAAAGTGCTTCGTTTTAGGTGGAGAACGGGGGCCGTATGCAGATCGCCGATGCCAATGTAATAGCAGCGTCTCCAGCGGGTTTCGCTCTCCCTAAGGACACCGCTGCACCCGTGGTAGTTTTTTCCGAGGTTTTCGTTGACTTCTATGCTTTTTCGTCTTGTTTTTTTTTTTTTTTTTATTATCATTTCATCTTTCTTCTAAATTCCTGCTGCATGCGCTGGACTGCATCCGTTCAATGTTCTTATGCCGTTGCAAAAGGTACCACTTCTGTTTGACAGTAGCCCACTGCTTTCGAGTATTCTTCTTATTAGGGTTTCTCCCTTTTTCAGGCCGCTGTTCCCAAACAGCACTCATTTGGTTATGTACTGGTAAAGCTGTCGGGGGATTTTTTCCGAGATGTTTTCGTTAATCCGATGTTTATCAGTATCTTCGAATGCCCCCAGTCCACTATCCTTACCTCTTTCCCGCTTTCCTTGATAGAACTTTAGCGGATTTTCTGTTGCTTTTTATTGCTATGAGGCATCAACTAAATATCACTTGTTATTGAATATTGGTACCTGGTTTGTTGCCCATGTTATCTCATTTCACTTCTTGATTTAACTTCATAGCTTTTATGTATTGGTATAAAGTGCGAGTTCGGCCTTCTTAACCTTATAGTGGCTGAATGAGTATATTACCGTAGTCAAGAGTAACAGGCAAAGGGGCGTAGCTTTTGCACTAAGTGTTCTGATAGAAAATCCTTGCTTTTTTTATCTCACAGAGAGGAACTATTTATTTATTCAGCGTTCTTCAGTGTTTTGGCTGTTTGTTAGTAGTTTATTTGCGCGGAAAAGGTGTATGGGTTGTAGATGTTTATGTGAAGGTTAAAGTCAGTTTATATTTTGAGTTCGAATAGTTGCTCTTTGAATGCCTAGTAATCAGCGCTTTGCTTATCTCAACATGCTTTCATTTTGCGAGATTTGAGTAGATGTGTTCGCCAGCACCCCCTGAGAATCTTATAATGCTGCAATAATTTCATGATTTAGGTGATAATGTGCCCTTTTTTTTCAGCAATGGTCTTGCAAGACGTGTTTTGTGTCCAACAAACCGGAGGCTGATAAATGTGTGGCATGTGGTGAGTCAAAGGGGATCACCAGTGGAGCGGAGAAAGCAACAGGTGAGAAGCAGTGGTATTGCAAGACATGCTTCGTCTCTAACGGCCCTCAATCTCGCGAGTGCTCGTTATGTGGACAGGTAAGAAGCGATAGTAGCATCAAGAATGAGTCATTCTGCAAGCAGTGTTTCGTAAAGATTGTGCCGGGAAAGGACAATTGCGTGTCATGCGGCGCCCAATTACTGACGTCGACTAGCGCACCGGTGGCAAACGTTTTCGGAAGTCGGACTTTCAAACCTGCTTCAACGTCTGGGTCAGGTGAGCACCAGCTCTCTTTATCCTTCTTGGGAAGTAATGTGAGACTAACTTTCTGTAAGAGATATTGGAAGATGACTGCGATGTCACTGCCTTCTAAAGGTCGGCCGACATCACTTAAGCAGTCACATTCCTCGAGGTAAATTCATTCGGAAGGCTTATTAATTTCCAATACGTATCACATACTTAGTTCAGTGGTGCTTCGTTGAAATTTGTCCAATTGGATTGGTTTGATAGCAATTCGATTTCCAGCTTTTCGTATATCATGCATTCTTAGGGTATATTTCTGAACACTTTCACATTTTCAGGCAGTCAGTACGTTTTCGGTCTTGCAAGTACATCTGCCAGCAGCACTTCGCAGGTTATCCCCACTGACGCGGTGGCGGCACCAATTTCATTTGGACCTGGCACGTCAACATCAGCGAATGTGTCTGCCGATCCAAGTGGGCTACAAGAGGCAGCGAAGTTTGATGCCAACCGTAGTGATTTGACGCCGAGGTTAGGCCTTCCAACAAGTTCGTCTACTCCTGACGTGGGAACCACTTCAGAGCAGACTCACAGTTATCACCCAGGACCCCAAAACGTTGAAGCCGAGCACAAGGTGGATGAGGTGCAGGCGAGCATCGCGCAGTCAACTGCAAATGGTTAGTCGGAGTGTATTAGTTGCGGTTAGAGGAAGTATAAAGAATATACTTTCTTGTTGGTCGTTCTGGTACCAAAAATTGAGAATGTACAATCTGGAGATGATATCGTAGGTAGTGGAAGACACATCTTTAATATGAAACATTTCGCGCTGGTCACCTTTTGACGTAGCAGCATATTTGTTAATTTGTACAGCTAAAAATTTTCCTTAGTATCCGAAATATGGCGCATACGGGTAGCGAATGAACCAGCCAAAGTCGATAGAGAAATGGCACTTTTCAACATTCAAAATTTTTATGTTTGTCAAAGGACCTTTTGGACCATCTCTTCAAAACTTTAGGGTTTAGATCTAAGCTGTCTTCAGTTATTGCTTCAGAAAGAGCGCAGTTGTTGGGTGCATCAGGGACGATGGGACAGGCGGCGCCGGCTTCAATATTTCCAACACTTGCAACGCCAGCCGCCAACAGACCGCTCGCACCATCCGTGCCGCTCTTTGGATCCGTCAGCGTACCAGTATCTACAACCACGCAGCCAGCTGCGAGTGCTTTTAATTTTGGAGGCACCTCGGGTAATTACTGTGCGCTTTTTGAGAGAACATCGGCAGTTAGGGGGAACTTGAGCTTCGCTCTAGGCTAAAGAAGATATTTAACGGAAACTACTGGCCATATGAGGAGATCATCTTAATTGCTTCAACTGTTGGAGTTTGGTTTTTAATGATCCGTTTACAGAAACGCGACCGCCCACGCTCTTCGGGTTCACCACTTCGGGAGCACTCCATGCTACCACGGCGCCTGTTACCTCGGCCACTACAGCTGTACCGTCATTCAGCGTTGGTGGTGCACCGAGTCAAGGTGATTTCGGCTAAAATTCAGTTTCTATCTTCGACGCAAACTGAGTGATCAGTGCAAAACGTTTAACTGGATTACGGATGTGCTGTATTTCTTGCATGGTTTCTGTAAAAGTTTGTGAACTTTCTGGGAAGGGCAACTGTTTATAGTATGGACAACAGTGTTTGATCGGCATTCCACGAATCCATTTTCCACCTTCGTCAGGTGAATATAGGCAAACCGACAATCGCCTTTAATTCTCCACTCCAGAATGAAAGGCAGTTTGAGCAGAAGTAACAGCAGTAAACACATGAGAAGGCAACAGTGGCAGCTGGCAGAATTAAAAGCCAATCTTCATTTGAAAGGTGGAGAGTGCGAGGTGCAGGCTTATTTACAGTGGAAAGTGCAAGCCGCCAAGAGATGAAGGAAGGAGGGGACGGTTGAGAAAGTGACTAGGAAAGTAGAAAAATAGTTGGGAAATTCTCAAGGGGGAAGAACTTCACCTTCCTATTTACAAAGCGGAAGGCGCGATGTTCTTCTAAGTGTGAAAAAGAGTTGCGATACGACATTGCATAAAAGGGAGACCACCTTTTTAGTTGGGAAAGAGAGAATCATGGCTGTGCTGTTTGTCTGCAGAAAGAGAATGATTGCTTGGCGGTCTGCTATATCACTGATAACTGAGAGAGTTATGGTGGCTCACCTTATCTCACTCACTTTTGAAGAGGGCACCAGTGAGTGGCCAATTAAGTGGTTGTCTGGCAGCAGGTGGACTTTACTGTTCTCGAAACCAGTAGGTAAACTTTGTTGCATATCTAGTTTTGAGATGGCTATGCAGTGTGCAGTGGTCCTTTACAGAAGATGAATCGGATTCGAGAGGCGCTATGGCGAGTAATTCTATTGAAATGATGTCACCCGTTGAGCCGCCATCGGAGTCGGCAGCCACACCGGTTCAGCCGTTCAGTTTTGGGGCGACGGCGAATATGGCGCAGCCGTCAGGTCCATTTAATTTCGGAACTGCCGCTCCAGCGGGTCCTACCGGAACGTCTAATACAGGGTTTGTTTGCTGTTCACACGATGTTTTTTAACTTCTTGCGTGAACGTTTTATATGGTTGCTTATGTGGTGAATCTAATGTATCTTTGCATACCAATGGAACTAGCTCGTTCAGCTTGAGCATGTTCTTGATTACAGCATGATGTGGGATGAGATCTAAGCTTGTCTTTGCATCTTTCGAATTATTATTGCTGCAGGGACGTACTGACCTTCCTCCTAGTTTTGGCCCACCTTCTTCTTTCCAGTCGAGATTGAACGAGGGAAAGGGGTACAGGTGCAAAATGACTTTGAGCCCTGCATTATTATCTGCTTCACTACAGAGTTTCATGCTAATGTTTCAGAGGCCTATTTGGCAGTATGAACACGAACGGAGCACTTGGTATTGCGTCGGCCGCACCCTTCCAGTTCCACCCGCCGCCCGCAGCCGCACGGGCATTCAGTACGCCGAGCGTCGTTCCCCCTGCTCCAGCGGTTTTCAACTTTGGCGGATCATCCGCGATGAATGGGGGCACAGAAGGATTCTCGTTTGGGTCGACGGCTACACCAGCTGTTTTCAATTTTGGAGCACAGCCCGGTTAGCCATTTGTTTTACTGAAATTGCCAGTTCTGTTTACATGAGACTGGGAACACTTTTTATTCCATTTCATGCTTTACAAAGCAGGTATGGCACCGTTGCATCTGAGCGTAAGAAGCGTATACCCGTCTATCTCTTTGGTAGTTTCAGCTCGGGAACCACTGCAATGTTCGTTGGGACAAATCGCCGAAATGTAGCAAGCGATTTGATTTTTAACCTTTGTTATTGATTATTTGCTTTGTTTTGCCTTCCAGGTTTCAAAATTCCCCTGCAATAGATCTCATCCGAGGTAGGGAAAATCTATGCAGGCAAGTGGGTGATTAAAAAAATTCCTTTCGTACAAAGCTGTTGTTTCGCGTCTGCTTCTTTCATCCTAGAACAGTTTCACTTGCAGGTCCAGCACCGTCATTCGTCTTCGGCAGCAATCCATCAGGTGCCGCGCCTACATTTGGGTATGGGTTCTCTTTCTTCTTCTTGTAGGACAAATTACGGTCTCCTTCACTTCCTTCTTTGAGTGGTTTTGGTAGGTTTCTATGCAGACAGTATAGAAATGAATAAGCTTAAGAATGGTTGCAATACGAAAGAGTAAGCCATGACTATTAGCCTTGCCCATGCCAACACTAGTAGCTTTCCATGGGTATTTTCCAAACTGACTTTTGAATGGTTCCTATTCGGAAGCGCTTTTTTTGCGACAGTAAAGTGATCAAATGAAATAAAGGTTGCAAATAAATGAGATAAGAAACGTGTAGTTTGAGTGGAGCCATTACACAGCATGTGGACGTATTCTTCCACACATCAAATTCTAATCCGATTTAACCGTAGCTCATCAGTTAGATTCTGCAGGTGTAAGAACTGTTGTCTGCAATTTCTGACATAAAACTGAGGACTTTATTCCAGAGCGGCACCAACAACCAATTTCTTTGCAAGTGGAAGTTCAAGTAGTACGACGACGACTCGTAAGATGCTCAAGGCGCGCCGCATTCGCAGATAGTTGTTTTCCTTTCCGGTTATCATTGCCGCTGTTTCTACTCACCACCTCTCCATGTCCCCACACTGGTCTTCTTTCTTCCACACTTCGGCGCCCCGAGGCTGGCTTCCACATCCAAAAAGTGTGCTCGTCAATTGTGAAAGTGCGAAAACAGATGTTTTAAAAATTAGTAATTTTAATTGCACAGTCA
Source organism: Baylisascaris schroederi (assembly GCA_006503575.1). Lineage (NCBI taxonomy): Eukaryota > Metazoa > Nematoda > Chromadorea > Rhabditida > Ascarididae > Baylisascaris > Baylisascaris schroederi. The sequence goes on from QEWY01000299.1 coordinate 318,665, forward strand.
TGAGTTTAAGCAGCATCGTTTTCCGATAGTACTGTTTGCTTAGTGGTGATCCGACAAATGAGACGGTGATCGATTATGCAGGTATTGATGAGATGATATTATGTTCTTTTATAATGAGCTCTCTGATTTGCTGTTTTTAACTGGCTGCTCTTCATCGAAGGGCGGTTCTCGCATCTTGTTTGCGTTCCACGTCCTTGATGTTTTTTACAAAGAGATTTGAACGTTCAATCTGTTGGATTCCACAGAAGGCAGGGTTTTCCAGCAATTTAGAGACATTGCATGGGGGGGGGAGGGGAGGTGGTGTAATTGAGCGTTAACCTATTCTACTTAATGATTTTTTTTAGCGGTTGAGGAGCTGGAATGACCTGGAGAGGTAAGGGAATGTATGAAAACGAGGATCCTACGAGGATGAGCTATGTTTGTATGAAGGGTGCTTCGAACTGTTTCCGGCATTCTCTATCATGCTTTGCAGCCGGCGTGTCGCGTTGTTAGTGAGAAAAGTTTTGCATTCGGCTATTAGCGCTGTCACGAAGTTGTTTTTTTAACGCTTTATTCTTAAATATTCCGTCAGCTCTAAACGGTTGCGTTGCGCTCATTAGTTGAACGGTGACGATATTATTAGACGGGGCTTTCTGTTTGTTTGTTTGTTTTCTTTTTTTTGAATTGCCACTGAATGCACACGTGCAGAAATGCGGTAATTGCATCCCTGTGCACTGTGCGACCTTTGTTGTTTCTTTTGGCTGTTGCTGTGGAGCAGTGGTTTCCGGCGATATTGCATCATACGTCAGCGTTTTCAACACTGAAAACGCTCGACAGTGTAGACGGGGTGGGAGAAGAGAGGGGATGGGGAGGGGAGAGGGGCAGGACTGTATTATGAGCTTGGTTCCCGACTGATCTTCGTTAAACAACACTCGTTTTTGAAATTTCCTTTGGATAGATGTTGTTAGAATGCTGCGAAGACAAAAACCGTAAAGAGGAGAGGAGAGAATAGGGGGATCAGATGGAAGTAGGATGTAGTTTAATGCTTCGGTTGAATTGCTTGTTTAGAGATGCTTTGCATCGGGGACTCGTAAGAATAGAGCGGTCCAGATGTTGATGAAGAGGAGGAATCTCTTTATTTCACCCAAATTCCTGGTCGATTAGCCTTCGGTGGCTGCTCGATGATCGGAAATTTCAACGTCCATAATTTAAACGGCAAACGGTCGGCCGTGAAAGATAGACTGGAACAACTGGGTTCTGCAGATTGCGAGAATATCTGCAGAAGCGGCCCTGCGAGTCGTCCCCATATTCAGCTTTTGATCTGGGTGTATGAAAGCGGCGGTTTGCATGCTTTCTGTGCTGACTAGGCGATATACTGGTTTTAAGGCTGCAAATGGCTAACAGTGGGTGCAGTGTTTTCATTCCGAAGGGCCTACCCACCACCATATTTTTATGTCCCTGACGTGCTAACTGAAAAATGCATTGCAGCCCATTGGTAGAATTCCGTTGTTCCTGCAGTTTGTTTCGCTCCAAATATGTCTGTTATAGAGCTGACGGCGTCCGTTATCGTGGGGGATTTGACGTGTAATGCGAAAGCAGCAGCAGATTTTGCAATAAGGCTGTTCTTATGTTGGAAGAGTATGGTAATGGCGGGCACCAGGTTGCCGGTGGTACCGTTTCTTGTTTTCTGTTCCAGAATTTTGAAACGGTCAAGCAGCCAGCAACCCGCGCACATCATGCGATGAAGGGATTCTGAGGTGCATATCGAGAATAGACATTCGTGGAAAGCTGACTGACATGGTGATACAGGCAACATTGTTGGGTAAATGGATTTGCTGCATGTAGGTAAAGACATCCGTCACAAGTATGACAGACTACCGACTGAATACTGGTAAACAACTCAAGTTTAGACTGCTGGCGCACAGAGCATATAAAAAGGAGAACGCATATTGCGCATTTTCATCATTCGTCACAGCCTCAGTTGTTGTTTACGCTTCTTATTGTTTTGTCCTCTGCCTCACCTGCTTAGTGGGTCTTCGAGCCACATCCTTGGCCCAGTGGACGACTTTATGTTGGGGTGTTTGTTGGCGCAGAAGTGTTGTTGTTTTGTGCGGGCGCCTGCGTTAATGTCGCCCTCATATTTCGATATGTGAGACCATGTAACGTGTTTTGTGTTTTTACAGAATAAAGTTCTATACTGAGGTGTCATGCTCTCACGTTCCATCTTCAGCAGAACGGTCTGGCAAGTGTCGCGGGTGAGCGGGTGCACCGAGTGGACGTATCAAAAATCGTTTGCAACAATCATCTGCAACATTTGCGACTTGTTTATCGCCTAGCGGATGAGGGAGAGGGAAGAAGTTTTCACTGCATTGGCTTGCCACGCCATCCTTGTCTTTCTAAACTTCCGCCTGCGTTCCATGAGGGTGTCCGGAGTATCTGCACAGAAGGTGGCCGTTGCAGCTGTTTCTTTCGGTGCGATACGGGTCATTAATTAGTTAAAGGGCGTCTGGTCGTATTGAAACGGTCGAAAACCACCCTAGGCCTAGGCTTGGGGGAGGAGGGTTGATCTGGATTAAGTTTGCTCTCATCCACGATCGTAATTTGGGGTCGCTCTGGTAGTTTAAACATGAGCCCAGTAAAAAACGGCAAACTGAGGTGAAGTTTCCGTCATCTAAATAGGCAGCTCAACGGTCTCGTTAAAGCGGATGGAAGGGGTCAAGTTGAAGTCGATGAGATGCAAAGCGATACATCCGGCTATGTTCTGAATTTTTTTCAGCGTGTTTTTGGAGGCGTTCACCATTGTTTAAAGGTGGGAGCCACTCATTCCAACATTTAGAGTGGGAGAGATGACGATTCTAAAGATCGCTAACCTCACATACGAAAATTTATGACCACTATGAAGAAGTTACTTTTCGTCGAATGTGTGAGGGAAGTTTGAATTTTTGCTTGTTGGTGATAATAACCTTTGATAAAATTGAGAATAAATGTGAAACTTTTCTCTCCGACTTTGAACGTTTTCTTGCGAATTTTGATGGCGGCAAGTGAAGTGGCCTTTGAGCTTTTAAAATTAGTGAAGGAATGTTCTGCATACTTCCGGTGTTGGGAAGAAGTTGCCCAAAACGACCGAAGTCGTTAGCCGAAAAAGCTCCTCGAGTTGTTGAACGGTATTCCACATGAATACATTTTGAGCTGATTAGGTGTATTGCTGGCGATTGGGCAACTCAGGATTGTAAGCAGAAGTCACCTACCAAAGCGTTTCCATCGTTGAAATAGGCATGTTCGACTTTCGTTGCACATCGTGCAAGATGCGGAATCGTTGCCATGACAGCAGTGTTGCGGGCGTCACGGTAAGCAATGACATATCGCTTATGCAAATTCATTGCGTTGTTACAGCCTGTGCCACCCACGTTTGTCTGTGGACGCTCGCACCACTTTTGCTGAGGGAACCGACGTTGAAGTGAACTTGTGCTTTCTGCTTTTTAGGTTTTCTTTTCATCGACTTCGTCTTTACTCGGTGTCGTTTTTGGAAAGTTAGCCGAAGTGAACATCTTTTTCGATGACTGCAAGCGGGTGGGAGTGAAAACGACGCAGTCGATGACACCTGCAAAGGCTGGCGGGCAGTTGCGATTTAACTTCACTGTTGAAGAGGGAAAGTGCTTCAGAAATACTTCGCTCGAAAATATTTTGTTGTTCCCAGCATATTGGCGCTTTTCTTGAGTCAATTATTTGTGTCTTTTACGCGAGCAGTAAGCAAAATGGTCAGTCATTCGCTTTGCAAGCGAACCGATGAACGTAAAAATCTAGTTCCATATATCGAATGTTTCATAATGCTTTATCAATGACTGTTTTCCTGTAACGACTTAAGAACGTCTGAAGCAATAAGTTGATTCTATGTGAGTAATAGTGGTCTTTTACTCCCCACCTATCTCTAGTTCATTGTCGCCCGTGAGGTGAAAGTAAATGACTGAAGAGAGATATTCAGTGATGATGCAGCATTTAAGAGAATCGAGAGCGTTCGGAGAACATATGACAGGAACGCCGAGTGGGGAGAGGTGGAAGGACTAAACCAAGTACAACGTCTCGAGGCGAGAGAGTCGTTTCATTAAGGAGCTACTTGCATGGAATGGCTCCTCTCAACGTGGCACATCTGGAGGAATTGTTCAGCGAAGATGCGGACAATCTCGATCGGATTTATTACTGGTACGAGCAACTTTCCGAGGTAAGCCACTCAACTTAATCGAACTTTTTATAGAGCGCAAATAGTTTCAAATAATGAAGCAACACTCAAATTTACACGCCTGTTATTTTTGTCTGTTCAGCTGATGCAGCAATATTGCAGATCCCTAAATTACTGTAAGTCTTCTGAACTTCGAAGTGCTGCGATGATTTAATAATTGCCTCAGATGCCGTTAATAAACATTAAGAGAGTGAAGGAAGCCAACCTGAAGACTTTCTATTTGTTTCTAAATGGATGAAATGCGGTCAGCTAGTGCAGCTCATCAGGGACTGGTTAAAATCTCATCAAGCTGCACGTTATCCTTTGCCTTCCTCAGGAAATCTAACGGATGACGTGAAAATGGTAATTCTCAACACCGCGAAAGCAAGTCACCCATCTCCTTAGAAGCACGTTGGGCGCTCTCTATTGTGCCGGGGTTATGCGCTTCCGGTCAGAGACTGTGTTGATTATGGGTATCTTGTTCCTCTCTCCTCACCGCCATTCCCACCCTTAATTGGTGGAGATCACTCCTTCCTGCTCGCATCAAATCCTCCTTTTATCGCTAAAACGACTTCGCCTGTATTACCCTTCTCACTCTTATTACTTCAGTGTCTCAATATAAGCATGGGCAAATTGCAAGAATAAGTCAGCTGAGCGTCTCACTGAGCTTGAGTGACTCAAAACACGACCTAAGCAAACCACTACCTAACGTGCTCAAAAGTAGCCCAAAATCTTTCATGGGATGGCAAAGTTTTGACTTGGCTTTTAGAAGTAAAACTGCTAGGGTGGAGGAGGAAGAGAGAGGGAAGGGATGGAAGATATCATTCCCATCATCAGTACAAAGAATTTAGGGAAGGACGCCTCTTCTGTCAAGAAACTTTGGCTTAGCGTTCTTCCTCCCCTTTCCGTCGTCTCATTACCCTCTTGTCATGTTGTAGGCACATTTTATAAAGTGTGGTCGGGACATATATCCGAGCATACAAAGGGAGGCAATATAATCGACCCATGTAATATTGCACAGATTCAGATCGTTCAGAAGAAAGTTTTCGTCCCTCACAGTGTTGACAGCAGTTCAAGTCTTAGCACCGAAAATTTACTGAAAGCTGCCATGATTTGAAATTTCGTATTGTTTAGTACGTTACTTCGATATCCTGTAAACTGGGATATTTGTTAGTGGAATAGTTTTCCATGAAACATAAACTGTTGAGAAATTTAGTTTCTAAGCGTGGAAGCAGGTGCAGTCGTATGGTGCATCTATAAAGCAGTTTTTTCTAAGCCAACGATCTCGTTCGTAAAACCATATTTATACCACGAAGTCCTGAAAATTTGTTAGGGAATCAAACGGTTCAATACAATGATGAAAGTGAAATCGGGTAAAGAATGAACAGCTATGGAATGTGTTATTCATTGTGAATAAGGGAGAGAGGGATAATAAGGAGCATACGAAATGTCGGCATGTTATCCGTATGGCAATCGAAATAATACAGACGGCACTGAACTAAAGATGACAATGTAACAGTCTCCTCTTTAAAATCCATAAAAATGTGTGCGTAGTGCTGAGGATAACTTTTGCTGCTGCCGAAGGAGGGGAGGGGGTTAGGGAGGCGTCAGGCTTATTATATAGTGAACAAAAGAGAATCATTCGAAATTAACAGCCAGCATGAAGGATAATACGAAGCAAATCATTTGTGAATGCATGATGTTGGTGACTGCCACTTACGGAACCAACTGCAATTATCCATCGTTTTAAACATTGATCGTTTTTAGCAAAAGGGCCTGAATTCCACCACTCTTAGAAATGAACTGCGACATTATTCGTAATCCTTAACAGATCGTCTCTATATCAAGCAGATCATTCATACAAACTGAAAACAATATAGCCTCTAAGCACGATCTTTGGTGAATGCCTAAAACTACCTAATAAGCACAGGAAAATGCATATTTCTTTATATAAGTTTTTTTAAAATAAAATTTGCTTTGATATGTGTTGCAACTTAATCGTACATTGTCTGCAATTTGAAACACTATGATTATGGAAGAACAGCGTATTCGTTGGCGCTGCCAAATGGAAATAAGCATACCCATGAGCAAGTCATTTGCATTTTTTAATTCGGGTTCATTTTCGTCGAGAATTAAGCACGTCAGTTTCATCGAGCATAATTCCAGTGCACTTTCATTCGTATGCTCGGTTAGAATTCAGCCGATTGCTTGCCCACCTTTGTCATTTTCCAGGATAAATAAGCATTTAGATATGCACAGACAGGTTCTTATTAGCTGAAAACGAAGATAATCAGCGAATAGCAGCCAAAAATATGACAATCGAGCTTCCTTTCTCTGTGCGTGGGGCAAAATTTTTCAAAAAAGAGCACAGTCATACGCATTACGTTTATTCGTTTGCAGATTTTCTTTTTAAGCCATTGCTTATCTTCATTTTGTTCACACAATAGAGCGACTATGACCTTCCATCCGAAGAAATTAATTCTGCACTGAACGCAGCACGCGTTAGCCCCTTCGAAAGCCAACATGCGCATCCGGGTGGAAAATGCCATAAACGAATATTCGTCGGCTATTTGTTCGACGATACGCTAACCCAAGCAGTACGCTAACGAGCGAGAAAGTCGTCGTCTTTATATTATCGCCCATCAGTTAATAAAACCTGATTTTTTCGACAGTGACTTTTGAAAGTGTATGGCACTTTATCATTCTATGCATGACGATACATAAGGTGGGTGTTTGAAGGAACAGTGCTTGATTGATCTCAAGGGGGTAACGGCTTAATGAAAAGCTCGACGAGAGTGATGATTGCAGAATGATTCATTTAGTATGAAATAACGGAAAATGAAACACGAGAAACTCTCGAGATTGTCGTACGTGCACTCAAGTGGATCATGCAGTATGAGCACACGCGAGCTGAGGAGCTGAAAGAATTAGCCGAGAAGGAGGCAGCCAGCATTGCGGAAAAGGAGGACAACTGGGAGGAGGAACGGGAGAATATGAAGGTAAGCTTGACAATTATTAAACGGCAACAACCAGCTAAACGCGGGAAGCCTAGGCAAGATGTAATAAAGTTTCGTTAGTATTAGATGTTTTCATGCGTCTGTGATATACTGTTACTCGTTTTGAATGTTTTGACGAAATGAGATGGTCCCCTCGTTTCGGGAAATCCATAAATATACAAGAATTCCCTTCTCTCAGAATTACGTTCATTTAGGTTTTATTTACTTGTATAGATTCATGAAAGCTTCTTTTATTGTTCATTTAATGCATCTTTTGAAGGTGCTGTTAATATATTGAATTAGAGTTTTGCAGTTATTATCATATTACCTCGAATAACATCTCCATCGTTATAAAAATTTTCAAACATTTTTAAGGCGAGATTTTATTCGAAGAGGGCGTTTTATTACGCGAGTGGTTGTTTTTGATCTAAAGCTGGCTGGAAACAACAAACACAATTTGTAGCAGTGTACGTGTGTATGCAACGACACATTGTGTATATGTGTATGTCTACACATATGCACGTTTGCACTGTATTATAATATATATATATATATATATATATATATATACCATCTTCAAGAAGTTCTATGTATTTAATATTGTTTCAAAAGACAGGGCCTTTATTGAAAGTGGAGAGCGTTTGTTTCAGAAGGAATTACGAGTTCTTCGAGAAAAAATAACCTCAACAGCTGGAGCTGATGAATTAAACGAGACATTTCGAGCGCAAATAGACAGTCTTCGAGAGGAGAACGCCTATTTAAAGGCGCAGAATAGGGACAGGTTGGTGGTAGTTTTCGATTCAGACAGAGACATCACTTCCTTCTCCTAGAGCACATTATAATTTGAACAAAATCCACTAACTTTAGCACTGTACAAAATAACGTCTTCTTGGTGGTGAGATCGTAAGCAGAGACTGCAGCTTGTTTCGTTTATTCTTCTTGCTTGGATCGGCATGGAATCTCTTACTTTACATTTTAAATCGAGTGAACCTAAGCTTGCTAGAATGCTCTTCTCACCCAACTTTATGGGCACGTAGTTCTTCCTCGTTTATTTTACTTTTAGCAATTCGGTCCACTAAAGCTTCGGCAAAAGGAGCGGTGAATTTCCACTTCGTTTGCGAATGAATTCGGATGGATGTTGTCGCTCATTTACTTGATTTTACACACAGACCCACAATTCGGTAATTACGTTTACTTAGTCTGTTAGCCTAAAGACGGGAGTTTGATCGGTTGAATACTGTTTATTGGTCTAAAAGCAGGCGGAGAGCTACACAAACAGCCACCATTATGAGGAGTTATGCTGGTAACTGTATAGGGATCGTGAGCTGGCCGACCAACGTGACAAAGCGGAAGAGTTTTCGTCAAGGATCGAACAACTTGAAAAAGAACGTAACGCGCTTGTTAGTCAGGTGTGTTGAATTGAATGCTTAAAACGTATGTACGAAATTGCATTGATTTTGCTTGATCATCCAAAAGAGTCTTTCTATGTGTGCACTTCAAGAGGTCTTGATCTCGATTCACCTTTTCGAATGTCACATTAAAGCGATGACAAAATGCTCTTCCTTTTTCGGATAATTTGGTTTTATTTTAGTGTTCCGTTCAATTATGGCTTCATTTTAAGCAAAGTCGTTTGGATGATACGATTCGCGAGTTGAATCGTCGACTCAGCAGCAAATACGACCAAAGCGCGAAGAGCGAATCTGAGACTCGTAAACTACGTCAGCGAAGCGAACAGGCCGCAAAACTGTCTTCACAGCTGCAAGTATGCCTTAGCTTTTGACTGTGCTGCAATATTCGTGTTCAAAGAATCCCAAAATTAATGTGGCAATTAAAGGAAGTGGTGCATCGTAACGAGCAACTCACTGCCGAAGTCGAACGCCTTGCTGAGGCACTCTCCTCGGCCACTGCTTACATCGAGGACACCACTGACAAATACGCAGCAATGCGTCAGCAGCTACTCAACAGCGAGGCCATTATCGAACGTCTTTCCAACGAGAATAGCGCACTTATGAAACAGGTAACGCATACCATCGAACATCTTGCAGCCAAACGCACTTCATATTGCACCTCGTAGATTTGGCCAGCTATGGCAAGCGAGGTGAATCGAAACCCTTTTAAACGGCTGCAGTTTCTGAAAAGCTTTGAGTGTAACAAACTTAGAATAAGCAAATGGGGCCGTCAGTCCCGCTACCGGGCTCTCCTCTAAATTTTTCGGATACAACGATTTAATGGCGCTTATTTGGAAAGCATTTTCATTCGAAAAATTCCCTACTTTCTCTCGAGTTCCATTTCACGGTGGTTTTCACCGCCCATCCTTTCCTACCTGTCCTATGGCTTTGATCACATGCAAATGCTTCATTGAATTGGCGCAACGTTCAGCACTCATGACTAACAGCCATAGGTGGAAATATGAGGCAGTAAAACCACTATTTTCTTGTGGAGACCAAGTGGTAAAATATGGTTTTGTGGAGGGCATATTTGCTTATCCTGACATGCGGCGTTTAAGTGAAAAAGTGGCCAGCTTTGCAGATTGAAGAAGGGAAAGAGGTGCTCGAGAAACTCGAAAGTACTCAAGTGGAATCTGCCCAGCGCTTTGAAGTAAGCTTTTTTTGAGACTTGGGTGAAGTGCTGCTATAGTTTTGCAGCACTGAAAGTTGTTGCTGGTTAAGCAACCTCGTATGGTTGGATGTATCGTGGTCAGACAGAAGTCTAAAGTGTTGAAGAGTGTACGTAAATCGGAGGTGCTAGAGGTTTGAGGTAAAACACCTGACGACATAATCTTCGTGCTACGGATTCTTAGTCTGTACAAAAGCCTTGCGGAGAACTTGTCGAAAGATAAGCGTGACGCTGTTAGTTTTGGGACAAGAATAAAAGCGATATTAGAGTTGTATAATGGAGAACAAGTAGAGGGGAGAACTAGAGAAAATTGAGAAGTAATATGTAGGAATAAAAAAACTGAGAAGTAATGTGAGTGTTGCATTGAAGAGGATGAAAACAAAAATAGGTAATGGGAAAAAGGAAAGGAGGGGGGGGAGGGGGGGGGGGGGGGGGGGGGGGGGGGGGTAAGGGAGGAGGGAGAGAAACAGAATTAATCACAGAGCGTAACCTATCGTTCGTGATTCTATCTGCTTCTTTTCTCTGGTATAAGGTACTCATTGTAGTTGCCATCTTATTGCCAAACTCAACGAAATTAGAGGATAGGTAAGTAAGCCATTTGAAATAAATGAACAGCCTTCCCAGAATGTTGTTTTCGTATTCAATCGTTTTATGCAATGTGAAGTTACTTATTTTGTTGTTTTTAATTCTCCTAGTTGCAATAAATTTATCATCTGTATTTCACTTCAGTAGCGTTAAATCACCCTTCCATCTTATGCGTAATTTCTATGAATGAGACACTGATTTTTTAAATGAGCTTTTTGAGAGTATCGTCAAAACGAAGGACACTCAACTGGAGAGGTTTCGTGGAAGCATTCAGTCACTGCAGGTTCATTTTTCTCATTTCTTTATGTACTTCAGCAGTATTTGATTGAATGGAATTGAGAAACAGCCTTTGCTTGACGAAAGATTTCCTAAGTTTTCGTGGGGAAGCAAATTTTTGAAAGCGACTTTCGATAAAAGGTTTTTACGCTTTGAAATCACAAAAGCACAAAAAACCTTTTTATAAGGGGGCGAAAATATTACTTCAGCACTCTTTTTGCGTTAACGAAGAAAGAAACGGTTTCGTTTTGCAAACATAAATCCAAGCTGTGGAACCGGACGAAAGCATTTTCTCATTTGGCAAAACCCTGCTACTACAGTTTATAGGACAACTTAATCGTTTGTTATGAAAGATGCGTTACGCATTATGTCGCTTAATGTGGAGGCCATATTCTTTGTTTAATTTTAACCATTTGCAACTTTGGCTTGAGCTTCCGCAAGTATGGAATTCTGGCTAATCACAGATCACAAGCGCTTTGCTAAACTCATTCGTTTCAAACTATGTGTTTCTGCTGGAAAAATCATAAGCTTTTCTTGAAGCTTGAGCTAGAGGAGATTCGAGCGCGGAGCCGGCTAGACCGAAGTGAGGAATGCGAACGTGAGCTAGAGCGATTGCGGAAAGAGCTGGTAGACGCAACCAATTTAGCTCGAGAGCTGTTTGGAAAAACAAGCTCTTCAGATGACCGTCATCGGAACGCACAGCTACAGCTTAAAATTTTGGAACAAGGAAAGGTTCGATTCTGATAAACAGTTTGACTTCCCTGTATTCGTTTGCAGTTCGCATTGAGTTGAAACGTCGTAATCAACATAAGAGTGCCAAAGTGTTGAATGGCTGCAACTGCTGAACTCCGTTGGGTTATGCATTTCTTTGATGTTGCCTTCGGTTAGTCGGGGCTCTGATTTTAAATAAATTGAGGAATATAGTTCTTTGTAGTCGTTTCTCTTTGTTTTTTTCGATTGTTTCTGTTCGCAGTTTGATTTCGGATGCGAGTGAAATGAAATGTGCTTTTAGGATTTTCTAGAAATCACTTCCGTACTTCGTTTTACTGAAACCTGGAGAGTGATCATAGAAGGAACCCCGTGGAAGCCTTGGCAAGAGGAATTGTGCATGCGCTGCAGCAGTTTAATAAATATCGTGCGGTTGCTACCGCTGATTAGTGAACGTTTTGCTATTGCGTTGATGATTGGTGTTGATACGGGTGGTTGATGAGTACTGTCTAGAATAGCACAACTAATTATCGGAATGACGGAGGCAATTGGCCGACTCCCTCTCTTTTCCCGTTGTTTTCCTTTCTTATTTAGTATCACGCTTTTTCCCACCCATGCACCAATATATTTTATTCTTTTGTTCCATCTTGCACTGCTACGTCGTCCTACATCCGAATGTCTGCAGTGCAAATCATATCGATTTTGGCAAAGCGAGCTTGTACCACAACTTTTCCTATAGGATTCAGTGGAGTTCGTTTTTTGCTTGCACCCTCAATTTGCCATATTTATGTATTCTTCAACGCCAGTCAATCCGTGTTTGCATGTTTTCTTTTGTTCCAAAAAGACTGCGCGATATTGAACCACACAGGTTTTCATTAGTGTTACCATTGAAAAACGCTAACGTTATTCTTCCTTGCTATTCGTGCTGACATACTTTTTGTATGTTTTCCTACTTCCAGACGTTGAAATGAAAAAAAAAGTTTTAATTTTCAAGAAGCTATGGTGAGAAACTTGCAAGTAGGGCTGACATTTTTAAGGGAACGGAGTAAACTCTCTCTCACTGCATTATTCTCTTATCAACTATATAAGCGAAACATTTCTTTACTCTACAAATTTCCTTAGAAAGACGAAGTGAAAGGAGAATTCCACAGCACTCGCGGAGAACTGCCTAGACTTTTTGCGTCTGATAGAAATTGAATCGCAGGGGTTGCGCTTTGAGTCTGTGAGACAATCAGAGCTGCCATTCGGCGACAATTTCTTGTTACTTCACTATATTTTCAGTCGTACTTTGAGGTATTGGGAAGACAAGGATGAAGGCAAAAACTGACTCGATGCAAAGGGGGTGACAAATTGCTCCTTCCCCTGCTCTCTGTTTTCGTCAGGGTGACTCGATGGCGCTTCTTTTCGTTAAACATCCAAATTTTGAACCCGAATGTGCCATAGTCAGTGGCGCGAAAGTTGTCCAGATTGAAATCAAACGTAGGAACTTAAGATCGCAGTATTCTCGGACTGTTTTAAAAGCTTTTACTTAACGTTTTGTTCTAGGTTACGTTGTTCAACCAAGTTAGAAATTCAGCTGGAATTCGTGAAGTATGGGTGAAATGATTTAATGCTAGTAGCATAAAAAGATGAGTGCTTTTTATTGGAGTTATTCGATTCAGATGTTGGAAGCATTGCGGGAGCAGCTCAGCGAAGAGACGAGACAGCGGGAGGAACTTCTGAGGAATCTGGAGGCAAAAGATAGCGAAAATATGATGATACACGCTGAAATGAAACGAATACGCGTTGTGAGCGATGAATTTATTTTTGCCGTTTTACGTAGGTTTCATATTCCGCCACTATATGAAACGGGAGTCACCTACGACCAGAAACCTGCTTTTGAATGCTTTTGTTGCATAATAAAAACTACAGTGTCGATATCTTGCCTGTCTGTATGCCTATCTTTCGACTCGTCGAGCGACACATTTCCATCTCGATGTCCACTTCTTCGACTACAACGAAATGTGTGTGAGGAGACTTCCGGGTAATTTCGACCTTGCTTTCAAAAATCATCTATTACAGTCTAGTTTCATCCTTTCACGATTCCATAAACTTTCGCCGCAACCGGAATTCGCCAGCTGGAGTTCCATTTCGCAAGCGAACGGAGGTCTTTCGCAAGAATTTTTCTGCAATAAATCAAATGGATTTTTTCGCCTTATAATGGACTTTGTCCTATTTATCTTACCTTCATGAATAGGCATCGTTGTCGTCAATTCTTCCTGTGCAGAACATCATTGCTTGCTTTGGAAAGTTGCGAAGAATTTCAATTCCTCTTGAAGTTGGTTGCATTTGAGTATTAGTAGCGCCATGCAACTTAACTCTAAATGTTGGGGATTAGGCAGCATGTTTTCTCGTTTGCAGGCTCATGCAACAGCACCGTCCCTCCAGTTTTGCATAAAAACTTCAGAACATAACAACTTTTGTGAGACAAAAGTGATAGGTTCAAAAACAAAATTTTTATGGGACTTGAAGCGAATCTAAAGGCGAACATTTTTGTCTGAGCATTTTGTAGGCGTGGTAACGACCGCAGTGGTAATGCGACTAAATATGTTCGAATTGCACTTTTTGGACTTACCTTCTATCATTTTCCACATTATACAAAGCTGATTATTGCACAGTCGGTAAACGTGCTTTGAGTGCGTCTTTCACTTCGTTTTTGCGACTCGTTATCGCATTTCTCCATTCTTTGTCTGCAAGAATGTACCTTTCTATATGTAATGCTTTTCAGTTAATATTGTCATCAACAATGCTCAAGCTGTTATGTTTAAGTGGTAAAGCAATAAACTGCAGGCCACATTTGGATCGGCCGAATCAGAAATCAACCGTTTGGAGGTGCAACTAAAATTCCGAGACGCACAGATCGAGAAACTAACTGCGAAATGTTCGTTACTGCAAGTGGAACTTGCGTCCTACAGTGAAGGGGACGTTGAAGCGATTTCTAACATTGCGCACCATTATGAAATGGAAACACCTTCCTCAGGAATTCACGAGAAACGGCATGAGGACTATGTAGGAGGATCATCTAGTAAGATGACGGTCGATAAGGAGATCGAAACAGAAGGGATGCCGTCAGTGGAATCAGTAGAAGTGGATACACGGCAATACAGAGTAAGGGTTGCATCTGTTTTTATATGTATTCTTTAGGCGGAAGTTTCCATATTGCCTATTCGACCTTTGTTTTTTCAAACTTTCCCAACAATGTTACATTCAGCTTGATGGATTCCATTCGCCTGTCTTCAAGACATCACCGCCGTATAATTTTGGATCTTTTTTGAGTGTTTCTTTTGAGAAAGCAGATGTAGACTGGAGAACTTCTAGGTGAACAGTTGTGGTTGTACTACCGTGGACAAAGCACTAAATCTCTCGCAGCTTTGCTAGAGCTCTTTCTTACTCAGCAAATGATGAAACCTTTCGCTTTTCATTGGAGGTCTCACGTTCTCAATAGAGGTCGAACCGTCCTCAGTGGAAGTACCACTCGTATTCAATAGAGCAAGAGGTTTAGTGTTTAAACTCAATAAAATCATCGCAGTTATTTGTGTAATTCAAACTGCGATGCGTTAATGCGTTGCATGCACTGGCTTTGAGTTTATTTATTACAGGCTGTGAAAGAAAAGCACAAAGGTTACGCACTGGACAGCTGGGAAGCCAGTGCGATGCTCATTTGCTCGCTCAATTATGAACTCATGCTCCTAATGCAGGTAGCTGTGCGTGCTACTTTGCTGCTCTTATTTTTTGCAGTGGTCTGCAGCCCTTTACACATTTTATCCCATTGTTCGAGATGTGCTTATCGTTTAATGTCGACGAGCGATTGTCCAGAGTACCGAAATTAACAAGAGTCGTTTAATAGCGTCTCTAGCAACTGTGTTAGCTGAATGCAGTCTTGTCGGTTGTACTATCGTTTTGGGAGATATGTTGGTGTAACAGCGAAGTCGATGTATCGCCTGCTGACTTCTTCACAGCCCCCTAAAAAGATGTGGGGATCATGTTTATTAGTATATTACATTCATAAAACAGATCAAAACTTCCAAGAAATCGGCTTTACGTCTCGATTGCAAAAATTGGCTCAGCTACCGTCATTTAATTTATTGTAAATTAAAAAGTAAATTAAAAGTCAAAAGTAAATCGGGTGTTTTATAACGGCTCAAGTTTTTGTTGTTAACTGAAACACTCGAATTTGAACACCATCTGAGACAGTCCTCATTCGACGCCCACTCTACTAAACATGCTGATTAATACCTTCAACGATTTTAGAAAAGAGCTTATGATTTTCATTGACGCATTATTTAATGCAAAGAGAGACGTACCGATTTTTTCTCTATCGACAGTTGCATCGCTAATTTGCTGCTCAAAGGGAACATCAGATGGATTTACCGGATTATATTTGCCAATGCACTTTGGAATGCCAGTTGTTGCAAATATGCGTAATGAGATTTGCAGCTTCAAGTTGTTTGTTCATTTTCACCCCAGCGTGATCGTATTCAGTTGGAGGTTGTATTTCATAAAACGTTATACTGAGAGAAGCTTGTTTGTTGAGGAACTCGATGCGAAGGAAAAGCAGTTGCAAAACATGGAAAAAGTATCGACTAATGCGTTGATGGACGTCAGTAAGATGAAAGCGAAGTACAGCGTTCTACAGAAGGAAGCACTCGAGTATCATCAGAAAAGGAACGATGCAGAGGGCGATGAAATGAGCGCAAAAATGATAGAGTACGAAATCCAACTTGAAGAGTATAAGGTCTGCTTTAAAGGAAGTTTTAAAAAGTGTTCGATAGGCCGGCAGAGCGATCGTAATTGGTTTTCTGCTTAGTCTCTGTTGCCGGTGAGGGCCGTTATATGGGCATTTCGGTACAGATTAAGCTGTGGCTGGCTTAGGGACGCCTAATCATGCCGTTCAAATGTAAAGCTTTCGAGTTCGTTCAGTAGAGCGCCGTGTGTCCCGCTTCATGCTTAGAGTATCTGCATAGTGAATTTGGGAGTTAGGAGATGACCGGTTTGGATGTTGGTATGAACGTGCCTGTGCGTTAGGGGTGAAAAGACAGGTGAGCTTGAAAACTGGTGATAGAAGAGGGAGAAGGAAGTGAGGTTAAGGATGGAGAGTGAAGAGAGAAGCTCGTCTTGAGGGTGGAGTTGGGAAAAGCGAGCTTTAGAGGTGAAATGCTTTTTGGTGCATTCAGTAGGCATAGGAAAGTATTAAAAGTCGTTGATTAGCAGCAGCTTTTTTCGGTCACCTAACATTCTTCATCTCAAATATTTTCGATTCATTTCTTTCACCGCAGCTGAACAAATTTTTAGATCCCTTGATAGATGTTTTCTCCTAAGGCGAGTTTTGAAAGTTTTGATGAAAACAAAGCAAAAGTTTTGAAAGCAAAAATTTTTAAGGGTCGTGCAAATACTTTGTAAAATTTCAGAAAGAATTTAAAGGTATTTTGTAAAAGCTCATTAGAAAGTTTGTTTCAAAATTCTTTCACAAGTTATTCTGCTCTCTTTTTCCTTCATCAACTCAAAAAATCCATTGGTTTTCCAGTGGACAGATAGATGAATTGATAGTCTTATGCGCGGCTGACGTCAGCTGCTTGCGGCACTTACTGTTTATTAATCCCTGAAAACGTGCCTTTCGATGGGCGTTAAGCTTGGTGGGACTCCAGCATGCTTTTGGCACCTAAATTTTTAGAATAAGCGCGCGTGGTGGATTATAAACTTTGATGACTTGATTAGTCTCCACAGGACTAATCATACCTAAGCCATGTTTCATCACCATATACTCGCAATATGAAGTTGCTATTTGCATGGTCGCTTTCCGTTATGCCGGTTAAAACCTGAGCCTTTGCCCAATGGAAAACGTTTCTGGTTTTTGGTAGGTGACGACGAAAGAAGCATTAGGAAATGATGGTTTTGGTTCTTGCTTCTGAGTTAATTCGTGTTCCCACGACTAATTTTCCGGCGCAATCCTTTCGAGTGAAGTTTGGCCCAGTTTGGCGCAGTGCTGTTTGCATGATATCGGAAGTTTCGATCGTAATATCTTGGAGCCTTATCCGCCTCAGCAAAGCATATTTCAGCTCAGCTATGCTAAGAGCACAGCTTCAGTATTCCGATTATAATGATGGGTGCTAGCATAATACATATGATCATCTCCTTTGCGATGTTTTGAAGTTTTCCTCTATAAGATTTTGCAAACCTCGAAACAAACTGGAACATTATTTGCCATGTTTCGTTTATAATACAAATAATCAACTTAGCAACCCGTAACAAGAAATCAGCCGAAATCGAACGACTGTTATGATGCTCAGTTTGATTGTGTAATCGTTATGTGAATCTGCACATCGGAAATGCTGTGATTTTTTCATTTTTTGCATTCATTTGAGCTTGCCATTGCTTAGCGATGAAACACACTTTTGTATATTATACGTTATAGAGGCTGTTTTTTTTTTTTCATGTTATTACACTCTATTTTTAAGACGTTATTGCTCTCTCTCAGCGGTATTTTATGCGGCGATATTGTATAGCTGACGTGATGAAATGTGCTAGAGGTACTGTTTCCTTGATCGAAGTAACGAGCTGGGATTTCGAGTATTTCTTCTGAATAGCAACTAGATGGGAGCAGCGATTATCTTCAGCTCCAAGACGACGTTGAGCTATGTTTGACGCCAAAAGCAGAAACTCTTTATTGTTCTATCTTGACATGTATTACTTCACTGATCTCTGTTTTATGCTTTCGCTGTCGCCAAATCGCAAAGACTGCACGCCCTATCAGTCTTGTCGATGCACATGTGGTCTAATACGTGATGCTGCGTTATTGCCTTTCCCCTATTCTGTTGTGGCTGTGGTCCAAAAATTTCATATTCTTTGGCTGTCTGTTTTTCCCTCACTTGTCTAGTATAGTCTTATTTATCATCAAGTTTGTTTTGCCCTTCTGTCACGTCTATTTTAGTGGCATATATATATATATATAATATATATGATATATGATATATGTTTATAACCATCGTTAGCCATTACTGGTCATTTATTCTTTCTTCTTTTCACGAGATTCGTTGGTGGCTATAGCACTCTCATTATACTTGCTCTTCTCGTCTATTCCCTGAACAGTAACAGTCTAAATATTAGCGACCGCTGCTATAACTATAATCGTCGAACGCGGTCCGCGAAAGAAAGTAGCGAATGACAGACCCTTTTAAGTGAGTGCCCTGAATCGCAAGGCTGCAGCTCCGATTTTTCCGATCACGGCCTAGAGTAGATCAATGTCAGATTTCTGCTCAATTCTTTTTCTCATGTACTAGCTGTGAGTTGTTTGTTTTCTAAGTCGCCTTCAGTTGTTCATATTGGTTTATAACTGTGCTATGTAGGTTCTGCAAAACCGTGATGTCTACGAGGTTTCTACGCGTGTGGAGGGCAATTATGGACTACCTTTTTTGATATTCAATGCCGTTTAATGCATCAGGCGGAATGCATTCAAACTGATCCTTGTATATTCTCATCTCAACTCATCCTAATCACAGTCTTTTAGCGTGTGGCGGAATCCGTCCGTTTGAGCGGCGATGAATTGGCCCAGCGCCTAGAAGAGGCGAGTCGTCGTTTGGTTGCCGAACGAATCCACAGTGCACAGTGCACACGAAAGCTGCAGATCGTTGAGCGGTGTCGGAATGAAGAGCGCGAGCTATGCGCGAAGTTACGTCGTAAATTGAACGAAAACATCTCACTTCATGCCAGGCAGATCAGACTGGCAAACTATGAGGCGGTTTGCTTTACATATCTTTGATTTATTCGTAGCGCTTGGGTGGACTTTGCATCCTTCCGTTCTTATTTCATTCAATTTCGAGGTTTTTGCACTTCCAGCATTTTACATTTTCAGTGTTCAGATTCTGAACTCGTTGAGACGCTGCATCTGCAAAACAGATATGTCCAATCGAATTGGATAAAGAGATTGCATCAGAACTAATGGTGTTCCCATGTCGCCGCTATTCTAATGTTGCAGCAGTTGTTTGTAAACTTGAATCATGTTTTTGCTTAAAGAACCTGAATCGAATATGGCCACACCTTTCCTACCCCATCTGTCCAAGCTTCGGAAATTTTTATGACTTACTATTTTTAGTCGAAATTTGGAGTTCTTTGTTAGGAAAAAGTTTGTCATTCGCAAAGTGGCAAGCTGCTAGCGAACATTTTCTAAGTAACGCCCGAGCCAAGATATTGCTACAACTGGCATGATTTCAGTGAAGTGTAAAGAGATAGGGGTTTGGCCACACGCTAGTTTGAGTGGAAGTCGGGCCGGAAATCTTGCATTTCCGGACTGTTGCTTCCAGAATTTCCGTAATGTCCACCTGTTTTTAGTACTTGCTGGCGAAACTCTGCACTCATTACTACGTTTGTTTGCCGTCTAATTGTGACTCCTTGCATGAAAATACGACTTCCGCTTTCCACTACTGAAGAAGTGAGAGGAAAGTGTATGGATGTGGGGAGTTTTGATTGGCTGTCTCTGAATTGGATGCATTTGTGCATCCACTAACTGAGCGCGGCCGGTTATAAGAGTCTTCGAAATTAAAATGGAACACTTCTTGATTCAGTTTGCCATTTCTATAATCTGTTGAATTAAAAACGCGTGTTTTGGTCGCAGCCGACTGATTTTGGAACAAAACTGACTTCAAAATTTTATGGCAAGCTTCATTATCAATGGCTCGTAGGGGGAATGACTGGCAGGGAAATAATTATGTTCAGCTAATCAAGAAGTTCCAAGTAGTGATTAAAAGTGGTCATGTTCGATTTGACTCTGATTAGACATTGAGAGGACGATTATTAGAAATCTTCATTCAGGGAAAACTTTAATAGTTTTAAAACCTTAAAGGTTTTCTATGAGAACAATCGGTATGAATCGTGAACACTATGAGGTTTGCAAACAAGTAACTGCAGTTATAACTTATCGTTTAATACTAACTGCAATAATTCGGCCAGTTCGATTCCCACTAAAGATTGGCAGTTTGAGTGATGCAATCAGTTTCAGGATTTGGCAGCAGTGGAAATAGCCCGACTGCAGAACATCGTGCTGCATTCTGTACCGGAAAGTGAGTATGAAAAATTGACGAAGAAGTATAAGTCGATGCTCCAGCAAGAGTTCTTCTTCACCGGTGACGTCGATGATGTATGCTTACTAGACATTCTTTGTGTAAATACGAAATGCTGATCGAAAAAGAAAATCTGAAATGCTTGCTACAGTCGAGCGTGGGCAAAACATTCCCAGGAATCTTTTCATCTTGCTTGCCGTTGGAAGCGTACAAGCTTGTCAAAACACATGCCCAGCTAACCTATTTTCGCAGCCAATTTTGGCATTTTTTAAACCTAATGCTGTTGCACTTTTTTCGAGTGTGCAGTATTGAGCCAGAATTAGGGCTGCAGATGAATCGTTTCCATTGGAGAACCAGGCTAAACTTGTTGGTGTTTAAGTTGATTTTACATTATTTACTTATGTTTGCGGTTTCAGGCGCAACCTAGCGAACATTTTGGCATTGATCTGTTGAAAAGAAGTAGTGATGAAACTGCGGAAGCTGAAATGGCTGCTAGAAACGAGTACTTTAAGGTAAGGTCATTTATTGAAATGTTTTGCTTTATTCGTGCGAACAGCTCGACCCTCACCTCAAGTAGATAGGCCCCTTGCCATCCATTCTAATGTCTGTCATCTAGCTTTCCTTGTTCCAACTGTCGAAGTGACTCAAGATCTAAAGCAGAAGTTTCAAACCGCTCGTTCATCTCAAGTCGGCACGAAGTTGCTTGGTTAACGTTTAAATGGTGAGAGAAATTCGCTTTCATCGCTTACGTATCGTCAAAGTGATTCGCCATTTTGAGAACTTGAAGCAGTGATTGTTCTGAACAAAGCCATCTCCGTGCACTTTCTTTTCAGAATCTGATCACTGTTTTATCCGATCAGAACGAATACTGGAAAGCGGAAAATGAGAAAATTCGAACTGAAAATGACGAGCTCAAGCAATTTCTCGAAGATATCGAAGTTGAATCTACAGTTAAGGCGATGATCGTTTCTATCGAACGACGTTTTCTTAGCGTGCTCGCTGAAAAATCGGAGCGTGAGCAAGACGAGCTGCTGGCAACAAGTCGAACTCGTCAGGCTCAAATGGAATTAGCCAGGAGACGACATGAGTGGGGAACAGAGCGCAAAAAGCTTGTCAGCATAATTCAGAATGTCGTAACAAATGCACAGGTACTCAGTTTTTATTAAATAGGTGATAGTTCGTTGGAGAATATGAATTCTCAATCATTCCTTCAAGACTCGTGTTATTGACTTAGTGCTGCTGTTTTCTTTAAGGTTCATAGCGAACCAATGAATGCCTGCATGCTGCACTGTTTTTCTTGCTAACACATGAAACTGGGCATTTTAGGGCGATGCTTTGTGCCTGTTTGGAAGAGGTGACGTGGTTGCGAAGTTTCTTAAATCTTACCAGAATGCCATATTTCAACAAATCGCATTTTGATCCACCTCCTTGTAACCGCCACATTTCTTGTGGAAATATTTTGTCACTTCGTGATTGCAGAAATGTTGTTTTTGAAAAGTTTTATGGATAGGTTCCGTTAAAATGCAAAATCCTACAAGTAATCATCTATCTCAGTATGATGTGGGCCTCGACGCATCTCAGTGCTATATTTTGGAGCTTCTTCCTCCGAGGGGTGACAAAGGAGTCGAAGGGGGACGAGTTTCCTCAAAAAGGACTCTTTTGCAATGGCTAACTCTGCAACATGTTCTTACAGAGTTTCGCTGCTATCTCGCAGCTGTAAAGAACGTGCATCACCAACCCCGTTATTGAACAGGTTTCAAAGTTCGTTCTTTGAATACAAACATTCTAGAACCGTATCCCCAAAAATCCTGCACTAGCGAACCTTGACGCCAATCTGATCGATTGCAAGAATGAGTAGTGTAATATTCTTTAGCATCTTTTAAGTTAAGATTATGTTTCGACGACAGTTATCGCAGCGTTGGAAAGAAATGGTCATTTCAGAGACGTTTAAGGGATGAGCGTGAATGGCACTCCTTAAAATCACTATTCTAGCCACCAGCTCTGCTTCAGTTTTTTTGTATGATGAAGAGTTGTTATCACTCGGCGCGGTGAATGGTGATGAGTAAATAACATCTCGTTTTGAAAACTTTCTCGCTTCTGTCTTCAGTTCACGTTGGTAGCGGAACTGAGCGATGTTTTGAACGGTCTAGAGAGTTCTGCTATCCTTGTCTGTTCATCAGAATTGGTCGTATTAATACCGCTATCTATAGAAGGTACGAAGAAACGCGATGGAGATGATAACGGCAGAGCAGATGATGGAACTGAAGGAGAGGATCGCCGATATTCATGACAATCAGCGCAGAAGCGAGCAGCAACTGGAAGAGGTCAATTTATTTGCATATTACTTCTATTTCGAGGAAACATTATTCGATGAATATTCAAATTAGACTGTGGATAACGATTACATGTCTTTTTCTACTGACCAAATTGCACTTCCAGACTAGAATATATCTTCCTATATACAATACAAATATGGGTTTCTCAAAAGGTTGCATATCTCGTGATCTGTTGAGAGTAGATACGTTCCTTCCAACTTTTCATTCAATATCGCAAACGCCTCAAAGCTATGTGAGTAGTTTCTGATGTCCTCTTAACATGTCTTGCCTAAAACCTCAAATTTCAAACATTGCTAAAAATTTCACCTTCTGACTTTGGAACCTTACTAATAACTTCGACGGTGTAAAGAGGATTCAAGTTTGCAGGCGTCTAAACAAAAAACGGAAATCTCAGTGCAGCTGATGAAGGTCGAGGCGTTAAAGCAAAGTTTGGAAGAGCTGAAGGAGAATAATTGCGATCTGATCAAGCTTCAAAGCGCTCTGCAAGCAAGCCATCTGAATCTGTTGAACGTCACTAGCCAGCTCAACGTTTTAAAATCACAGGTCACTTTCTCTTAAGACTGATCCTCAAGTCCATCCACAATGCGTTGTGGAATTCAGGATGCAATTAAACAGTCTTGCTTCGTCTAGGCGAATGTATGTTCGGGCGGTTGAGCTTGTGTGTTCTATTGAAAATTGTGTCATTTTACTTCAGATTTTTGGGTCGATTCAGAGTTTGATGAATTTGGTATCTGAATGTGGTACAAGGAAAAAATGTCTTTTACAGTCATATAAATTATATATTTTGGAAAATATTTGTTCCTTTTTGCCGTGTCGCGATTGGCCGTAACGGGATATTTTCTCACGTTTATTTCTGCTGCGTTACCGCTGCGTTGAGGCTTCAGGTAGTGTTGAATGTTGGTCTGAAAACATTTAAAATGCGGTTTTTAGATGACAGGGAAGGAAAACTTGAATTCTTTGCTTTTCGAAGTGATTATTCGGGAAATCTCAGCAGAATATGGAATTTAATAGAGTGCCAAAGCAGAGATGGGCAGGCCACCAAGGGTGAAGTTCTTCCTTTTCGATGCCTTTTCCTTTGTGAACTATCGGGGCGGAACAATAAATTTACACCGCATATAAGTGCAACTTTGTGAAAGATATTTGCCATTAAAAAAGCGTAGACTTGTACCATTGAACTCGTTTATTGGTCTCCCGTAATAGACGACGTGTTTATAGGGAATACTGACACCTTTGCAGTATGACCTCAATTTTTTGTCTTCTTCCCAAGAATTTGTCCGCTCATGATGAATTCAGGTGGAGAAAAAGGATGCTGAGTTGACCTCACGAGAGGAGCAGATCGCCGAGTTGAAGAAGGAAGTATCTGCTCTGATGACTGCCAACGTCGAAGTCGAAAGAGTATTTGCCGGTGAAACAAGTGATAAGAAAGCTGAAGAGGGAAGTGCAGCAGACTATATCCAACATAAAGAAGATCGCGATGCGAGTGGCTCGTCGAACGCCCATGACCTTGGTAACATCTCCATCACTATTAAAGGCAATGCTGCAATCAGTGAGGTGAAGACCATCAACACGTCAGGGAGCATAGAAATGAGGCAAAACCGTCACTCACAGCATTCTCTAAATTCCTGCTAACTGAAGTAAGCTGCCTGAAGTTACCTCTAAGCATGCGCCAAGCTAAAGAAAACCTTAGCGAGTCGAATTTAGCAAACTGAAGCTTAGAGAATACCCCACTGAACCTATTCATTGTTGGACAACTTTCTCATAGCACTTTGGCGAACGCATTTGAATTATTATTTTGGCATATCATTCGGCATTATTGCCAGGAACTAATTATTAATTGGTAATGCGTTGATTCCTCGTCAGTATTGATATAACACACTTAGAGGTGCTGTGTTGCTTCGAAAACTTCGATGTACTTATATGTCGACACATAACACTTGAAGTTCTCAGAAAGTGTCAAAATTAAATAAAGTCCACGTTTTTCCATAGTTGGATATTTGTAGAAAAAAGATGTTAAGGCTGTGTTGGGTCACTGAGAGGTTTTACACGCGCGTTTTCAACTGCAAGATCTCGGAAATTTAGATCCATCAGTGACGTCTATCATTGCTTATTTGAGCTATTTCGAATGAATGTGACGTTCGAGTCATTGATGCTGCAACTTACCCGTCATAGCCATTTGAAATAAAACGAATCTTTCTCGGAAATTTTATTAGTTGTTGATAAAACAATATGCGTGGAAGTGCTGCTTTCACTTGACTGTTTACTTCGCTATCTCATGCACTCAGCATTCAAAAATCTGCGCTTTCGGAAGACCGTTAAAATTTTTCACCCCATTTTGTTCACCTAATTGAATTGGCATCATCCGAAACGCAAAATGCCACAGGCGTGGCGAAACTGTGTAGTGCAGCTGTTTTTATCTCAAAGGCGTAATTTGGTGGAGCTAGGATGTAATTTAGTTGGATTGGGGATGAAGCTATGAATCGACTTGTCGGTTTCATCAACGCACTAATTTGTAAGTGGGATTCTCTGGTGGAACAGGCACCGATTTTTAAAACAACTATGCCTTTAGACAGATCGTTCTCAAAGAAAATAAAACCAAATTAAGGCGTTTCACTCTAAGCGCGATTGAATCACGTTCGAGAATTCAAGAAACGAAGATATGTTCTGTGTATGTGGAGTTGAGATATGAGGACAACTCATGGGATTTTGAAAACTGTTGTTTTCTTAATTCTCTGCAGTGAATGCAGTGGGTAAAAGCTCCTACTGCTGTCTTGCCCGTTGTGGGCAGGGAAAATTGCTTTGATTGTAAACGTTGATCACTTTACTAAACTCGAGGTTCACCAAATCTGGAGCATTCCTCATTTGAATTAACTAGCCAATCCGACAAGATGATTTAACTTCAGAACGAACGTTCACCTTCAGTGAGGAGTTATTGTTCAACAGTTAGCACGTTATTGATTGGTGGGTATTATCGTAAAAAAAACGAATTGAAACATTACGCCGAACGCAGGCGCAGCACCCTTATGTATTACAATGTACCCGATGTGAGTTTCTGTAGGGATTTCCTGCAGTTATCATATATATGTAAGTTATCTCTGTTGTGGTTTAAGAGTGAAAGCTAGCAGACAGACTGATATTAAGTACATGTGTACGCACAAATGCACAGATTTGACGCCGCCATAACATCCTGGCAGTGAGTTATTTTCCCATTGAGAGGCGCATTTTGACATTTTCTGTCGTTTTGCTGATGCTTTTCGCAGACAACCATAGCGACCTCATCATGGCACCAGTATCGCAATGTCTTGAACACAAAACAGCATGGGGTAGATTTCAAAGCCTTCTTTCACAATTACTGAAGTGTCATTGTTTAAGAAGACCCTCTGCCTTTTTATGTGATAAAGCGTTGTTGAGGCCTATCTGTGGAAGTTGAGAAACATCGTACGGGAATATGGCCGGACAGTGGACGTGTCTCAGCCGAATCAGAGGAAAGCAATGCACTTGGCGACGATGCCCGTTCTTCCTCCATAAACGCCGACCTGCGTACGAAAACTGTTGTTTTTGATAATTCAAAGGAATACGAGAAAAAGATTCGATACATCCGGGAAACAGCCGAAGTCTGCATTCAGAATTATAAGGTTTTTTGGAAGATTATTTAAATTATCTTTCCACTAAAGTGCACGATGTTCGACAGCTAACAATTGATGTAGGTTTGGAGGTAAGGCATAAGATTTGTGTTTTTTCCGTGCTGAAGTTGCCTCTGCCCAGTTTTAACGACATACGTGAATAAACAATGTTTATTCATTTCAGTGGGCAAAAGCAGGCAGGAATACGGACTGTTAAAAAAGCTTGAACGACTTCTAGAGGACCAAATTTCTCAACTAATATTCATAGCATTACATTTTTTTCATTGATTTCTTCGAATGCACCGGGGCAGCGGAAATATCTCAGCGGAATTTCTTTTTTTTTTCAGGACCAGTTGAGTTACAAAGAGGAAGCAATCAAGAAATACAGAGCGCTTTTGGAAAATTTGCAGAGCGAACGAGATGATGCTCAGCGACAGAAATACAATGAAATTCGTGAAAACGAGTTGCTTGAGGAAAAGAAATGGAAAAGATCGGAGGAGATTTTGAATAAAAGAGAGCTAGAGGAAGCAAAAGGTGAAATTCTAAGACTACAGAATGAAATCAAAGAGCTGGAGGAGGCGAACCACAACTTAAGCGAGCAGATACAACAAAATGGAAGCGATGAACTAGAGCGTTTTGAAGTCGGTGTACAAGTGGATCTCAGCGAACCGTATAAATCTACGATAGGCTCGAGTAGCAAACTGAAACAACTCGATGCAGATGCGCTTTCTGATGATGGAACAGCGCTAGGAAATGACAATGAGAACGCAGAAATAAGCGAAACAAGTCAATCTCGACATGCACCCAACCAAGCAGCCGAACAGGGTGAACGGGATAATGGTGGCCGAGTAATTAGCGAGCGACTAGCTGCTGGTACATCCAGTCGGCAGATAGGTGAACCGCAAGTGAGGACCCAGAGGGAGGAGCAGCTCAACGAATCCCTTAGAAGGGAGGAAACAAAATCGGCTGTACTAAGAAATGAAATCAGACGACTTAAGCAAAAGCTTACTGCGGCGAATACCAAGAACCAGGTCATTTTTGTGTACACTTCGTTATTTCTACAGTTCCTACGTAAAATATGTACAGCTCAAGCGTTTGCGTATTTGTTGACGACTCGCTTATATGGCGGAGATTTGGACGTGCTAATTTGGGACACTTGTGTTGTGCATCAGGTTTTGTGTTTCTTAACTTCATCACCACGATATGACCTCGAGTCACATTTATTGTGTTTCCAACATTCTGAAATGACTTCTTCGTAAGCTGTAAACTTACATATATGATCACTGCTTGGCGCTTTTAATCCCATCCGAAAAATCACGTGAGGCTTCTTCAAAAATTTCGTCACTTCATGGCTTACTAAAGTTCCATTTATTACTCAATTGGAAATTCACAGTTGAATGTGACTGCACGATTGCATAAATTTCCTTCCCGATTGTGCATGTTTTCAGGAACTGCGACAAGCGTGCGAAGACATACGTGCAGAGGCACTGGCACAAATCGGACAGAGATATACGAAAAACGATACCGACAGTACAGATCTAGAAACTGAACAGTAAGCGGTTGTTTTGCTCATTAGGTCTTACCTGAGAAACTACCCATCGTCTTTGGTTCTAGTGTCCCGCTATCAGCTGCGGCACCGCGAGGTTCAATAGATCACTTCTCTATTTGGAGTTCGCCTCTTTATTTGCACCGATATTCTTACTGCGTCTGCCGCAAGCTCTAGATCCAATAGAATTTTGTTTTGCTTATTTCTTATGAGTGAAAGAGATGTGATCTCTAGATTGGACTGAAGTTCTGTCGACAATAGATAATGGGAACTTGTAAAGGAGTGATTATTTGAGGATTTTTTGAGAAAGAAAGCTTTTTAAGGAATGTTGTGACGGCAGTGGGCAGATTCGTTCTATCCATCTTGTTCTTAAATTTTCAGGGACATTTCTTTCGTTTTTGTAGCAAAAGGTCTCATTGCACAGGCGCCATTTTTTCTACCCATTGAATTTACAGGATGAGTACTTGACTTGATTTCGTTCTCCGGTTCTAAAAAAGTTTGCCTTATGTCCACTGACCCGACATTTTATAGCTCCATAACTTCAGATTTTCGCTTAAATGCCCCGTAATAAGCAGTTTTTTCCTTTCCTTTTTTTTTAATGGAAAATGCTACGTTACGTCAAATCAAACAGATTTGTTGGGTGTAGAACCTCACCTTTGCAGCCCACGCAGGCTGCTGATCCAGCTATAAAAAGAGCTTTTGTCAGAACAAACAGCACTTCATGCTTAGAGCATCACTAAACATTTCGCGAGTTCATGACTTTTTTAATAATGGAGTTTTCATAGGATTTGGTCGTAAAGGAATGAGGAAGACAAGTTCATACCGAGCAGCACCTTCAGCACAGGAAGATTTCATGATGCTCAGTCACTGTAACGCATACGTGTAAGGTTACTAGCTGGAAAGGTAGGGAGAAGGGCGCGAGAAGGGAGGTTCGGAACACTACTATATAGACCAGCCATAGTATTGGACTAGCAATGGAAATGTTAATAGCTGTATCCAGTGCACAACCATAATTTCTCCCTCCTATTCAGCTAGTATATGTTGAGAAAATAGATGGTGTACTCTGCCCTGTTAAACACCTCTGAAAATGTTGTCTTTCCAGAATTATTTCTGTTTGAATTTCCATATTCGGGTGCCTAGGGACCGTAAATAAGTTACTTCAGAAGCATGAAACGGTTGTTTTTGAATCTGTGCAATTTCAGTTTGAGAATGGAAGTGGATAAGCTAAGATCCGAGGTTGCCAACCAACGAAGAACTCTTAAGTCACAAAAGGAGACTATCGAAGCATTGCAGAAGGAGCAAAAGAAAGAGGAAATGAAGACGGCAGACGTAAGTGAACTGTTATGTAGAATTATTCTTATATTACTTTCGATGAGACGTGAAAGTGTTTTTCTCATTTTTGGCCATATTCCTGCTTTTCAGTTTTTAATACACATGGATGAAGAAACTATTCGCTAATGTTCAATACTTGAATCGAAATCTAGTCTATCTAATTTTTATATCACTGAAATTTTTAAAACGTGTTATTGTATCTGAAGGTGCGGTTGAAGCGTCTGTCACGGTGCTTGCGCACCATGTAACATCCACAAACGAGCCATACTTCACTTTCTCATAAAGTTGTATTCTGTATGCATGCTCACTAATTCTAATCACACATCATGTACATACGTTATGTGTGTAGCTTGTGAGTGTGTATGTCAGCTTGGTATAGATTCAACTTAAATTTGATCTCAAGCCCAACTGAGTCGCATTTTATTATTTCTTTTATGAATTTCACATGCCTAAAACTATCACAAAGTCTGGAAGTCAGATTTCATCATACGACCGTTGGGTGTGTGGGAAGCAGATTTGTGGCTAAGGATTTACACAGCCGACTGGTTGTGTATGTATGCGTGTCTGTCCGCCTAGCGGCTGTAACTCGGCAACCACTAGCGTTAGAGATCAGAAATTCGGTGGGTGTAATTTAGAATAGTGGATGATCTCTTATCCAGTTCTTCATCCTCATCGGTCGGCCTCAAGGGTCAAACACATAATAAAATATGTGGAAGAATGCCGTCGTAATGATTTTATTTATTATGATGATAATAATGATATGCATGCGTGTTCATTAGTTATGCGAAAATGACATATGCAATTGCCAGCTGAGAGCCCATATTAGAGAATGCAGTGGAAAGAGTTCGTTCCAAAGACCTAACAAATTTAGAGTTGCCAAAAATTTGCATTTCGCACCAACCAAGTTTTTGTTTCTAAAGATCGGTTGACGTGAATCTTTTGTGAAAGAACAGTGTGGCTGGCCGGTCCGATTAGTTAAAATGCCACGATTTCGAGTATTTTATAAATTGTTTATAGTCTAAGAACCTGGTTGAACAGGTGAGCCTAATACAAGGGTGTATATCACTGCAACTCTTTTGACATACTTCTTTAATTTTTTAAAGTGTGGGTATAGTCGACTGCTCTGTGCGAGCTGAAATACAAGAAGTATATAGTGTCAGTGGCATTTCCCATCAGATTTCAATAGTTTTTGTTTCATCTTCAAGTAACCTTTCGTTACTCGAAGAAGAAATACTCAATGGCCCTCTGAAAACATTTGTTCGGAAATGCAGTAGAAATGCATCTATTTAATGAAAAAGAACAAGGCAACTCTACATAAAAAGAACATTCCAAAACGAAGTAGCGCAAGTGATGGAGGAAAATTGTAACAAATAATAATATATAGATGTAAAAAAGGATTTAACTAGAGAGGGAAGCAGAGGCGAAATGTCGGGGAAAACCAAAGCCTCATCAAATAGATTAAAGTGGAGTGGATTTTTTGTATTTCTAAAGAGGACCGATGCTTCACCCTCATCTATGGAGTCTTTGAGAGAACTAAGCGAGGAGCAGTCATCTCAGTCATCAGCACCAGCGAGAGGACCATTCCAAATCGAAGCAGTTACAAAAGGGATGTATCTGGGACACAGCACTGATAAAATATGTTATTACCAATGCGCGAACGATGAGTGTAAAGATTAGAAACGAGGCCATCCGCTTCTACATCGTATTGACTCTTAATTAGTTTGAAAGCAGTTGTCGGATAGCGATTCGCTCTGCGTTAATCCGATAAATCCGCGTTGAGCTTATTTCACGAAAGCAATACGCGAAATTGCAATCACACTGTAAAATCTGCAGTGTTTCCATCAACTGCGCCATTTTAACAGTGCTGTGGTTGAATATTTGGGCAGAGTAATCCAGTAGACGCGTACATATGTTTTGAAAACATTTAAATACAATAAAGACCTTCTGACTTTGAAGCACTTTGGGATGTGACTGCAGAGTTAATATGCAGGTCCTAAAATATTTGCAGTATGTTCTTCTGCTTTCCAGAAGTACTCTGAATGGACCTTCATAATGTTGTTGCATGAAAAGACTTAGGTGTCCAAGACGAACAAAAACAATTGTCTGCATGCTTCTTATTAGGTAGCCATACTTGCATATTCCTCAATATAAGAAAGCATAACACGTCAATCCTCTTACACAATTTTCCTTCATGTGTATTTCCTGGCTCACCATGTTTGGCACTGTTAAATAAAGCACCACAATGAAAACTTCCTGTGCGGGAATCGGAAATAGGATGTGAGCTGGTTATCTGTATGTGCCCAAAACAGTTAAACAAGTAAATTAGCTGGTTATTGTAAGCTACCGGCGCTGTAAATGAACGCATGAGGACTGTGTTTCTAAGTTATTTATCTCGGTCATTGGTCAGATAAAATCCTTAGGTGAGTTGCAAGTGCAAGTTGAGTAACTGACGGTCTCTTGCAGAACGAGATGGCACGATGGCGTGAGAAAAAAACTCGAGAGGAAAATGTCAGCATGCTACGAAAGAAATTGAGCGACGCCGAACGACGTGAACATGACATGAGCGAGAAGTTGATGAGACGAGAACGACGAATAGCGCAAATGCAGCGTGAAGAGAGCTCGAGAGTTGCTGATCAAGAACGCTTGAGCTTGATGATTGGCGAGTTGAAACGTGGCAATGAAACGCTGTTGAGAGAACGTGCAGACGCAACCGCGCAGCTCACAGAAAGCCAATCAGCTGTGAGTGCACTGAATCAACAGGTGTCTCAACTAAAGAAGGTTGCTTCCATAGTCTTCTCGTTGTCTCCTTTACAATTCATCCTGCTATTGTGCCGTTTTCAAATCATGACTTTGCGAGAGTTTTGCATGCGCGAAAACGATCTGAAATGAAAGAAAATTCGAAGAGTCAAGTAAGCTGTTCCATTCTAAGGGATAGAGCCACTGTTAAATATGAGGGGGCACCTGTTTGGGTTGCAAGCGCTGTCTCTTTCATCGTCTGCAACTCAGACTACCGACTGTAGGAACAATCTTCATTTCATCAATAGCCATTGTTGTTCGTTTCCGTTGCACGTAAAAGAATTGCACATAAGCGTTTTCCAGAGTGATACCATCAACCACTTGAAAGCAAACTTTCGATGAAGCAGCAAGTACAATCTGTGTTTCAAACGTCGAAGTGAACAGTTTCCGCGGTTTTTTGCAAATACCGATGTGACACTTCCAAACAGCAAAAAGTGCAATTCTTATTGCTAAGCATGGCAGATGAGTTAAGTGCACCGCAAACGTATGCGCCTTGTTGCAGGAGAATTCCTCGCTAAATGTGAAAATCAAGGAGATGGAAGCAGTAATATGGGGGATTCAAAACAAGAAGGTCCTGGAAAGTTCTTGCGAAGTAACTGTACCGGAAAGAAATGAAAGAGGTAGCGCACAAGAAACACACCACAGCGATGAGCAATGGCGTGCTGTGAGGGACAAACTGAAGCTTGTAAGGCTTTTCACACTCATTGTTTTCCACTCTCATATCTTCGTCTGAGATATGAGAACTGTGTTCGAGTAAAGAAGCACAGTATCGAAGAAAATGAGCGTTTGTAAAAAAGCGCACCAAGGAAAGATGGAGGGTAGAGTTTGAGCAGTGTTGTTCACTGACGCTTCTTGTTTATTGTCTCATCTATTTGACATTTTCCGTCAGATGCAGTTTGGATAGTGAGGGCAGCCTCGCGGTTTCTTCGAGTTTCCAGTGTCCTGACTTTGCTTCAAGAACTGGAACACTGTGAAACGAAATTGCATGCAGTCTCGACCGCAAGTTCATTGAGTGAAAGTTGGACTTCTTTTTGATGGGTCGAAAGTAATTTCAGCTACCAGTGCTTGTGATTTGAAAATAGTGATGGTGGAACGTTTTCATAATACCGTTTGCTGAAACCCACATATTTTTCGTTGGAGGTAGACTTCTGCTCCATCATCACCAACGTAATTTGGGATCTTTAGTCAATAAAAGTGATGCCAGACGTAGTCTCCTCTTCTCAAAAGTGATTTTAAAATTGTGCAACCCGGCATTGGTGCGATCTTCTCTGTTGGACTGAAAATTTTTCTCTGAGAGCAGATGTCTGTCATCGGTGAAGAACCGTTAGAGGCACACGTCGTTTGTTCAGAATTTGCGTAAGGTTCGATTTTGCGATACGTTCCCTTTGTACCGTTTAATGGCCAACTTCCGGATTCCTACGGCGAAATGGCGTAAACAGGTGCGTTGTGGCGGAGGCAGGGCCATGACTGCGCCGGTGGCGGCTATCCACTGGACCCTAAAGTATGAAATGTAACGAATTATAGCGGTATCTACGAATTAGGGAAATTGATTTCAAGTTCCTTTGGTCTCGGTACTTGAAGAAGTTTTTTAATGGAGCCTTAATGGCAACCTTTGCTATGCAGTGGCAACATGAGGGGCTTGTAGAGGACGAGGCGACGAATTATTACTGGGGTAATCGAACCTTTAAGTGCAGCTGCAAATATTTAGACCGAACATCGCTATGGGGAGGCGATGGAGCGACTTACGATCGTCGAGAAAGAGTACAGCAACCTTCGTACCGAGTATGAGATGCTTATTAAACGCGAGAAGGCCAGAAATGAGGATAAAGGTGGCAGTGCTGCGGTAGCTGTGCTCCGGGACAAGCTGATGGCCAAAGAGAAGGTCATTGAGCAGCTGGTTCGTTTAAAGGAAATTTTTCATTTAATACTTTGACTGCACATAGATGACAGCTACCAATAAGTTGATTTCACAGCTGAATGTATGACCGATTCTTATATTCAGTTGCTTTAGTTACTAAAATTGTTATAATAATTTTATGCATTTCTGTGTTGCAATACGAGGCGCATTCTGACGGAGGTGTTGTATCAGAAAGTGACCACAGGAATCATTTCCGTTCAATTCACGTTCCCTTTAGACCCAGCATTGCATTCTTTTTCCTTAATGTGGTCTATAGAAAACGCGTCTCGCCACACTTATCCGATATGCTTCTCAGTTAATTTGTTGAAGAGAGACCGAGCAGAGGATCTGTAAATCGCTGTAGAGGAAATCATCCGATGAGATAGAGACAAGTGGGGGAGGTTGGATGGTTATTGATTGAAGTATACGCTTTTACAGAGTGAACGCCTCGACCAGTTCGAACGTGAGAAATGGAAGAATATGTTGTGAGGGAACTATTGCTTGCGGATGCCACGGTCAAGCTCATATGGATCGGCTAAGCAAAAGTCGTAAACAGTGGACTGACAAATCACCTAATCCATTTCCTAGAAATAGAATTTGTGCTAGGTTACCATTCTGTGCTTCTCTCACCTTCGCTTATTCAAAGATGAGACACATGCCAGTAACCGCATTGTCATCGAATCCTCCCATAACGGTGTGAGAATTTGTGCAAGTCGTAATTTCGCAGAGCGCATTTACATTTACGCAAGTGAAAGTTTGGTCGTGTTATAAAGCATGGGACATTTGAGGATATTCTTTTAACGTTGCGGAACAACAACTTAATACGTTTTCGAATTTCTTGCCACTGCCACTCTTTCCCTGATAAGTGACCGCATTATATGCATTAGTGTATACCTACGATTCAAGATCTACGACTGTCAAACGCAGCAGTAATGATTACCGTGGACGAATATGAGAGAATGAGTTTGAAGTAGTTCGGAGATAAGAAACGTTTAGTGGGCTCCAACTTTCGGTTTCGCCAGTACTAAGGTTATTGCTGTTTACATTCATCGTTTGTAATTTGGAGACCCATAAAATTCGAGTAAGGTCGAATTTACGTAGTTTCTTGGTTTCCCCGCCCTTCACTCCCTCCGTCTTTGAGTACTGGGGCACTCGGTTTTAGGGGCCTCGATTGCCAACTCTTCATTAGGCTACTTTTCCGAGAAATTTTGCCACCTTTGCAACTTTTGGAAGGTGAGGGGGGAAGAGGAGCGAGAGGTGGGCGACGCAATGGACGAAGTCGTTTTGGCTTTGAGGTAAAGAATGGACTCGATGCGAGGGAGAGCGAGAGGTGACCACTCCTGAAATGTGCGACGAAACGAGCATAACAGACTTAAAGGAGCATATAAATTTTCCCACTATCCATAAAAATTGAACGGACGATTTGCATACGGCTGCTAATAATCGTTGTCGTTCTTTCCCTATGACCTTTATTCTATCAAAGCTTATGGCGCCTCCAAAAATTTGTTTCACTCCAACACTCGTAGAAGTAGTAGTTTGTCTTCTTGCTACTGCTGTCATGGAATTCCGATTGACAAACGACATTGGGCCATCGGGGGATTGGCTAACCAGTTTTTATTGAACTGTGCTTAGGAAGTAACTCGAAACAGGTGGTCTACCACGGATGGTTTCTATTACGTTCTGTTCCTCTGCATCTACTGTTTAGTAGGTGGTCGAGATTGATATCAGAAGATCTGCAGGTGGAACAAGCATACGTAGAATATTTGTTTTTTATTCCAGCTGTTGTATCTTATTGCCGTATATAGGATGTCTGCAGCATATTGCTGCTTTCCTCGAATGATCAGCTGGCATACTTTCTTGTGAACCTGTTTATAGTTCACATAAAACACGTCAAAACTTTTTGGAGCGGCGGAAGCGGAGGGGGAATAGAAGGCGCAGCTGTTCTATGTTTAGGAGGTGACCATTCAAATTTGTTCAGATATTGATGTGCATCTATAATGGGCTGCTCCTCGATTCTTGGGCTTGCATCCTGCATACGTTTTCCCCGTGACGGAGTTGAGGCTGTTTCTAGCTGGAAAGGGAGGAGAAGCAGCCTGGTATTTATGTTAGTAATAATGAGAAATATAATACGAAATCTTTACTGATTGCAGTTTTGACGAGTAGCACTTCGTTTGCTAAATTGTGCAGGATTATAATAATATTGGAACAGGATACATATGACGCTCAGGACTATGTTTTATTGGACTGCTTAATACGGTACACTCCTTCGTCCAAATTAACGCTAATGTAGAATGTGGTAAGCACCAGATCAAACTCGCTGAGAAGCCCCGGAGCTTATACGCTTCCACATATGTTCGAGGAGTTTATGGAAGGGTGGAGGCGGGGAGAGGAGAACTTTCACCTCTCGTGAATTTCAAGGACACGAATTTGAGAAAAAATTGCAAAAAGTTGTGTATTGTGTTGGGGAGTTTGCTCTGAAAATGTTCACTCTGCATTTTTAATATGTTGTTGTATTTCACACCAGTTCTGCCAAATTAGAGTGCCAAGACACCTGAAAACCGGCTCAGTGCGTGCTGTTTAGAAGGAGGGATTTAAATTCGAGAGGGGGTAGGGAAGGTTGGCGTTTGCAGCTTTCCAAAGAAAATCATCTCAATTCGGGGCGAGGGGTCTTATGTAAAGCAGGGTTTATAAACAAGGAAGAACGGAGCGTTGCCAGCATTGTTTATGCGCTAAACTAAAAGAGATGTGGTGCTGCCTGAAGCGAGCTTTTGCTGTGGGGTCGTTCAGGTTTCACTTATTTGTATGCTTCGAGGTTGCCTGTGGTGTTTTTGTACGTCTTTCTTACCACCATATGCGCTTTCTCTCAATGCAAACAGGAACATTCTTCGGTAGCTACTAAAACCCTTCAATTGGAACGGGTGGTCTTCGCTTCCCGGTGGATACTGTAAACGACTGAACAGTTTCCCAGAGGTCATCGAATAGTAATTACTACTGAAGTATATATGTGGGATTTAGCATGAACGTTAACTTTTCTGAGCTATAAGCGTTGTTCCCCCACGGCATTTTACTTCCGCTTATGAAATTTTTTCTTTGAGCACATCGAGTAAATTGCGATTAATTTTGCTCCCCTAGTAGCACATCCACGATAACGTTCACCCTATTCTTTTATGTGTATATGTGGAACGATAAAAATGTTGCAGTGTATCGCGAAGCACAATTCACACATGTCTTTGAAATACCGTCAACGCAACGAAACATCAAGCTAACATATTTTTGGAAGCTTGAAACTTTATTGAAGCACTCACACGGCACGAGTTTATCAAAAAGACATCCGTCACGTAGCGTGTTATTTACAGTCACTGCAGACAAGTGTTTGTGTACCTGCCTCGAAAGAGTGGAAATGATGTCTCTAGTCGCATAATATGTCATGTCACCAACGAGACCAGGTTTCCAGAGATGTTCTCTTGATGGTGTGCAATCAAGGCGCGTGCTTCCGCGACATCATACGTAAGCTGCATGACGCTAAGAGTAACGCGGTTCGTCACAGCCACGGTCGAAACTTTTAATCATTAAACTGGAAAAAAAGCGTGTCGGTGGGAATGCAACAGACGGTTGAGTAAATCATAATTTTGTCAGGGTAAATATGCTGTAAAGGAAGGAGATATAACTTACAAAGTGACGCCATCAGAACATGTGATTTAAAGATCCAACCACTGCTACTCAACACGGATAATTCGGCATTAAATGCTACTGTTTTCGAACAGTTTCAAAGGAGGACTGTGGGTAGGGCATGTTTGGGATAAGGTGAGATCAGAAGTTGCATCTGTTTCTATTCATCTAGAGTTTGACAGACGGGCAAATGTGCAAGACTGCATGAAATGCAAAAGGAAAAGCGGCATCGGTAAAGAGTGTATTTCCTTGTTTGAAGGGTGCCACCGTTATGGCGAAGGAAAACGTTGGTTTTGTCGCATGGTGGCGGATCGTTTTGAATCTGCAGATTAGCGCTCTCATATGGCGATCAAATCGTGACCGTGCGATTCGATGTTTGTCAGTTATCCTTGCTGGATAAGAGTTGTCTTAATTCGTTGTAGATTCAGTGGTTCTGGATCCTTCTCAGTGAATGGATACATACGCCAGATCTGTTCGGAATGAACTATTTTGTGTACCACAACTCAGTAGTAATTGCGTTAGCTCCATTTTTTTGCATATTCATGCTCACGTCTACCCCCTGGGTTCGAATTATCTAATAATCGATTTCATTCCCTAGTCTTTGAGCAGTGTTCATCATCAATCCCCATACATATCAGTGACAAATTCTTTCCTGAGCTCGTAACTCGTCACTCACTGAGTTAATCCCTCGATTTTTCAGCATATTCAAAATCCTCCTGCTCTTCCTTCCCAACCACCATAAGTTCTGGATTTTTTTTTTGGGGTCGTGCGTTCGCATATACCTCCGACACATCGTTTTGCGCATCGTATCTCGTCAGTGTTGCATATTTGCATCGTATGTTTCTCATAGTCCCACGAGGAAATCTCCAATTTTGTTGCATATTAGCACTCGCCGCAGATCTCTATATCGAATCACTTATAAGAGGCTGCAAGTTTTGCAGTTTTGTGGTCGATGTTAATCACTTTTAGTTTATCATTCATAAGTATGCATATCTACACACGTAACAACACATGTACAACAATATCTCGGCAACATATTCACGGCTAGTTTCGTCAACTAGTGTTTGACTGAACGCATTATCGCCTGCTCAGGATTTATTTCAGTTTGGTAGCCATGAACGATTATTTGGGGTGGAAAATAGTGCAACTTCACTCAAGACCGCTAATTACGCACTCATCAAATTTTTGGCCCGCCTTTGCTTGAGATTTTAGAAATCAAATGTAAGTCTTCAAGTGCGGCATTATCCTCATGCGGCGAATATCATCAGTGATCATTGGCAGTTACACAAAACAGTGAGTTGAATTAGCAAGCAACGTTCAGATGTATTCCAACAGCGAGCTTAAAAGCTGACCACCCTCCGATCCGTCCTGCAAAGAGTCCATTTACAAGAGTTCCATCACTCCATCATCTGCTTTCCCAACAGCTACATAGAATAAAACTCCTCGCTACCGCGGTCGACACATCCTAGTGTGGTTATAGGTCCTCAAAACGTTGAACGAGCAAGTGCCACCCATGTTCCATGGGTAGATTTCGCATTCTGTGAAACATAGGTTTCGAAACGCGATGATGGCGTTTTGAAAGTGATGTGCAACATTACGACAAAAATGTTTAGTAGTTGAGAAGGCGAGATGAAGTGTGCAAGCAGCGAGCCCATTAGCTATACCGCTTAAACGATGGCTGCGAGTGGCACCAAAAATGCAGATGGCACATGATTATGAATTTCAAATATTATGCAGATGTGGCACGAGAGTGTGCAACGCAACGCCTTTCGAGGATGTCTACAGCTCGGCAGAACCTTGAGTGCAGCTGCGGTGGAATATGTGCGCATCTGCGGCTGGCAAACGACGTTAAGTAGCATGAACGAGCGAGGCGGTTTGAGGACAGTGCACCTCATCGACATACTTATATAGGGAGCAGGCAGTCAAATTATTATTATGCACATCAACAGCGCAGCGCTCAACAAGTGCCCATCGAGTTAAGCGAATTTCCTCCTTTAAAACCAAATCGCTGTGCTCTCCAGCGCGCTTCCTTCACGAAGTTTCGTGTCCGTCAGTGCCTCGAAACGACACTCCTTGCTGCTGCCGAGTTGTAATCCACAGCCTCAAACGTCTCGACATTTTCCAAACTGCCATCCATTTCTTTGGAACTACCCCAGTTCGCTTATTCTGAGTGTTTCTGGGCCTGCGAACACCTTGCGTTCGAAAAGAAAATCCGTTGAGCGTTCTTCTCTAGGGAAGATGCGAAGCGATTTCGATGTGCGACTGCTCAGCAACGGCGTTTAATTTGCATTATGAGCCTTGCTTGCTCGTGCATGATTTTCTGTTTCGCCGTACTCGTCATCCATCGCGGTATATACGAGTTACTTTTTAATCTTTATGCACTCTCGAAACTGGTCATTTTGGTCATTTCTGCACGCCTCTATGTCTTTCCTTTCTTTTGAGACAGTTTTAGCAAAAGAGGCATTGGTGAAATCAAAAGAGCATCATCTACATATCCCATAGCAATTTTGCTGCTGTCTCTCTGCCCACACTTATACTAGTTATGCCTGAAGACATGGCCGAATCTAGAGGTTACATCGTTCTGCAATTAGCCAACTGCTGCATAACACTGAGTCTTTTGTCTGAGGGTTTGTGAAAGTTTATTGTTGATTTTGCAAGAACATGCATTATTGGCCATTCTTTCACTGTTTTTAGACATTTAGGTAATGCAATCATTTTGAATTCGTACTAAGGATGAACGACAACCTTTATTGTTCCACAGAATGAAGCTGGTCCACCTTCAAAACTCAATTTGGCACCCACTATGAACACGATGTTTAAATTTTTTTGATATCACCATTCAGCCAGTAGAACGTGACGATCACGTTCCAACTTATAGACTATAAGAGGAGGTTGCAAGGCTAAGGTGGTGTTTTTGAGCGCTCCAAACTCCGCTGTATAGGTGGAAGCTGCAAAATCCGTATGTTTACTTCTAGTGACACCACCATTTTGCTTCAAATAACAGGTGCATATGAACAGCACAATGCAAACCTAACTGCACATCTATTTCCAATATAACTATTTATCCATTGTTTGTCGTTTCGTCAAGATTGGAAGAATTATGAGTTCATTTTCGATTAGAAACCCCCTCCGATAGGTGTGCAATCAAAATCGACCGCTGAAGGGTCAGTTTTGCTGACTGAGAGTAATATGTTGATAGTGTAAGAAGAATTCGGCAAGCACGTAAGCTCTACTAATCAAAAGCATCAGAAGGACCACCACAAATGCAGCAGTGATTTTTCCAGGAGATTGTTTCTTCTTGAGGATGCATGTCCCTTTTCTAAAGAATTGGTAAACTACAGTTCAGTCTCGATAAGAAACCTCTCTCTCAAGATGTCCTCATCGCTAGATCTTTCCTAAGAAGCGATAACCTTATAAGCTGTTGTTGATACAGCTAGAACCTATAATGTTCTAAATGACAGAAAGAGGGATAAAAGGATCTGGACCACTGAGGTTTTCATGTTCCAATATGGGAATGACGAAAGTGATTTTCCTTCCAGTGAAAATAGTGTCGATCTATGCATTCTTTGGAATCTTTCACTCACCCCTAGCGTTTGATCCTCCTACCACTCTCTCCTCAGCAGAACGGTATTCAAGAGAGGATATGCCAGCAATAACCCAGAATGGATAGGAAATTTCGACTTTTTATGATGACTATCCAACTTTCTTTACAGATTAATATAAGAGGAGGTGAAAATATGTTGAGGTGTTATATGTCAACAAGACCTTACGATAAATGAAGAAAGCCATTGCAAGAAAAGCAACTTGAGCAATTAGGAGTTGCAGCAGAACTGGTAACTGCCTGAACTAACGGTTTCGAAATTTTCTCAACCTCCTTGACAAGTAGAAGTTGAAAAAATCTTATTTCGCCTAATACTTACTTTACTAGCAGCCAATGACCGCCCCATAAATGAGTGCTCACTCGCGCTCGTTTCGTAATCCCAATAGCGGTGCTTGATGTGTTTTCTCTCGTACGTGTTGTATGCGCAACCCTGTTAATTGTTATTCGTCGGCCGTGTATATAGAAATATTTAACATTTAATGAATGAAAGTCACATTAGCACTACAACTTCCATTCATTACTGAAACGCGCTGTTCCGAGGATATGGGACACGACTTTTTGATGTTGCAGTTTGACGTTGGCATAAGAAGGCACCATTTCTTATATGTGCTGTCAGATAGAAATTCCAAAATGCAATCCTCCTTTTAGGCTCAAAATTGTTTTTGCACATGTTGTGAGAGAATGGATCGCATTCTCACGCGCAGTACAATAGACGACATTTCAATGAACGCTCTCCTCTTCTAGAGAAGTGGAGGACACCAAATATATGGGGAGCGTGACAACTCAATGAGGTGTCTCGCAACCCAATTAATTATAGATAGTGGGTGTGCGTAAGCGAAGCCTACACAGAAATAATTGTATTTATTGCACTCCGCAGTGATTCAATGAACGATATTGTTGCTGAACAGTGCATTGTTAAGTTGGCTCATGAAGGGCCAACTGCGAGATGTCAAAGTTTAAAGTTCTCTAGCACCGTTTCCTTAATATTTCTGCAGCATTTCAGACGTTAAAGAGATGCTTAGAGAGAACTCATTTGGGAAAATGCACCTTTATTCCATTAAGCACCTCTTTGCTCACTCTCGCTTTTCACCTCACAGCAATCCTCGTGTGAAAATTGTCGTGTCGCTTTGGGTGCCGCGAATCCCGTAACAGAAGCCGCGAATTCCATAACTTCTCTCCCCTAACAGCTTTTCTCGTACGAATGCACTTGTTCACTCTCCGGAGTCGGATGCATTCACACAGCCAGCATGGAGCAAGCCAACTCGTTCACAGTCTTTTGCTCTGCGCCCTTTCATTCCCATTTCGATTCGCCCAAGAAGCTTTAGGCAGCTTCTCGTAAAAACTTGAGACTAAAAGTCATGCTGTTCCGCAAGTATCACTTGGAAATAAGAGATGTAACAACCAAAAACGAAATCAATATTCGGTTCAGCGTGCCTGAATATTCCGGTAGAAATTTTTTAAAACAAATCTTACAAACCATACAACAGCAAAAACTTCCTCCCAACTTTGGGTAACTTTCTGCATGTCATACCGCGATCTCGAATTTTGCGCGCTGTACCTTGCAGTCCGCTTTTATTTTGCAAAACACTCGATGCACCTAATCCTTTGTTGCTTATATAAACTGCCTAAGAAAGATATAAATTTTGGGTTTCCCTATGTTTCAAATACAGAGCCCGGTGTGGGGAAAAGGTGGTCGTAGAACGGCAGGCAGTCCATGTACGGTTCTCTTCCAGCAACTCTGAGAAATTAGAACACCGGTTTATCAGGTTCATAAGTTTAAAATTAACTTCAGCTATATGAAAGAGATAAACCTGAAAGTTTATAAAAACTTCAACCTAAAAACAGTGTTCCAGAGACGAATAAACGTTTTTGTGAAATGCTTTTTATTAGTGAAATGACCATTCCGAAAGCAGTATATACATCCAGTCTTTCACTGAGAATGGAATCGTTTATTGTATGTTTTTCGCCGCTTTGCATGAAACAATGTTTCCGGTCTCACCGAAAGTAATATTTTACAGCAGCATTCCACGAAAACATTTGTTGATCACGAAGTAGTTCTCAGGGGAAGCAACTGGGGCAACCGCTGCGCCTTGACCGCCTTTTCCACGGAAATTTTAGGGACACAAACAGCAGACGTAACCAGATATTGCTCAAAAACTGCAGACGCATTTTTGCAGCTGGCAAAAACCTAATAAGCGTAGTGAGTCTGCTGACACAATGAGTATGAGACCAATTATGAAAGCAATGTGTTTGAGCTAGCAACATGTACACCATCGGTACGATCAAACAGACCTCTAACAACTACGCGTTTTTGCCTTTTATTCCCTAGAGACGTTAGCCAGTATTTCATAACAGTAGTACTTCAGGTGCGGCGATTCTCTGCTTCGACTGCCATTCCGACCAAGGAACATGTAACGACGGTGAATGCGAAGGGGCGGTCTGCATCAAAATGGAAACCTCGAACAGGGACAATGGTCATCCCTTTTAACACATCTACGTCGTTTGCGGTCTTAGTTCTCTAGAAACCACTAAACATGAACATCAGACGAGCGCATCATAAGCAGATGTTCGATTAGTTGATGAGCCTATGACACTAAGTGATCAAACACGGCCACACTGCCAGCCTTTGCCACTCCCTCTGTTTTAGGTCGAAAAGGTCATTCACCCTCTTTTAATGTGGAAAGCTGGGAATCGAACACACAAGCAAAGA
The DNA here is from genome assembly GCA_006503575.1 of Baylisascaris schroederi. NCBI lineage: Eukaryota > Metazoa > Nematoda > Chromadorea > Rhabditida > Ascarididae > Baylisascaris > Baylisascaris schroederi. Next base: position 362,640 of record QEWY01000299.1, read on the forward strand.
AATTTCATGGCAAATTCAATAACGACATAAGCGTTACCATTTTTATGCACGCTTCATGATCCAATGCATGCGTGGACGCATTTGCTTTCATGCGAAAAACCGCCCCTCTGGTGTAGTGTAAGTCGAAGTCTCTGTTTGCTAAATAAAAAGAACAGCCTAGCAGTTGATGGAAGGCTAATTGATTGAACTCCCCACATATAGTCTATTTGAACTCATGCAACCGTATTGTTGATCAATCTGTTCTTTGGAAGGGGGAGGGGGTAGAGGGATGGATGAGATCTGCTGTAAGCAAAAACAGCGAGGAAAGGACCCCCGAGAAGGCAAAGTTTCAAAAAAAAAGCGGAGGGGGAGAAGAAGAAGGGATTTTCCACGGCAATTCATGGATGGAGATTCCCGAAACTTTTCTACGAAAGTATGAAATTTTTTGAAATCTGCAAACGAAGATGAGTGGGAAACAAAGGATGCATTAAATGCTAAATGCTTTTTACCAGCGTATGGCAAAATTTGACTTTAAAAAATCGCTGAGAAGCTAATAGACCAATCTGCTCTTTTGTTTGCTTAACACATAAAGAATTTTTGTGGAGAAATTTTGGCATGCAAAACCAAAAGGTATCTGTCAAGACAACAGCGGCGCGATGCAAGAAATCCAAGAAGTACAAAAAAACGCCAAAACCTAAAAAAATCGGGAGAGGATTTCAGGATGAGGGTGCCCTATTCCTGCAGTAACCAGCTGAAACGGAGCTGGACAGTCACTGAAGTAAGCTGATCATAAGTTTTAGAGCGACGCACAGTTCAGAAGTGGTGCGGCGAGGAGCTGGAGGAGAGCGGCTGTCAACAAAGTGGCTTTGGCTCCAAATGGACGTCGCGTTGCGTCTGCGAACGCGCCTTGTGCAACGGCGACGCAGCGCTTGTGGCCGCCGGGCTTGAACCGTCGTCCGGCACCGTACCGGCCTCGCTGCCTGTCACTCAATTGGCCCTTCTTTCGTTCGTGCTCTTCTTTATCGCCGCTTCCTGCTCTTTGCTCCTCATCAACACACTCTGTGTTCACTGCTGTTAAAATGTTGTACAGCGTTCCACTGAAAATGACCTACTACAACCAAATCGGGTGCCTTAGCTACAGATTGTGCACGATCACAACAGCAGGATTGCGATGAACCCGTGTAATGTCTTCCTCATTAATCGCAATCCTACTTGCCAAATGAGTACCTGTGAGTGAAGGCTCCGCACAGATATGTCTGAACTCTACGTACAACATATTTTTTGCGGGCCATAGATCGTAAAGTAACATGACGGGACTTGGTATACTTTTCTTGGCACAATTACGTAACGTTCAGTGGAGCATTAGCCACAGGCAACTGTTCAACACAAAAAGGCAGACGCATGTACACATACTACTAGTGTAGTGAGCCTATTACACCTCTAGAATTCAGAGCTGATGCCGTCCGCCACCTAGAAATGCTACTCACTAATTTCAGGTCATGGTCGAGGCCGATATGACCCAAAAACCCAAAGATCTCCAATGCCACTCCCCTGCTGCATATATTTGGGTTGTTACCCCTCCCCCCCCCCCAAGTTCCAGTGAAGGATTTGGTAATCGCTAACGGTCACATGCGGACTACTTCCCCACTTGTTCCAATGGCCAGGGAGGGAGAGAACGAGGTAGGGAAGATACAATCATTCTAGAGATCCACGCAGAAACTCAAAATAGATGATGATAAAAAACTTAAAAAACTAGACCGCGTAGCTCCGCCTGACAGCGGCGCGGCTCCATAATTGCAAAAAAAAAAAGCGTGAAACTGCAAACGCACATCAGTATATTAGTCGTGCTCAAGCCTTAGCCCCCTACTTGGTTCAGGTTTTATGAACAGTAAGGCAAATAATGCAGACAGGTTTAGTGCAGGCGTTCGAGTTTCCAATTGCGCAATGCCAGCAAGTTCACTTCAGAAATTGAAAACCTCTTGGGATAATGCAAAATACTTTTTTCCAAGAAGCGCTCCACTAAAGACTCCCATGCGTTTTTGGGTGGAAGCGCAAAACTCTCTTCCGACTTCGGGTGCCGGCATAGGTCCATTATACAAACGTGGATGAAGCGTAGAATACGACTTTATCTCTGTCCCGCGATATCAGGTCCTCAGTTATGACTTACTTGAAGTTTTTGTTCGGTTTTTTCAATGATGACAATTCATGACATAAATCAGCAGAAAAATTCAGAACTGGAAAGGGGCGAGATGTGTCCTTATTGCCTACCTACACTTATTGAAAGAACAGCGTAAATAACATTATCTCCTTCAGATGAACTCAAAAAGTATACAATCACGTGTCGAACTTCTCTTCGAGCGTTCATTAGAATTGTGGCGGAAGTTTTGTTAAAGAATTGAAACCCAAACCAGAAATTTCCGGATAAATCGGAACAACTCTTTCAACTTTACAAAAACAACTTGAATTTTACATCAACTTTGATTCCCTCTCGTTCGCCCCTTTTTTGCTGCTCATTTCACATTACTCACTAATTTGGATTCAAACAATATACCGATTATTACAGCAGTAAATAAAGAAACATAGAGTTAATTATAAGGTGCAAAACATTGCGAATCTTTTCATTCAGTTCGGTTTGACTGTAGGGAGGACTCTTCATACAAGTAACGGCTTCAGCAGAAACAACGAACATATTGTGTTTGAAAGCGACACAAAACAACAGCAAGTGAGCAACAATCACGTGTCGAACTTCTCTTCGAGCGTTCATTAGAATTGTGGCGGAAGTTTTGTTAAAGAATTGAAACCCAAACCAGAAATTTCCGGATAAATCGGAACAACTCTTTCAACTTTACAAAAACAACTTGAATTTTACATCAACTTTGATTCCCTCTCGTTCGCCCCTTTTTTGCTGCTCATTTCACATTACTCACTAATTTGGATTCAAACAATATACCGATTATTACAGCAGTAAATAAAGAAACATAGAGTTAATTATAAGGTGCAAAACATTGCGAATCTTTTCATTCAGTTCGGTTTGACTGTAGGGAGGACTCTTCATACAAGTAACGGCTTCAGCAGAAACAACGAACATATTGTGTTTGAAAGCGACACAAAACAACAGCAAGTGAGCACTCCCTCATGCACCTAAGGCCTCATATCATAGGCAAAGGGCGAGCTTTCCCTCAATTTTACCTAAGAAACAATACAAGCAATGGCGTGGAAAGCACCTTCTATCGCCTTGAATGGCGTCAGTGAGAAGACCCTAAATCAGCAAAACTTATAAAGTTAGTTTACAAGAAATTGAATTCTTTCCCTCTGCTACGTGCACACATCTGTCCCACGACTCTTTCACATATGACATATTTCACCCTTCCCTTCCTCGCGTCACACACGTACGGCATATCCTTTATTTCTTGTTTATCAAAATTTTGACTCTTATAAGCTCCTTACTAATAAACTGGAAAAACGAAAAACCTGTTTCCCATAGTAACTTATACCAGTGACAACTAAACACCTCAGCAATTTTCAGAGCAAAATACGCTGGAGTTTTGAAAATGTTTGCATTCTTTTCTTGAAACATGCCAACACTGACACCTCTGCTTTCCCAATCAACGTCCAGGTTAAAAAAAAGATGCAAATGAAGCAGAAAGCGGAGAAGAAGGATTATCAACATCCAAGAACCTGTGGCGGAACTGCCTTTATAGACGAAACTTTCATCGAGATTATTGATGTAAAATTCCGCAACCAGAACTCGCAAAGGCGATGAAATTCTGGTGCACCTCTAATGCCCACAAAGCAAGGGTACTTTTTATTGGACAAGAACAACTGGTAGAAATGACAGTTTTCAAAGAACATGAAACAAAAGATGAAAATCAGTAAGTATTTTTATTAGAGTAAATAACTGGGGAACAGCATTCTGTTGATGGACAGGGTGTTTCTACGGGAAGAAGATCGTAAAACTGTGTCCCTTAAGGCGAGGGTCAGTTGCGAGGAAATGACCCAAAACAGCTAATCTAGGTAATCGCTAGACAGCATCGTTAAAGCAGCAAATATGCCGTAGTAGTGTGTTCACAAAGTAGCTGCTTAAACAACGTTAAAGTACCCCAAACCTGAGTGACAATAAAAGATAAAAATAGAAATCAAAAAACGAAAACTCTGAAACATGTAAACAAGCGATTTCAAGGTTGTAGGTATATATATGAAACATATCCACCAATAAACACTTTCTGCCACAAACAACATTCCCTCTCCTCGAGAAATACCATGCAAAGGTTAACCTTTTTCCTACAGAAACACGCTTGGCCACTAGCGCATATCCCCTAGTATCATTCTCGCAATCTCTCTGTTCCAAGCATTTTTGATTTATCCCCTCCCGTCCCATGTCTACACACAACCTCTCCCCATCGTTGTCATCCTGTGCACAATATCGCTACTGCAGTTCTTTTAAATGGCAGGAGTCTTCTAGGCAGTTTCACTCTAATTTTCTTTGACCTCCATGTTTCCTATCTTCGAGGAATACAATTTAGAGAATCTGACACGCTTTAAATTACTGCCGACATGTTGGTGAAATCCAATATGGCAACAAGTCAAAGACCGAGTTTCATTAAAACGTCCGGGATATCGGATAGTGTCCGCTTAAAACGGCACATTTACCGGATAAATGCCAGCTCCAATCTCTTTCTCGACGCCTTTATAAAAAAATTTGCACGAATCGGATAAAGTTGGAAATGCGAGCTCTCCGCGTGCCCACATAGCAGAAAAAACACCAAATTTTCTAATGTCAAAAGAAAGTTGGAAAGGAGCAATGTAGATAAAAACCCTGTTGAATGAAAACAGCTTTCTTCGTTGAGGATAAATTGAAGAATTAGTGGATTAGACGTATATTGTTCAAAAATCGCCCGCTGTTCCTTAAATCGTTAGGTGAAAATAGACTGCTAAAGTGGTGCTCTATTCATTCAGTGCGGAGAGTACTTGAAAAGGTTGTTCCCACAGAACACACATCCCCACAGTTTGTTCAAGTATCAGAACCGATAACTTAATTCATTCCTTGTTTTCAATTCTGTACAGCTTGTTCATATTCTTACTGAAAAAAAAAAACATTTAAAACGTTGAATTTCGCTTCCTTCGAGCCAGCTACCAAGCTTACTGAAGACATAAGCAAAAATTCTATTGACAGCTGGTAATCACTATTCCACGATTAATGAAGTCGTTGTCTGCAAATGTCTGCAAACTTGCAACCCTCAGCTCTATAACTGACTGAGCTGCCACGATGGCCATCATTTCTGCTCAGATCCCTGCCAGTTCCAGTATGAACATAATGCACCACGCCTGGTAGGCGCATAACAACGCCAGTAATCAAAAGTTTTTTGGCATTAGGTGGGACCAAACGTTGAGCATAAGTTACTGACAGCCTTTTTCTTCGATAGAAAGAAAATTCTGTTCACAAAAAGGTGACCGCCCGCTTATGACGATTAGTTCCGTATTTGGAGGACGTGTGATTTATGTCACCGCTTCAACCACATCAACAGCCGTAATAAAAGGAATAGGTGAGTTTGGGCACGAAAAAACTCTTCTTGATGAACTCGATGCGGCGCTTAGAGAAGATCGCGTTTTCATATAATGAAGCAACTGCGTTCATCACATGTCACGTCAATGCGTTTACAAGCAATACTGCAGCAATTTAGGTCATTACTGGGGTGTTTTTTCACTTGTACTATACATGCCACTTGAAAAACATTGATAATGCTTAGAAATCGGAGAAGACAACGATATAGTCCAACCTTTTCAGAAACGGACTTGTTATAGTAAGACTTGAGCAAAGTGCAGAGATTGTCGAAGAGCCTGGTGGCCGCATCGCTAACGAAATGCTTGACTACGCCGCGCGACGCAACCTTCGAGAGGACCTTCTTCTGCGCCCTTTGAACAAGGCTTGCTGAGCTAAAAACTTGACCTGCTGTGCCCTCGTACGTACCTGCAATTAAATGTTGTTAGTGGACATACGCTTCTATTCCCAAGAGTGTCCCAACTCCTCTTCTTCTTCCTCGGGCAAAAGAGCTCTGCTTGACCTTAGGTATAGTTTCAACAATGCAATTTTTGATGAGGTTGCATTTTTGCACTAGCCGGCTACGATACTGCTGTGTGAGCCTGAAGTGATCACCATTCCGTACTGTTTGCCTCTCATAGTTGCAGAAGAAACACATCGCACCTTGTTCCCCCCCCAATAGCATACGATAATCTACATTAGACGTTCATTACATCAGGAATGTTTTGCTGGATTGCTAAGAACCCCACTCAAACAATGACTCCATACCGCACACAATTTTTGTACGGCTGGTACAAAATAACCGTAGTGCTTCAAAATTGTGTGGAAGAGTTTCGCAGATTCAGCTAACACTACTGAAAAATAATTGTGGCCCTTAATCATCAACTTCAAGTCAACTGACTTCAGCATGGAAAAAATTTGTTGACCGGACCAAGAACTATTAAAACCTAGGCATTTTTCCCAACAAGAAACAAGACTGTTTCTGCAGCAATAACTGAGGAAAATCTCGCACAGCTGGAGAGAAGAGAGGTTTGACTGCGCCCATAACGAATCAATTAGAGCAGGAAAATAAACATGTTGGTTGCACTCCGTTGCAGTCGCATGTTGTACCTCAACTCCCATCCTAACCCCATCCACTCATCTCCAAATAGCGGAAGAATTGTGCTGGCCATATGAGGGATTCAGGGAGTTTTGCCACAATCGGATGTTAACAAGCAAGGTAAAAGAATTGAACAGTTAGCATTGTTATGTTTATATGAGCTCATCGAGATGACTACAATGAATTTCGGAAGTGAACACATCAACGCCAAACTTTACCATTTGAGATCTTCAAGCATGGAGATGTTGAATTACTTTTGAAATCGATGTATTCAACCTCCTATTGAACTATCAACAGATTCCATAAATGGGACGCCGAAACTGAATTCACCACTGTTCACGCGTTTTGATGCGGTAGAACATGTCAAACATTGTCATAGGCAAGGTTCATTTTCGGCATATAGATTTGTTACAATGCTCTCAGCTACATTCTGCAGCAGTGCTCGGAGTTAATAGCTATCCCCTCACCTCTTCGGACTTCCCATGAGAAGATGGCTGAACGATTTGTGATCTTGAAGAACCCCGCACCCCCAACAAATTTTCCCGGAAATTTTTGAACGCAAGCTCGTCGCAATGATCCCGCGGGCGTGAAAAATCCGCCTACAGAGAAAATGGATACATCACGTCACACCACAAAACAACACCACAGAGCGACCTACGCCGATGCGGGCACCTTCCCGTCACTACTCTACAGAGATACTTTCGCCGGCTTCGCCTCCATGTTAAAAGTTTTAATTACAAAAAAGTTTTTAGCATCTGCTTGCCCCAAAAGACCGATCGTGGCATTAACACATGATATTCTCTGAGTCTAGAAGCCAAGGACGGAAGCCCTTTGAGAGTGAATAAAGTGATCTCGCTGGTGGGACTAAAAATTTAAAAATTTCCAAAAAACCGCTTTCGACATCCCGATTCTCACCCCATTTAGTGAAATTGAGCAGTAACCTGAGCATATTGGAAATCCTCTCATTTTGGTCATCACAATTTTTCGCTGCTCTTATACCTAGAGATCAGTCTAGCATAACAATAGCTAAAGGAATTTCGAAGAAAAATCATCGAAAAGCGGAAAATTTTCAGACCGTCCAATCAAAGTTACTAAAATAAGAATATTCCTGACGATTTCATCGCTTAACTTTCAATTTTGTATTAGTTAGAAGTTACAGGCCGTAAAATCTTTTGGAATTAGGAGTGAGAAGGGATGCAAGTGTGCGGGGATTGGATGATAGAAACAGGGTTGGGGCAAGTTAAAATGCATAGATGTAAAGTTATAAAACATTAAATTCTTTGAGTTGCAGTGAACGAAAATTTCGCTGTTGAATGCTTGATTAGTGTGGGTAGAACGCAAAAGACAAAAAGGTCATTCATCCCTATCGTCTCACTGTATACCTCTCGGCGATAGCATTGTCTTAATATAGAATTCTAGTTGTTCTCGATTTCAACGCCAAATATTATTTCTACCTAACAGACCATCTGAGCCCATCAAAAAAGTTGATGAGATAACTACACTCTTACAACAGCCACAAAGCGTACACGTGTGCTGTATATGAAACCGAGTGAATTGAAAAATACAGCAAACGGAATTATTAAAGCAATTACGGCACAATATCACTGTTGTTCGCGATCAACAATGATAAAGTAAACTCTAACTGATGATACCTTCATGTGGGAAAAAACGTGAAGCTGCATCCTCACTACCCATGTCGACTAATAAGCACCGCTCTGTGCACTCACAGCGGCAGCACGCCGATTATGACCGCTCTCTTTCAACGTAAAGCGAGCTGAGCGAACGTATCACAAACAAACGCCCAAGAAGGTGAGCGATCTACACTTCGATGCCAACTGCCATCAACTGGAATGTCGCAAAAAGAGCGCCAATTAAGTTCCCTTTCAAATTCGACTGCCGCAATAAAAAACCGCTCTTGATCTCCATTTGCTCTTTTGGCTACATTTCGTCATCGAATCTCGCAGGAGTGTCGCAGTACTCTCCACCAAACAAATAGTCACACCTTACACAAGTTTCGGAGCCCAAGATGAATGTTTGTCAGTTTCATTAGAAGCTTCATCTCCTGTTTAATTTGGTTGTGCCGATTGCCTGCCCATAGCTAAAAATTTCACCGAATCGGGCTCCAGAATGGGAGGTTGGGATAGAATCACTCCTAGTCGTTGGTAATTCGAACGTTAAATTTATTGCTGGTAGAGCTGGATATGTGTTTGAATATTCGGACTCTAAATTTCTGGAGGTGGTGTAATTTGCTAAAATTTATTTGCGAAGCTGCCCGCGGGAATTACATTTTTGACTAGGTACACCTCGAAATCCTCCCCTCCTTTATCAATCAAATGTGCTTTCCAACTCTGGCCGCTGGTATGATGAGATGGTTGACTCCGGTTTCGACTTTGTATGAGGGAACCACGACGAAGCAAATGTACTTTTATTGCAGCCGAGTGGGACGATTTTTTTCATAGGTATCTAGAGGCAGATGAGCTCCAGACCCTCTTTGTGACATACCTTCATTTCTTGAAGCAGTGCTATATCCTTCTGAAAAAGCGTCGTCCTCTATTGCTCCTCTCTCAAGACTATCAGCACGCCTCATCTAGAAAAAAATTTTGCTAGAGTAAAAGCAGTTTGAGCTCACAGGAATGGCACCTTATGAGAAATGCGCTAAAAGTACTATAAATAGTGCTTCAGGTGTGAAGCCGACTGCGAGAAAAGGATAATCTGGCTAGGGAAGTCAAATCTTTTTTCCTTATATGGATGTGGATCAGGATCGCGCAGCAACCAACGCCAACTTCCGCACGATAGATGCGCTGCACAAAATTCAGAAAAGATACCGTCCTGGAGACTTTCTTTTCTCGCAGAACCGTACACTCCTGAGTAAGTCATCAAAAACGAGTTATCATCTGCTCATGAATCGTTGCTGTCGCATTTCTTAGAGCCTTGAAAGGTTGGTAACGTGTATTTCCTTGGATGGACCTTATTTTGCCTTCTCTCTCTCTCTCTGTTGACAGCTTATCGGCAATGCGAAAACCCGTTTTACTTTCCACTGCTAAAATACTGCTCCGTTCTCAGATTAGCAACCACAAACCTATTATACTTATCAATTTTGAGACAGATGGGTTATTCAAGAAGTGTAATTTACCAAAAACCTCAAAATTTATGAACTTGTTGAACACTTACAGCCTGTTTACTTGCCTTTTAACCTATCTTGTGGCATACGCTGAATGTTTAAGAGTATGGCAGTTGAATGTACCCACACAGAAGTGTCATGCTTTAAGTGTTTGATCGTTACTTGATGACATGTTGCATACGGCGTTGAACTTCTCTCAAAGTTTGGTGTTATACATGATTTGGAGTTTTCATCCGGTTTGATTTGAGATGACAAGGTCACTACCCCTATATTTCACAGAACGGATTTAGGGTTGTTGATTGCGCTTTATGAGTTGTTTGTCATAAAACTGCTAGGTAATGCCAATGCTTTTATGTTATAGTGCTATCCTCGAATACGGCAACGGCCGTCATACTTGCGTTCCGAAAAGGCACTCGTCGACCGTATTCGGGGGCACTTGTAAAGTGCCTATGAATAAGGTCGCGTTCATGAAGGGGGAGGGGGGAGGGGGGGGGGGGGNGGAAGAAGCGAGCTTAATGGACGTAGAAAGCGTTCTGACGAGGCCCACCCATTGCCAAGTATAAAAACATAAAAACATAGACATCCAGAACCGAAGCCTTTTTTGCACCTTTGCTACCTCATTTTCACCTCACACTTTTATCAGACACTTTACGTTCTATGTTCTAATTTTCCCTTTCTTTAAAGAACCACTCAACGTTGCATCTTACTTGAATAAGCAATAAAAGTCACTTGTTCTCTCTTCAGTTGTAATAAATGTGATTTAATAAATTTGATTTTTTGCATTATTTCCCTTATTGTTCAAAGGAATCTGAATTGTCCCTATGTCTTTGATGGCCAGCAAACTGCATCCTTTTATGTGATCCGTAAACGGCACAGAAGCAGTCTGAAAAATCAGTTCACAAAATGTCTGTGGGAAAAATTTGGCGACGGCAAATACGAATTTTGCCATGGACACTTAAATAACCTTTACTAGATGGCCCCGAAAGCAACGAGCGTTTCAGCACAAACGCTTCCAAGTAAATAACCCCACTCAAAGCACAAAAAAATTCGATTCGAATGAGGGACCATTCGAACCAACGCACTATACAATGATTCAAATGATGCTTAATTTTGAACAGAAATGTCGCATCTGCACTAAGTTATAGGCATTCAAATTTTAGGCGTTGAGATGATGATCACTTTCGTGGTCATCCAACGGATCTATTGAAGCTTATGGATCAACGTGAGAGGTACTGTAAAAACAATTCTATAGTGTGCAATATATCCATAAGATTTCATGAGTTTGGTGCCAGTGGTTTTCGAGCTAAAATTATCACACAAACAAACAGACATTAAACAAAAAAGCGGCGCTGTGAAAATGCACTTTACAAACGCAAATTTGCAACGGCGTTTTAAGGAATTTCTGAAAGAAAAGGCAATGAGATTTTGAAAAACTTCCTCTGAATCAGCCCCAATGATACGAGGATTGCAACCTCATGAATCGACGCACTAATGCTACTGACAATCTTTGTCATTATAAAATTTGGTAATATAATGAATAAAAGCATATCCAGAGAATGACTTCTGCCACTTCATCACTAAGTGAACATTTTCTCAAAGAAGTGTACCTATACAATTGGGTATATGAAAGGCTTGGGGCGAATTTTTTGGCTGGCTGTAACTTCATTCGACCAAGCCTTATCACGTTCCACTTGGAACTTTGAAACACACATTCACCTTGAATTTCCAGAAAATTAAGTTGTACACAATATAGAACGAAACACGCGGTACAAAACGTTGCATCGCATAACAACAACGAACATGTGCTACCTCCTTTTTAACAGAGAAAGCCGTAATCATACCAAAACTCAATACCCCTCTCGGAATACTTGAGTACAACAGCCTTTCCATTGGAATACGGGTTTGCCGTTTATAACGCTCCATAATGAATGCCCTATAAACGGCCTACTCCCTTCATTGCAACTTTTCTTAACCTGAGTGAGGTTAACCATATAAGGCTTATCAACTTGGAGTAATGACGCTGTTAGCGCCACAATGTGATGCGCGTATGGGCTACAATGGCGGAAAGAAAAGCATTAAGCGTCATATCTGATTATCGCATCTTTAGCGCAGCCATGATCATCGCCTTCATAGCAATAGTAAGGAGTAGAGTCAACTCACCTTTCTCCAATATTTCCATATATCGAAACGCAACTCAGCGAACGCTCGAACGATGTTCTTGCTGCAATATTCAAGAAATGCAACACTGAGCTCTTCGATTTCGTAAGAAATTCAATTTAACGCAATGACACGGAGTAAACAGTCTGCTTCTCTCTTGGGGCTATGCAGCCGCGATTCTAGTTGAACGGCTGTCTCCAATCAGACATGCTAAATAACCTTGAAAATGTTCACTTAGAGCAGTGTTTCGGAAAAAGAAATTCGTGCAGAAGTTCTCCTACAAGTTGGAAGGCCTTGTCCGGCTCAGCTGATGAATTAGTACTTCATGCAGCACAACATATTCCAACTAACTAGGCTTACGCACATAGATGCTGATTTAATCGTAGAGTGGGATATGATAAAGATGATTGTACAGCAGCTCCTCGTGAATACAATCATAAAACTGGCACGCAAATATTCAGAACGGCATTGCAATCGACCAGCGTCCACCCCCCCCCCCCCCCCCCCCCCCCCCCCCCACCCCCCCCCACGCTTCCTCGCTCTCTTCTCCGTTATACTCCTCACAACATACTCACATAGCACGTACAACAGGTAACGTTGCGGGCAATAATAAAGAACCGGTTCATCCACTGTTTGGTATGAGAGCTACCTGAGGGTCTGTAATTGAAACATTAGCGATGTAGAGCTTAAATCTCACATGGGACAAAGCAAGAGGCTCCTAGCCTAAGAAGACTCAAAATCGATTGCAGAGGAAATTATTTAATGGAATCATAGAGAAGGCAGACGATGACGTGAGAAGATAGCATATGGAAGCGGAATAAAGTGTTCTCAAGTGCGTCCAACAAGCAAACACTTTCTGAGTTAGACAGGCATGCAAACTGTTTCAAGCATAATTTCCACAGAACGCATCAAATTTGCAACGAGTCGAACTATTCGTGACTGTACTTCACGACACTAAAAAATGTGTGCACTGCAGGTGTGAATCATGCAGCAATCTGGGAACTACACCTGACGCGACAACGACGATCATCGCGTTGAGGGAAAGTGAACACTCAGAGCTACCAAACGTGGAGAGATAGCCTCACCGATCAGGGTTGCGATGTGAACAGCGCACCCTTTTTATGCTCTTATTCGCCCTCTTTATTTGTCAGCTCAGCGCCTTCAAGATCCCAATTGTGCACGCCACGTTCATGCCACTTAGACATTTTATCCAATCATTACTTCACTAGACGAATAGATCGATGCTAAATCAATCTGGAAACCGTATAGCACGTACTGTGCAAATTGAACAAAAAATAGTCCACGCCCTCTCTCTCGTGTGGTATTATAATGCATTTAAAACGCTTCATAACAGAGACCTCAAATATTTCGCTACGTCCATCACGTTTTTTTCAAGCTACCTTCAGTACGTTCGCAGGGAAACTTTACACTTCGTAAAAATCGACTTCTGCGGAACGCTTAAACATGAGTAATAAAGCTTCTTTCATGATCGCGTCTGCTCATAAAACATGTCTCGATGGGAAGGTGTCAAGCAGTATGCGGGGATAGGAAGGGGATGGTAAAGGAATTTAAATTGTATGGAGATGAAATTTTGAGAGAACATACAAAAAAAGCGGTACAGTAGTAGACAGCAGTACTTGTGTGACCATACCTTGGGCAGAAACACTTCAATTTATATAGAAGAACTGCGAAAATTCTAATCCTTACACGATTTCATTGGGGCGATCAGGATATTCTCATCTGCAGAAGAGATGTCAGCTCAGCATCACTTTCATCAACGAGCTTCCCTTCCTATTCATAACAGTGCAATTTTTTTCACAAGAATTTACATTACTTGTCCGACTTATATAACAGAAGATGGCGGACAACTAAATTATATCAATTGACACTAAGAAACAACAAGACGGATCATTTTGGACGATAGGAGGATGTGTGTTTACGATAGATTCTAAATGTGTGCTCTTGAAGAAGATGATCCGATGCAGAGAGAGGTGCACAGGTCTCATGCAAACATGACGCTTCTCAATAACAACAACAACAACAGGTTTGCGAAGTGATGACAGATCAGCATCGCGTACAGCGATCACCTAGCAATCCATCAAACGTTCATTCGAATATGTCCGACATATCTCGCCTCAAAAATAGCACTTTTCTCATTGATATCACCGTTATGGCATCGTTTAGTGATTTGCTGTCAAATTTCAGCAATGAGCGTTGATGTCATCCTAAAACACTGCGAATCTATCCAGCGAAAAAGCAAATCAAGTCTTCTTTGTTAAGAGGAAGAATTCATTGTTTGCAGAATGGAATCCCTCAATGATGATCATGCAAAATCAACCAGAAACAACGAGCACCCATTATGCGCTTGTTTATTAACTATGTTGGCATATTCTAACGACCCCTTGTACGTACACACGACTAGAGGCCTCACCGCTCATTCGATTTCTAATGTCTGATGTATTTTCTGCTCAGCAAAACGAAGTGGGAAAACTGCCTTCACGTATGTCCATCTGTATGCAAATTTCAACTCGAGCTCCATTATAGGAATGAACGAAATTCAAAGGATGGGTATCCGGGAAAAAATTTGGCGTGATGGGTACCAAATCTTGGACTCGAGTTCTAAAAATCACCTCACCACTAAAAACTTTCTGCAAAAACCCCTACAGCTTGAGCATCGCCTTCCATGTTCTGGCCACATTAACCTCTACCCTTACTAAGACTTCTCGGTTCGAAGCTAGCCATCGACGAAACCTCCTAGCACCAAGTAAATCATATAAACGGATTCTACGGAGTCGGCACTAACCCTCTTCCCTTCCCTGGGCTTCCCTGGACGAAACTCTTCCCTGGGCTTCGCTCTCAAGAGTTGAGCATATAGTCGGTCATTCCTTTTACGACATCAAACAGCACCCCATGGTTGGCGAATTGCTAATATTTTCAAATTTTATAAATCTTGTGCAGGACAACTTGGCGCGTCATAAAGTTATAAGCGGAGATTGCCAGTGTATGGCCGAGCTATCAATTGGATCGATTCGAAAACTCGAAAATTTGGACACTATCCATTCCCACTAGAGAACTGATTTCAATCGAAGACGACTACGTATCGAGCTTAACATAATTCCAAGCTGCTCGTTCATCAATCGCCTTTCAGAGCGAATTCGAACAACTAAGTAGGGATATGAGTAACTGCATCAATGTGAACTGTATTGTCTGCGCTGGAGTTATTCATCAACGTGCTGAAGCTTAGAATCCGTAGTGAAGCCGGATGTAGTGGTATATTAGTTCGGGACTCGATGACACAAGCGATCATTACAAGTCTGCAACAATGCGGCTAAGTGAGTTCGTTAAGCAGTAATAAATGGTGAACGGTGGTACTGATGAGCTGCGAGTGGCGGGTGATATTATTTGTCGAAACAAAGCACTCTTTCCGTAGTTCTCGCTTTCCGAAATTGGCCTTTTCGTTTCGCAACGGTATGCTAATAAACGAATATTCAAAAACGTTATCAGAATTGAAAACAAGTAAAAATGTCAACATCTAATAGATCACCATACAAAAAATATCAAAGATTTTTTTCTTCTTTATGTTTCCCTTCATCGATTTCTCGCTGCTGGAGCACGATTCCCTCCCTTTTATCTACTCATTTTGGAAGACCATTTCCCATCTTCTCCTATCTACTAGGGTTTGACATTGTGAAAGAAAGTTCCTCTGAGAAGCTGGGATGGAAATGACAAAGTAGAATTGAACGCTTTTTACGCTCATCAGCGTTCCGCTAACGAAAGGAAGTCATTAAAGTGAATGAAAGCACAGCTATGCAACTATACAGACTAGTCACGAAGCAATGACGATACGGAAGAGGAACTGATGGAATATTCGCTTTCCTTTATCGCCTGCTTCCATAAAGCACCAGCAAATAAAAAATACTCGCATAATGCGCTCACATCTTCAACGAACTTAGCGCCCTAACAAGTATTCCGCAAAAGATTGGTTGTTCCCACCGGACAAAATATTTCATCCTCTTTTGTTTACATCTTTTGAAGTTCGTGGATTAATTTTACAAGTGCTAAAGGAGAGGAGGAGTAAAGGAAGAGGGGAGGGGAGGGTAACTTATAGCATAGTTTCGTGATTTTTAAACTTTCTGTCAAGTTGAAACTACCGAACAGACAAGCACAAACGAAAAGTGGCGACCTATAATCAACTCTGTAAAGCGAAGATCGCGAAATCGTATAAAATGGACGATTTGCGACATTAAAAAGAAATTAAACATTAGAAGTTAAAACGAGTGAGAGACGTACAAAGAATTATTCACGTGACCTTCGCGGCTATATAGTGCATAGAAGCCGGTATAATGGAGTTGTATTACTCAGCACAAGCGAACAGAAATAAAACAATCGTCAGCGTATGCCTAATAAGGATAGGACAAGCGAGTTTCCGCTGAACATTTCGTGACGAAATCCTCAACGGGTGGAGCTTCAATGGCTATTTGGCGCAGTCTCAGTCCAACCAGCTGAGTATGCGAATTCCCTCCTTTCTTCCTTCTCTCCTTTACCCTCCCTCTCCTTCCACATAGTTCTCCCTCCGTTTCCCCCCCCTCCCCCTCCAAAAAAAAAAAATTTCTTATCAGAAAAGCAAGTAAGCCCGTTTTCCCGTCCTTCTGAGATGCCAAGCTGCTGCCATGTCAGAGGACATTTATATTTGCGATAAGATTTATGATTCATCATGAGTCGAACTCACCGCTTCTCGGCCTGTTTTTCATTTCAATAAGGCTGTCAAAAGACTGCGGCTCGTTATGAGATATCTCTGTCGATATGCTCATAAAACGGAACCCAGTAAATGCTTCTCGCATAGCAGAATACCCCTGTAGGCCCATTGATCGTACCCCTTATTCTTTTTTATGAAGTTTTTACTACTTTCCTGTCTGTTTCCCTTCTCGTTACGAACGATTTCCTTTAAAAAACTAGAAATTTATAACTGCCTGTCTCCAACTAAGCAAACAGGAGAGGGTCTGCCCATGTGCGATGAACACGAGTAAACAAAGATAAATCATTACATTAGCTAAATCACTTAACTACTCATGATACTATTCCGCGGTACAGCGAAGGTTATGCGATATATGACCGCTGTACTGCTGGTATTTAATCTGTTGGTGATGGCTCACATGCAGTAAAAAATGGTCACATCACCCCCCCCCCCCCCCCCCCCCCGCCCCTCCCGTTTACTGACGAAAATCGAACCTCCGTCTTCTTTAATGTCGAGAAAGGCAATGCGCAATCTTAAAATGCTAACGAGCGAGTGTTTTATCTTCATACGTTTCCATTCACTACCCTTCCCTTTTCCCCACTCACCGCGCCAAGTGCAGCATTCAGAATGTATGACAAATATGCCCATTTATTAGATTTCCATGACGAAGTCCCAGAAGGATAAATTCCAATGTATGACACCCACCGAATGCATCTGTGTGCATGCAAAAATTTGTCGAAACAAAACAGGCACCAGCCTAGATTTGGCGCATCTTTGCATCAGTAAAAAGACCTGACAGAAATTCCTGGTACAGGAGGGATCGAACTTGCTGCAGCTGGAAGGTTAACCACCAGCAGAACTTTCAAAACTGGGCTAGGGGAATCACTAAAGCTTGACTGCCCGAACCAGCGGAACTTTAAAGGATGCCCAGAAACTTACCCAAACTGAACAGAAGGATGCCCTCCCATGGTACGCAGTACACTAATACAAATGCAATCTGCAACTACTAATCCAGCTGATGGCCTCACCACTGCAACTAAGCAGTACGAAGAGTTTTTTGAACAGCCAAGCGGAGAAAGTAGAGAAAGCGGTGGTGTAACGTGTTTTTAGATGGCATCGAGCACTCCAGCTGCAGACAAATTCGAAGGCCTCATTTTAAACGTACTGCAGCGTACTTTGTCACACAGTAGTGCCCTAATCAAACATTGTTTATTCGTTTCGACGGAAAACTAAACTGCGAAAAAACAATCGAATGGTGGTGTGAGAGTGGTACAACAGAAACAAACAAAACAAATGCATATTGCATAACACTCGAACATTAAATGCATCTCACAGATAGGACAAAGCTTAGGCCCTCATTCCCAGGA
The DNA here is from genome assembly GCA_006503575.1 of Baylisascaris schroederi. Taxonomy (NCBI): domain Eukaryota; kingdom Metazoa; phylum Nematoda; class Chromadorea; order Rhabditida; family Ascarididae; genus Baylisascaris; species Baylisascaris schroederi. The sequence continues at coordinate 380,637 of QEWY01000299.1, forward strand.
TGACCGTCTCTCCAAGCTCGTTCTGTTGCAATAACGTCCGGAGGATGCATCAACCAGCGAAAAAAAAATTGCTCGATAACGGGGATAAAGTGCGCGAAGGAATGAGCTAATGGCAAATAAAGCAAAATGCTACTAAATAATTCACCTCTGATGGCGAAAACCTCGGAAAACGCTGCTGCGAAAAAACACATTTGACAGGGCGTTAGCACATCCATTGTGTTCTACCACTCGCCTCGAATGTGCTACTAATTTTTCCGTCTCTTATTTTTTGGTCGAATCAGACTCAGAGCTCCCCAGCAACGATGGCAAAACTCGACGACTGCCTGAATCCTCCATATTGAAGCACATTGCTATAAGTTGAAGCTGTACCTGTCTGTCTCCCGACAAAGTATTAGCCGCCATTTGTTCAGCACGCCAGCATGCACCTGCTATTCCATAGCCACCAACCACTAAAAGTCCCACACGCATCATCAGACAGTACAATCATGGCTCCCTTAACAGACGAATGCGACCGATCATTTAAAATGTTTGGCAAAAGTGCATACCGTCCCTCAATGAAGCGAATGGTTAACAACTCTTCCCACTCCACACATCCCTCATTTACCAAAGGTCCTTCCATTCACATTTCCTACGGCACATTCACAAATCGAAACAGAAAGCCGAGGTTGATTAAAAGGTTTTTGGACCCTTAGATAGCCTAAATGTGAGGTGATAGAAGGGAATGTGTGAGAAGCGAGTACAGGCCAACAGACAAGGAACACAATGAAGATCTTTCTCGCGATGGGCACACATGAACTAGCGCTACGCGCTAAAGACATGGAAGTCGTTTGAATAAATAAACAATAGTCTGATGCAGAGATGGAGTCGGTAAAGACCAAATCAATAATCGGTGAGCTAGGATGCAAGCAAGTCCGTTCCCCACACTACACGGAACAAACCCTAGTTGTAGAGATAGATTTCTCAGTGGAAACGTTGATCATGTTGCTCTCAACTATAAACTCTGCGAAAGAGCGCTCTATCGTCTTCTCCGCATTCTTAACAAAAATTGAGCACCTTCGTTTCAGAAAACGACCGGAAATATACGCACTCGCGCTTTTTCACGACATCTCCATAGATAAATCATTCTCAACGTTGGGAAATGATTCGCAGACAATTCCACTCCCCTCTCTTCCTTAAAACGGAGTCAGCACAAGAAAGGCTGCACAGCTTATTTGGCCTAGTAAACGAAGTCACATCCCCTTGTTGTTAATGAAGCAGCGCAACTCGTGCAATTTTAACAATAGAACAGCTCTTCTGAACCATTCCGAATGCTCCGCTGGCGGAATCTGTGGCTGCTTAGACAACGAGCAAATAAGCATATGATTGAGGCAGACGAAAAGCTCCCAATATCTTCCGAAACGATATGACGACGGCGTAAAACTGCACCAAGAAAAAACGCTCATCTGAACTTCCACAACTGTCAACGATTATTTAAACACTTACAACCGTCGCTTGCAAAGCCATCAACTATTGGAACATACCTGTCGAAGAAAAAAGACTGTACAAAACATAACTGCAAATTTGGATCAAATCCTCGGTAATCGAGAACGTTTCAACTGGCGAAGAGATTGCTATCAACGAAACACAACGATAACTTCTCACGTTGAATAAACATAAAACAACGATAAAAAGCTTAACATAGGCATCGGAGGTGTCCGAAATCAACAATTAATTGAAACGGAAACTAGCGCCACTAAATCGTAGAACTCACTGCAATTCAAATTTTTGAAAAACGTCCTCCTTTCTACGACATACTTGCTGACAGGAAACCAGCACACTTATGTGAAATCACGTTATTATATTCCTGCTTTTTTCAATCTGCTAGACAAACATTAAGAATGAATTGAATAATATGTTAGTCGGAAATTTAATATCACACTCTTTTTAAGCGTTACTGGCTGAGTCGCAATTCAAAAATGGAGACTCGCATTTTGAAATCACTGCATGTTCGTTGAATTTCATTGTGCATCATATTCATAATCTGGTCAACAGGATGCAATGAACTTTTTTTAGCTTCGAGGATAGGAAGCGCCCTTCAAACGATCAAAAAATTTTGGTTTTTATCGAAGAGTGTTTTATATTTCGAACTATCAAATTGAAGAATGTTCAAACCAGCTTGGCGATTTCGAACAGAGCGCTCTACCCTCTGTTAGCAACGACCTCTCTTAAGAATGCGCCTCTCGCACGACTGGTTCGACACGAGTGATGATAAGCATTTCCGTTATGGGAGGGGCTACTTATTTGGCAAATAACATAAAAGCAGCTGCTGGAAGTATTCGTCGTTACCCACAGACAGCATGCAGCATAACTCAACATTTAACGTCACCCATGGAAGAAGCTTTCGAGGGCGACCATTAAACGTAATGCCAGGTAACGCCTAAGAACACCACTTTACCGCTATTGGTATGTGAAAAAAGAATGAACTGATGTGAAGTACAACCGGCACATCATCATCACACAAATATTCCGCCATGTTGTGCACACATGCAAGCTGTTTACATGCACCTGCCGACACGCAGCAAATACACCAACAGCTTACAAAAGAGAAATTCAAGAAGACACTCAAAACGCTAAAAAAAGGGCTCGAAGTGAAGTGAACAATATTGTAGTGGCAGATATAATGCACAATCGGCATAGAAAAAGCAAACGGAACAACGCAAAACAAACAAAAAGGACGAAAAAAACAAGCAGAGACCAGAAGCACTCGTCACTAGTAACTGGAATGACGGGGTGGGCTGAGATGGGCAAGACATGACAATCAACGAACACTAAAACGTACAAGTTGGGTTATGCGATTGCATCACAACAACAGACAACCACCACCCTCCGAGATGCTTGAAAGACCCAAACGTCGAACATCAAGGCCTCAACCGGCGCTCAGAGAACAGTTGTCATCACAGTTGATAGTTGCCAAAGCATTCTATGAATCCGAAACTATTTCGCAGTTCTTTCCTATCAAGTGAAACAGTGAAATTCATTCCTCTTCTCAATCGACAAATGCGATTTCACTCACTGCGCATGGAAGCAGCAGTATTGATTCTTGTCCTTCTCATAATTGTTTTTTCTGCCTTAATCATCTGAAAGAAATCCCGGGCAAAAAAGAGGCATAAAACGACTTGATCTGAAAAATGTGTTGTGTCAGCAGGAACGAGCAGGCAAACTGAAAATCAGAAAGTCTTGGATATCAATTTTCATAGTTATGAAATACACCCTATAACCTAATTTCACCAAAAACCAACTGCCGGATGATGATAGAAAACAAGCAATCGGAAAGCCACAACCGCAACTATTCGACGTTGTGTTCATTCATCAGAACGGAGGAACTCATGCGGCGTCTGCTCGCCAACTATGCGCTTGCATTGAATTCGTGCTGCAGCGCTTGCAGATCGTCGATCATAGTATCAAGGTTCTCCATTTGGGCATTTAATTCTTCGGTAGAATTCGACGGCTGCAACTGGCAGTTTTAGTTAAGTGATACCACCTCGAGGACAGCATCAACACCATTCGGAAAACAAACTACTAGCCATATGAAATGCAATGCACCATTTTGAATCGATATACATGCATTTCAGCAGGTTTAGTCGCTAATCGAACTGTTGAACGCTCAGGCACATTTGATATGCAATCATTCACATCAAATACTCTCTACATTGAAAACAAACAAGAAAATACTCACATTCAGTTGCCGAGTATCGACAACTTCAGCCTTCTCATCGCTCAGAGGCGCCTTCTCAGCCAGAGCGTATGATGCATAGATACTATTGACATTAACCCGCGGTTGCGCAGTAGCCCTTCCAATTGGCACTTGAGAAGATTTCTGCCCAATGACCACCCCCGCCGGCTTTCCAAGACGCGTATTAGGAGACGCGACTACCACTGGTCGAACAACGTGTGCTGTCCGTTCACCTTAAGATCACATGAAAGTAACACCACAATTCGATTTAGAAAGAGTTGCACTGTCTTCAAGTAAACAGCGTTAGTTTATTGGTTCTTCAGTCACCTTATAGTACCTCCCATCCATTCATTCTTAGAGCGCAGCTCGACATTTCTTTTGAAATCATTGGAAGTATATCGCAGCTTTCATTTAGCCTGCTACGTTTCCACATGCGTGATCTGTTAAAGGGATGGGAAAATACATTCATATATTGGAAATGACAGAATGGTCAAAACTGCCCACCAACATAACGGGTCCTAGTACCACAAAATAGTAACTTTACTGAACAGAAGAGATGCGCCTGTAGTGCCTCTTCATGAGACTACAATATGAGCACTCCAGTTCGTTCTTTACATCAGTCTTGCTAGACGCACCTTGCGGGGGTGATAATGGCGGCGGCGCACCGGCCAATTGCGTGAATGATTTCAACGGGTTCGAACCCGATGAGCCACGCAATGTTCGATAACCATCACCAATTTGTGCAGGAGGAGCCACTGGAGGTCCCTGATTCGGCAACTGCGGAGGTGGCGTTTGTGCTTGCAGAGCCTGCGAGGAGCCGTAAGAAGAGCCATGATCCGAAAAATCGATCTTCGCAACAGGCTGCAACTAAATCCGCCTGAGATTTAAATTCACACAGTAACCTGCTTTCAATCCAGTGTTGCTCTGGACTTTCGAAACGACAAACTGTGGTTGCAGAAAGCGAGCGATTATAAGAAATGCCAAATCTTAACGCTCGGACAAATCATTCAAAAATAAGCAAGTAAAGCTGACAGGCACAATATACGTAGAGAGGGATACTGCTTGAAAGAAATCTCAATTTTGTTGTGGAGGAAAAACAAATAAGTGGGGAAAAGTTTAGCACAACCAAGATCGACAAACTCACCCAGGAGTAGCGACGGGCTAAACGCTTAAGTTTGGTCAGGATCTTACCTATCAGGCCAAAATACCTCTTAGTACAGCTAAAAACCCATACCACCCAACTATATTTAAACGAAACAGCACTGTTGCTTCGCCTTCACGTCTAACAGATTAAGGCACTTGCATCCGACGATTGCTTATGCGCACTACGTAATAGCTGAGACTGGATGCACGAATCAGCAACATTATGCACATAGAGGTCTTAAGGTGGACATCAAAAAATGGTGGGGGAGGGAGAGGACCGAGTCTCTGCTGCTTCGCGCATTTTTCGCTCATCGCTTCCCTCACATTACTGACGTTGTCAGACCGGCATGTGTTACACCAAAAATATAACTATTACTTAGAGTCACATTATCACATTTGATTCGAAATATGCATTAGCAAGAAGTTTATAATAAGAATTAACGCAACGCGTCAAGAAAAAATTTAGGAATCGGTCAGTTTGGAGAGTGATTGTTGCGCTTCAATTAACAGGGATTAAATGAAAAATTAAAGGCGCCCCATCCTCGAGGAATTTCCAGATGATGGCCATCGCAGCGACGTCATCAATGCGTGGCTACAGATGTATGATTGATGTAACGACTGTTCCCTCCAATATGCACTGTAAGCAACATATGCCTGCTACGCATATTTCATCATGCGTTTCTTTTTCCGTTGATTCGACGTGCTTTCTTCACCATTTTTGAATCCCAATACAATATCATGCGTATTCTGTTTCTGTTTTCTTCTTAATTTCTCTCTCCTTCCTTTGAGTGGGCGATATTCGTATATATATTTATATAAAAATGTGCAAGCATAATCAACTGTACATAATATGGCAATTCATTGCATGTATGATTGTGTTTCATCTACATATGCCCTTGCGTTCCGTTTTTAAAGACTGCTTGATTTACGAATAAAAATTCATTTCATCTCACCCCCAACAAGAGGAAATTCAACCGCCAAAAGCACTAAATGCCAAGCAGTAGAAAAGCCGTATTGAGCAAATTTGCAATGACAACCAACCTGGTGTCTCCCTGCTCCAGTGTAAACCACTTGTGGTGTCCTCTGCCTTCCTTCCAAACTCGAGGAAGATTGGTGGTAGCTTCGTGTCAGCGTTCCATTGCCTAAACAGATGCTATCTTCGTTAACGACTTACATGCAGTCTTGAAAATGTCCCTTGATGCAATCTTGCAAAGTGACTGCTAGACTACATTCTTCTGACAAGACATTCAACGTTACAATGCTTTCATAAGAGCAGAAAAAGATTCAAGACGACTACTACTCCAACAAATAACCCCAAGCAAGCATTTGCATAAACTAGCAAAAACAAAAACATATTCTCTCTCAGGCTCGAGAAAATGCTTCAACACTGGTCTCTGTATCAAATATTCCCCGCTATATAATAGTTCTAATATGCAAATTCGAAGTACCATATTCAAATACTTGCACGTTTACAGAAACGGGAAGATTCCAACAATTGCAGCAGCATTTCAAATGATCAATTCTACACAGACCTGAATGGAGAAAATTTTTTGGCGTTTCTCTCATACGAACAATACGCATTCCTTACTTACGACAAGTTTTCGGCACTCAAAATTTGTCCCATTGCTCTAAAAAGATGTTAGTAACTGAGAAGCAGTGGTTCGTAAGAAAAGAATCTTCATGCAGAAAGAAAAGAACAATGCAACATATGGGACTTACAACGGAAAACTACGAAGGTACAACACATTGAATATGAATACAATTTGCAGCAACATACTTCGTGCATTGCTAAAGTGCACCTCTTTTTAGAGCTCAGGGTTATTTTCCATGAACAAATCCGTCCCTTTGGCGTCGCTGTCAGATGTTTACTTCGCACAACCGTAGGCGATGGTGCAATACGTACATTTTTAACTTCCCGGCCTCCCTCGCGGTATCTCAGTAACTCGAGGTACTGCTATGATTTTAGTCTGTTCCCCACCCACCAGCGCATATCTGACCGTCATGACGAGTGTTCGCGAGAGAAATTCATAATGCGAAAATGCAGTTACATACATCCGACTTTACGCCTGCTGCCTACATGGCGCAAAACACCATTTAAGGTTTCGCAGCGAAAGCAATGATGGAGTTCCTTGAGTTCGCTTTCCCTGCACATATTACGGAATTTTTCCTCGATTGCTGGACGTCATGACAGCCATAGTGGATTTGAGGTATGTGACGTGTGGCGGAACTAATTCATGTCCGGTATCAATAACGTGGAGATGTCTCCACGATAGTGCATCCTATGCCAAAGAGGCCGTCTTAGTAGCTCAAGCTTATTGCGTCGCGATCTCCCTCATTCCCACTCCTTCCTCCCCGATGTGTATAATGAGATGAAGAGACGCTTCTAGCTCTGCTCGCGCCGCACAATTTCGTAATCAAGACCAAATAAAAGCAAGGAAACATCCTCAAGGGAGTACATTCATCTCAAACCACATTGGAAAAAAAACCAAAGTGCATTTTCTTAGATTTCTGCCAGATTTGCAAGTCCTTAAATATGTTTTGAATACCTGCAACTTCAGCGATGCAAACCTACGAGCATCATCCATCTAGTGCACCACTTACAGTCTGCATCTGACGTTGAACTTGTTGCCAACATGGGATGAGCGCGTCCGATCACAACCCGCCTCTCACTCTTGTTGGTCGTGCTCAATGCTGCAGATTCGTCGGTCATCGAATGCAACATTAGCGGTACTGGCCAGCTGCCAACAGCACAACCACCACCACCACTGCTGTTGGCGTTAGCTGCGGCAGCCTGTGCCAACAACCCACCACGAGAGCAGCTCAACGACTGACCCAGTGCCACATCTGTACAGTGCATATGCTTACAACACATACCACTATCACAGCGCCAACAAGGCATCCTCCTTCCGTTATAAAAGGTCGAAGGAACGAATGCAAAGGGATAGAAGCGAGTTTAGTTGATGTGCGATAGGACAGAACCTCAATTAATTTTCTGAAAAGTCACTGCCCCTTGGTTTATTCCCAGACGACATCATAGCCAGCCACGTCAGACTTATTCCTCTAGCCTTCAGTCTTTTCAACAAGAGGAGAAAAACGTGCGCCAATTCGGGACCGTTTAATGCAGTTGGCCATAGAAGCGTACGCTCTGCATGCCATCACAGAATTTCCCTTCGCTGCACTTTCTTTGGCAGCACAACTGCCTTCTAAGGTGGATTTTTCGCATTTCATAATCACCAGCCCTATGCACTCCCCTCAGAGCTCACACTGTTGAAAGCAGAAAAGTACGTATTCCGGCGTTCTGCAACCCTTCCAGGAAGAAATCAATCATCGGATGAAGAATGCCCTCCAACTTCCTTTGCCGCAAGGATCAGCCCACTAGTGCTCGGATCAGCGTCAACTTTTACGGATAGACGTTTTTGGAAAGGTTAACAACGGAGACTGTCACCAGCCTCTTTGCAAAGAAGGGTTGAGAAGTTCACATAAAGCCAGAAAATTTTGCAAAGTGTTTTTGACCATCACATTCATGGGTTTAACCTTACAACGAAGTCAGTGATCCTCCAGTCAACGATTCGATTTTATAGAAAACATCATATTGACATCTCCATGGAATCGAACCCATGACTGCAGAGTTCTGAGCATTTCGAGACTCAAGCCCCGCGGCGAGGTCAGAAACACTCCAGTGGCTTTTTTTCCAAGAACTGCGAAAAAACTGTGCTGTGTCTTCTGGTACAAAACGCGTAAAATTTGAAAACAGATCACTTCCTAAGTACTCCCACCTTTAAGGTCTTAAAAAAGTTTCAATCGACGCGTCCAGTGATATCTGAAAGACTTTAATGGAATCAATGGCCAAGACCATTTGCTCTGACCGTAGCATACGGCAACGCTGCGCAACTATCGAAACAACAGCAGTGACAACTAAGGCGTTTTGCTTCACTGAGTGAATGACCACACAGAGTTAGGTATGACGCAATATGCTGGCAGACGAGGACATCGATACGCTATGCAAATGAACCACTTCAGCAAAAAAGCAATGAGCAGGAAGTTGATGGAATCACTCGAAATGCCTCATTCACACTGTACTATAGGCAGCTTCCACCTCAAATGAGTTCCACCTGGCAAACAATCAAAGCAGCACAGCATCGCTCTAGTAGAAATCGAAGGAGCAATTTAATGCGACAAAAAAATTAAAACATCATGCGCAACTGCGAAACACACCGCTCCATGCAACCAAAATTTACAACAATTTTTAACTTCCAACACAACAAAGTAATATGAAACAAAGTCGCCGCTTGCATGCTCTTAAAGCGAAAATCTGCATACCAATTCCACTTCAAAAATTAGCGCAAAGTACAAAGTCAATGGTCGTAGATAAGGTTTACGAAAGATGGTTTTGTTCGGAAAAAAAGGACAGGATCCAATTGAGATGTATAATCGCAGTCATGCTTCATCCACACCTAGAAGAAAACTCGAAAAAATAACTCTTCAACTTTTCTGCGAAAATGCGAGGAAGGGTCAGGAGAATATTTTGCTCTATTCATCTGGAGGTGGGATGAACGTGGCATCCACTTCTTCGATTCTAGTCCACGTATGTCACTTTTGTAGATGGGACAGGATGCTCCTCTTTTTATTTGCTGCGCTGAAGCGACGTGCAGCAAAACCCATCCGGAAACGAAAGGTGCCAATATATACGTTAGAGGGAGCGACCTAGCCTATAGAGGAAACATTTTTTGTTATCGTTCTAACTTCGCTACAACTAAGCCAAATTGCACGCCGTTGTATCTTCTCAACAAATTCCTGTTCACATCGTAAAGGTGCATGCCCGATAATAACCACGAACCGCCTATTACATATCTTTTTGGCACATTAAACAATGAACAGCTTTCTGCTCAAAGCCCCATATTCAGTGTTGTTCCCATTACAACTGCTATAACCTTTATGTACTCCATGCAGTGTAATTAATAGCCTTCCGTTTAAGCTAACAATGCTGCAAATGGAAAACTAGAAATGAAGTTTGGACGACAAATAGTCCACAAATACTTAACAATAGCTAGATAAAAAAGGAAACGAAAGTCAAGAGCCTCAAGAAAGCATAAGGATGCCACGAACCACGGAGATGAATAGCCATAAACGAAACGGAATGAAAAGTGTGTCTGAAAGATCGAAATGGAAAGCCAAAGAAAGTAAGGCGGCACCTTGAAGAGTGTGATAACGAGGCGGGGGTGATTCCAAAGCACTCAGAGAGTTTTCGAAGCGCTTCAGATCGTTGGTCGATGTTGTCGGGCTCTCGCTAATGTACTCTAGAAATGGCAAACAAGAGAAGCGTGCACGCACCACCAACGAGCAGATAAGCAACACTGAACATCGATAAACATCCAAAGCAGAGGCACAATTATTATGGCATCTGAAGCTCATATCTTCTAACAAACAACCCTGAATCATTCTCTATGCTGTTAACCATTGCCATGTATAATTGAACGAAATTCATGAAGCAAACTAAGAGATGCATCAGGACAGCCGTTGAATTTGCATGAGCACCTAAGGCACGCTGCCACTGCAAACGACGACAATTATACAGACCACCTTGAGATATTTGCTTTCCCAATGCCCACAAAACTCCATCTCTCAACCCCCTTGTAAATTCCCCCCCCC
>QEWY01000302.1:0-34312 GCA_006503575.1 Baylisascaris schroederi
TTCGTACAATGAAGCACTGATCCTCCCAATAGTGAATTAGTATGCTTCTGCGCGATTCACGTTGTTTGCTTAACTTGATTACTTCCATTCGTCACTTAACAATAATTTAATAATCCAGAAATAAATAAAATGGTGACGAAAAGAATCATTGCCAAATGGGTATCAGATAAAATTTGGATCGTATAAGGCCCTCGGAAATAATTTTAGAAATTCAGTCTGATGATTTCGCAAAAAAAAGAAATGCAGGATTCATATCGTCTTTGCATTCATAAGTAAGAAGTTTGCGCCATTCTATGACGAACATCAGCGCTATTGTGGACAAGAAGTTGTTTATTTCAAAGTTTCTCCCACTATTCACAGCTACTTCTAGTTTACGCAGTAGATCCAAAATAATATGTTTTTCTGCCTATTTATTGCATACAATTAAAAATTAGCTGTTATCACTCGAAGATGTTTTACAAATTAGGAATAGTATCTCATAACATTGTTTCTTATTAAAATGTTTTCAAGAATACTAACTTTATAATCACAGCTCTCACTCGTTTCATATCCACAAATTTGTGCACATTTTTTTTAATTTCATATTTGTCATGTTATTTGTTAACTGTAAATCTTAGGTAGTTAATTGCTCAGGCAATTTTGCATTTTCGCCAACTGCCTAGATTTTCCTATGCATTTACTATTGTCTGCATTTTCGGCTAGGTAGTTAAGTATACCTTTGCCACTGCGATAGTGCCATATTTGCATTTTCGCTGCATTGCGTATATAGTTGGAAATTTTAAGATAATTTTCAATGTCCATTTCTCGATTCAATTCATCAGCCGTTTTAATTCGTTTCCTCCATCTAAAGCCGCAAAACCACTCTAGAAAATATGATTGCAACTTCGAATTTCATCCTAGAACATCCTCAATAATGTGAATGTTGCAAACAAACTCCTCAATAGCTATGAATGAAACAATCAGAATTTGCATATTTATTCATAATTTTTAATCAATTCTACCATCGATCTTTTCCTTAATAGACTGTCTCAGTTTTGCACAGTTTCCATTTATCAACTTTGGAGAAATAATGAGTAAGATCAAAGCTTATGTATTCAACAGGATTAGAACAAGGAGTGAAAAATAATGAAAAAGCATGTAACCATCTATTGGTAACATATCACGGAAAAAAACAACACCTATTTTTGAAAAATTTCACATAGTGTAAAAAATTCTCATAACAGATGCAAATAAGTTGGAATATTCAATAAAAGTTTTAAGGAAGGGACCAAATATATATTATATAACAGTGGATTGATTCCTTATTTAATGACGCACTCATCTGGATTGTGGGTTAAATTCCTTAGTGCAGCTCAAATATCGGATATTATGCAACGGATTTGTTTACTACTATGTCGTTTTTGAAAGCTTCAGATCTTAACTGGTTCGAAGTTCGGAGATTCGTGGGAAATCTGTTCCATTTCAGCTTAAGGTTTCAAGATTTGCGGAAAAGTCGAGTTCGAATTTTCGTGAATGTCACTAAACATAATATCTTTTTGAAGATAGAAGAATTTCTTATCAATTAAAATAACTGTGCAATTAAAATATGGAATATATTTATCTTATGCTGCTAACAAATATGCTGCTTTTAAGCTCCTATGCTGGATTTTTTTTGGGCTTCTATCAGAATAGCATGCAACAAATCCATCCACATACTCCGTTAGATAACCTATTCACAATAACCCATTTTCACTTCCTCTACAACGATCTTACATGAGAAAGGGAAGGTAATCGCTCTAAACAAAACGTACTTCAAATACTTAGCAATTTGGTATTTCTCAAATTTAATTAAATTTAAACGTTTGTTTGCAGTACGTTTTAACCGATCCGATATTCGCTCTTCAACTCTTTTTTGGTGCAAATGCACCATATGCGTATCGATTGCAAGGAATGGGCAAATGGGAGGGTGCCAAAAATGCTTTGAAAACTCTTCCAAAACGTGTTAAGAAGCCAATGAAATATCGCGATTTTCGAATGAACGGATGTAAACAACGTGGAATAATTGTAAGACATTTGAATCATATTTTTAATATTTTCTATATTTAATACTAATTAAAAAATTATATGCAACATAGTGACTAGTGCCAATAAAATAACATCACTATTTTGATAGATAGATATTCTAGTGTGCAGATAAGATTATGCTGAGTGCGGCAGAATGGGACGGTAGCAAAAAATTTACTGCTAGCAGCTAAGGCTAGCAAACTATATAATTTCCAAGTTTATTGTTTTCTAATTTTTTTCTGATAATAATACAGATTGAATCAGTTTGTTTGCATATGAAAAAACACCACTGTAGAGAAAAATATAGAGAAAACTAATGTATGTTTACTGGTTCTATTATCCTTATTTTGTAATGTAGATATCGTGTTTAGTTGAATTTCAACGGTCTCATAAGAGAGTATAACAAGTTGAACGCCATAGCTTGTGAAATAAAGTAGTCGACGCGAGTAATATTACAAGAAGCGTTAGAAATTTGATGAACAAAGAAATCTTTTTTTTTGTAAGAGGTTGCTTTATTAAGTTTAGTACCTAATAAGGACTAAAGTATTATATGCAACGTGACATTTGGATGGATGCATCTTCTGATTATCTTATGATTAAATCGTTGACACGAGGCAACCAATTAAGAAATTAGAACAACGAGTTTTGAAAATAGTATAGAATTTTTCTCGAGTCGATATTTATGGCGCTATTTGGCGCTAATGTTTCATCTCTTAGCCGGCTAGCCTAAAGTCAAATACAATTATTAATGATGGAAGATAGGTCCAATAAGCTGGACCATTATAAATAGACAAGAGAATTGTTGTTCATTTGTTGCAACGATTGGAGAGAAAAACGGAGAAAAATCGAAAGAGAACGAAACTAATTGTGAATAGAGAAAACTCTGAGAGTTAACTGCTAAGAATTTGCAGTAAAATTTAAGATGTTCAGGGTAAAATATTCCGACTCTTCTATGACTTCAATCACTATAATAATTCATAGCATACATTCTCTTATCGAGAATATTTTTAGGATTACTATTTCCACTATGAATCACTAAAATGGTTGGCTGCATGGGCAACGATACTACTTAGCGCCGGAATTTGGATATTCTGTTCAGGACCAAGTGGAATATCACTGATTTCTTATAGCATCTATGTTTTCTTATTCGTCTATGTTTTCGGATTCATGCTAATCTGGTTTGAAACCCAATATAATTGTGCTGTCATATTTTGATTCAATCGATGCTGCAAGTAAAAAATTTTTCCGATGCGATTTTTGGCTCATTTCAGGTTAACACAAAAGTCTATTACTATAATTTCAAATGTGTCTGATAATTTAAATTTTGATAGTACTCTATGTATTTAAATGCGTTAATTTACAGCGATAACTGGGAAAAGTGAGGGAGAAGGAAGGGGAGGAGAAGGAAAGCGGATTAATCCGGTACTTTCTAAAGAGTTATTTCATAGATTATCTTCATTTAGAATATTTTTTGTTGTGTAGTTCAGTGCACACAAAGTTGATGTTCAGAATATGCGCGTGTTTAATTCTCCTCTCCCTTCTATTTCCCGCTTATTAGTTCTTCGCTAATCACCGCTATGTTAACTGAATTCCACAAAAACTTCAAAAAAATTTTTCAAAGGATTAATCAATAAAATAATGGTATACCTCATCAGAGCTAAATTATGCTATCGCTTTTGAATTCTTTGGATTGAGAGCATTTGTGAAGTATATCTGAAGTAAGCGTAAAGGTACACAACAAGAAATTATCGCAAACAATCTTTGAAAAAGTAGTCCCTTTTATGCACTTTTCATGATATAGAAAGATTGGTTATTGTGGCATAAGTTTTATTTGTTTGTACACATTGAGAGCGAAGATGGAAAATGAAGAAAACTGATATGAACAATTTTTATTCAACCAAGTCTAAAAATAAATGAAAAATAAAAAATAAAAAAGATAAATAAACGATGAACAAACATAAACAGCAACACAACGAAATGTATAAATAATAAATAAAGAAAATAATAAAGAAACCGAAGTGAGGATTGTACAGCTAATAAACAAGAAATAATGCAAAGAAATAACCCCAAGAAAGTAAATGTGAAGGATGTCATCGATGCACAAAAAATGTGGTTTAAGTACCCGTAGTGGGAATGTGAAGCTTCCGTTAGAGCAAAGAAAGAGTAAACCAGCTTGGCTTATTTGCATATAGAGCGTAAAGTGTTAGCTGTTTAAAAAATTATTCCCTTGTAACCTGTGTTCATCACTGGAACAGAAAACCAGAAAATCATTCATTGTGGTGGTATCCTTTAGTATGGATTCATATATCATTAGCAGAAGGCAGGTAGATTGAAAAGAGAATAAAAACTTCCGAGTTTTTTTTCGGTATATAAAGCTGGCAATAACAGTAAAATCGTTTTTCATATACATGCATATGCATGAATGCTAAGAGATTCTGCATAAACTTCTTGAAGTGGAGTCATTTAGGCTTGGATCGATTAGAAACGCAATTCCACGACTATTAAGAAAAATCGAATTTTCAAAAAAAATTAAAATTTTGGATTGGCAACATGCCATATTTCGCATTACTTACAATTCAAAATTGAACTCACCTCTAAGTTGATAACTTCATCAAATATTGGCGATATTTTTCCCCATCATCTGCAATACATTTTTTGTCAATCCCTACTGCTTTTGGGTGACTTTTAAAAATTTTTATCAAACCTATTCCTGGTTTCTATAATTTCTGCGATTGCAGTTCTCTTTCACTGAGAAAATATCTACTTATGCTTGCGTGTTCATCAACATGTCTATTTGCTTGTTTGTTTGTGTATTTGTCTGTTTGCATGAGTGCATGTCTGTCTACTGGTTTTACCTCACAACCTCAACAACTGCAGCGACGACATGCCAAATGCTGAAGGCTAACATCGAGCAGTTTTTTATATGGCAACCATTGAACGCTGATAATTACAGTGTCTGCGGTGAAAAGCTATGTGAGATAAAAATAAACAAACGCAGGATCGCCCACCAACAGTTCCTCCCAACTAGTTGCAGGCAAATCCCTCCTCATCGCCTCTCCTCCTTTTTCTTCACAGGAATGTTCCTTTAAACTCATTTCGTTCAAAAAAGAAAAAGAAAAAGAAGAAAGAAAAAAGAGTTTAAATAAACTCAAGCGCAATAAAGAGAGCAACTAAAAATCTTTCGTTCGCACTGTAATGCACAATAATGTCCTCAAGGTGGGCAGAGATGTAATTGAATGTACTCGCCGAATTGGTCGTTTCACGTTCGGGTATTTGGGACTTTGTGTAAGAGAACATCGTTCAGAGAAATTGTATTTGCGGGTTCAGAAAACGCCCCATTCTATCGAAGGAAGAATGCAACGAAGGCACGAGAGCAACCAAGTGGGTTGTACTCTTTGTGAAGGAAGATGCGTGTGTGCGTGATCGGTACTGGTGTCAGCGGACTGCCAGCCATTAAAGAATGCCGTGCTGCTGGATTCGAAGTTGTCGCCTACGAACGTACCTCGGAAATCGGTGGACTATGGAACTACAGACCACAAATAAAGGTCGGTAGGCAGAAGTTCTTTTTAAAATCATTTCGAAAATATTTAAAGTGTGACCCTTTATTTAAAAGAAGACAACTTTTGAAAACTTTTTACGCTTTATAATTCTGCAGTTTAAAGTGGTTATTGATGAAAGCCAAATATAAACAACTTCTTGAATACCTTCGTTTAGCGTGCTTATAAGGATTTCACGTTAAAAATTACAGGATGGTACCACTCTAATGAAATCAACAATATGCAATATTTCAAAGGAGATGATGGCCTATTCGGATTTTCCACCATCGGCTAATTATCCGAATTTTATGCACAATTCGTTGATTCGACAATATCTTCAAGAATATGCAGAAAATTTCGATCTACTCAAAGAGATACGTTTCAATACGAATGTTGAAAAGGTGAGTCAGTTTTTTTTTCATTTTTTTCATTTCACTATGATTTTCATGAAATTTTCCTAATACTTGGCGTTAAAAAATTCACTGAGATTTTTGAAGTTCAAATCCGTGAGGCTATCACCAAACGTGGAAAATGTTTCATGGCACTTTTTTTTCACCACATATTAAACAGTGATTCCTCTATATGGAATAGCATAAAAATTCTCAGTTTTATTTTTTGTTGTTTTAAATTATGAATTAAAATGACTTATAGAAAATATTATATTAGTTTAAATTTGAATATTCTATGATTGTTTATTAAAACTGCATTTTTTGGATAAAATTTTAAAAAATTCTTATAATGCGTTCTCCATAAAAAAGTTCGAGTTTTTTCCACACTTTTAATTTTCACAATGCATTCAGTTGGAACGAGTGGGCGAGAAATGGGAAGTGACGACAAATCAGGGCAAAGTTGATCGCTTCGACTTTGTAATGCTATGTACCGGCCATCGTACATTCCCAAGCTATCCTCAGATTAAAGGTGACAAAAATTAGCGTGTAAATGGTTCATCTAAATGCACCCATTCATCTGCTTCTAGCAAAGTCTCTTTGAGAGGAATATTATTGATTAAATTAGATGATAATGTTCTGCGATGTTTTCACCAACAACCAATTTCTAATTATTAGCACTTTATTTCAAACTAAAACATCCTTAAAAAATCAAATCCTCTTTTANTATATATATATATATATATATATATATATATATATATTCAAAGTAGCAAACAAGCGATAACAAATTTCAGTTTAGGACTTCATCGGCTATTTTATCTTCCTAGAAAAATTGATTTCCCCCGTTGGTTTTTTCTCACTCTAATCTCTTTTTGATCCATAGAAAACGGACAAAAGTACAGTCATTAACGTTATCCCGAATGATGTACATGATGTCATTGTTTACTTGCTGCAACGGTCGAGGTCAGCATCAAATCACATACTTCCTATATAGTTGTTTTCTTCAAAGTAAAAACGATCAATTTCCAGGTATCGATAACTTTAAGGGTCATGTGTTGCATTCGAAAGACTATCATGATCCACAAGGATTCGAGAATAAAAATGTCTTCATCGTTGGTTTAGGCAATTCAGCAATCGATATCGCTGCTGAATTGGCTGATGTCGCACATTCGGTATCAACTTTTATGCAAAATTTTTATGAACTTTTTATGTCGTCGATAAATTTTTGAAAAATGCGAAATTTCAAAACCAATACTGCCGTGATTTGTAAAGTTGAAAAAGTAAATTAAAAAATAGCTCAATTAATAAACAATTGAAGTATCTTATAGGTAACGATTTCAACGCGACGTGGTGCATGGATTGCTAGCCACTTATGGAAAGGAGGCATCCCTTATGATGTCGCTTTAAACAATCGTTTTTACCACTCCTTATACAATATACTTCCTTCTACTATTTTAAATGACTATATGGAAGGCCACTATGATGTAAGTATTTTTATTCGTGAAAAAAAAGAACTCAACAAGGCGTTGATTTCAAAGTGAAACTCTCTCCTCCTCCCNCTATCGCAGTGGATATTTAATTAAAAATTTGAAGCTTTAAGATTATGTGGAAACAGTTATGTTAATTTATCCTTCGATTGAAATCATAAATTTTATAATTCAATATTCTGCAGAAACGAAGAAATATATTTTTCGAAGAAAATTTTCAACTTAATGAATTGAATTTTACTTTGAACTATAAACTTTCAGCAGAAAAAGAATTCTTATCTAGTGAAAAATTTTCTTCTAATGCTTCCTCAAATGAACTATCCTCTAATGAATGCCATGAAGATTTTATTCGATTGCAAATACCTGACAGATGTTTGTCAAATAACTTCATTTCCATTTAAATAAATTATCGATTTATTCTACTTACTTCATCCATCGTTTTTCATTATTTGCATTTCTCATCCAACCTAGCAATATAAAACAATAAGCGATCTAATAATTTGCAATTCTATCGACTCATTAAGTGACTAATTACATGCAAATATTACAATATCTGTTGAGGTATTGTTAGGCTCCGTGTGGTAAGAAAACATCCATCAAAGAAAATTTCCAACTTTTCCACTTCAATTGAAAATCCTCACTTTCCTAAATTGACACAAACTTTGAGTAATTTTCTTGTGGAATATTTTTCCACTATTTTGATTGGAAAGATTTTTTTCTATATGTAACTCCTAGAAACAGTCTCTTATTTAGTAAGAGCTCTAAACTATAACTATGAATGCGGTCCTCAGTCTCACTATCTTCCCTCCCCTTTCCCTCCCTCCTCAAAAGTGAATTGGCGGCCTATATTGTACAAAGGCCACCTCGGAGTGTCTCATAAGCCGAGTATCAGAATGCCTACTTGGCTGCATTACGAAACCACACAATCGTTTCTACGCACAACATCATAAATAACGTTCATTATTCAACTAAACTTTCTTTGCTCGGAGTCGAGAGTGGAGCTTGTTACCTTGTGTGGAAAACTTAACTCATTTCAAAAGTGTATTCTGAGAATACATAATATTTAATTACTATCAGCCTGTTGTTTTACTTTAAGAAGTAGATGATATACCATGAAATGAGCTATTGGAAACAAACTACCAATTACTAGCAGTAAATCCGCCTTACCTGTGCTCTTTGAAGGCTTCCCATTATTCTAGCGTTGCACAGAGGTGTTCGTTTCTAATTGACCATCACAGATCAACAATAATAGCAAATATGTGTGCTTGTTTCTTAATGAATAGACTCAAAAATTGAGTCATAACTATAGAAACATTTTTATCCGCATTAACCCTCAGAGATCTTCCAAGCTAGAGACGTGAAACAGCAAACCAAATCTATAAAATACAAGAAAATGTACTATGAAATGAAAATGTGGCAATTATTTTGCTCCACCCTCATTATTACTATTATTATTTTTAAATATAGCATTGTTTTGCATTGAAATATAAAACTCTTTTCTTTTGCAGATATTACAAGAGTCAAAGGAATATACTTCGAGTGGATTATATGACATATATGGATGAAATAGCCGCTCTCATAGGGTGTAAACCACATATTTGGAAGGTTTATTGTTGAATTGTTTAATTACCGCAATTAAATATAGATAAAAAATAATCTATAACTATTAAGAAATATTAATTTGGAATAATATTCTTTCGAGAACAAATATATTCGTTCGTTCATGATCATGAAACGTTTGTTTTGCGAGTTGAACATTTTCGTCGTTGATAAGTTCATCGCTAAATTCTGCTAGCGAGAGATGATCTCTATAAAAACATTCAACAATCAATCTAAAAATCACTTTCTGCTATTATTCATCATCTACTAAATAAGTATTTTTAACCTCATATACCTTTTTGCTTTACATATTTCATAGCAATCTTCAGATTGATCATAAGGGTACACCAAATTAATTATTACCTACGTTAAAAAAGTTCATGAATATTATCACATATTACAGTAACATATTACAGTACACGTTAAGCGATCCGTGGTTTGCTTTTCGTCTCTTTATCGGTGCTAATGCACCATATGCATATCGATTGGAAGGTGAAGGAAGTTGGCAAGGTGCTAAAGAT
The DNA here is from genome assembly GCA_006503575.1 of Baylisascaris schroederi. NCBI lineage: Eukaryota > Metazoa > Nematoda > Chromadorea > Rhabditida > Ascarididae > Baylisascaris > Baylisascaris schroederi. The sequence goes on from QEWY01000302.1 coordinate 9,576, forward strand.
GCGTTAATATCGCTTCATAAACGTGTTAAAATACCGCTAAAAAATCGAGAATGTCGTATGCGAAGATATAAAAGAAGCGCAAATATTGTAAGTTTTTATTAAATTTTTCTAATAATTCAATGAATTTTCTAATTTTTTTTGAATGCAATAATTCAGTGAAGTTTATTGAAATATCCATCATCATTGTATAATGCTAGAGTAATTCCACATCATTAATACGATATTTAATGTATCGTTTTATTTTTTAAACGTATTTTTTTTGAAAATTTTATTTTTAAAATTCTCGCAAATATATTCACATTAAATCACATCTAGAATATGTTATGAAATATTAGATGCGACATCATTCGAAAAGATCAGCGATAAAATTTTGAACCTATAATAATAATAATAAAATTACAGAAAAATTTCCAATGATAGTATTTAAAAATGAAATTCATGTTGATAAATAAAATGAAATATTCTATGAAATGAGATAACATTGATAAATAAAACGAAGAAATTGTAAAGGCACAATTTAGAATGAAACAAGTTTAAGTAGCTCTTAATTTTAGGATCATTATCTCTGGTATCTATTGCTAAAAGGAATTGCTAAATGCGTGATCCTCTTACTTCTGACTCTAGTGTGGGCAATGTTCTCAGCGCCAAACAACATGTTCATTTCTTATAGTGTTTATGTATTCGTTTTTCTTAATGTTTTTGCTCTCCTTATGCATTGGTTTGATAGACAATTTAGTTTTATCACTTCTTTTTAATTCTTTTCATTGATAATATTGCATTTATTATTTCAGTAATTTTTTTACAAACCCTTGACTATTATAATTTTTTATCTTTTAGTATGAATAAAAATATTTATACATACTATCATTTAAACTANGGACAGGAGCGGAGCAATTCAGCTATTTTACTCGTTCGAAGATTACTGCAAATGCGTCTTGAAAAATGATCCAATATCTGTTGGAAAGTAAATAACAACACGGAACATATCCATCGCGTTGTTTCAAAGGAAACGATCATAATTGAACGGATTATGTTTGAAATGTTCTACGCGAAACCTAATAGCAATTTTGGAAAAAAATTTTATCATTTCTATATTTCATCTTATCACCACTATTCCATCACTGAACTTTTAGAAGTTTCCGGCGGGCATTTGAGCATGGGCGTGGTGAATTTTTTGATCCACATATAGACGCCCTTCGACGGCGTTTAATAATTAGGGGTGGTGAATTTTCTACTTATATTGTCTCGGGTGATGTTTTGATGGTAGGGCGCCGACGATCTTGCTTGTAAGGTATTGCTCTGTTGCTGATCCGCATAGCATTTAGCTGGCGGTTGTTTCACGGCGTTGTTGCTGATTCGAACTTTATGAGTGGGAATCTGTCATTTCGGATTGCAAATGCATTCTCGTAGATCTGCCACAGTTTTTCCCTAAAAGACCTGGATGCAAGACGGCGAAAAACCAGTAGAATATCCTCGAGCATGATGCCTGTACTCCGCTGAGCAAAGTGCCTCGCCATTCCATCACCGTTTCGCTTGATCATGGGTGCTTAAGTCGGCGAACAGGATCTGAAGTTCATTTTATTGTTATTATTGTTGAACCTTCATTTGTCCAGCAAGTCGAATGCTCGCAATGCGACACGAGTAGAATGCAAATTTGTGGAATCAAAGATTCAAATCGAAGGATATTTCTAGATTCACGGATGCATCATAAACTCAAAGCAGGTGTTTGTCGTTCTCGATCGTACCGCTCATTCAATTTCATAAAATGTGAAGAAAAAAATTTTTTTTTCAAGTACAGCGCTGGTGCCAGCAGCAATGTTTTACAAAGAGACTGCAATGGATGACCGTCAGAAAATTAAAGCACAGAGGCATAAGTCTTCAAGCATTTGAATCCAAATGGATGAAGATGTTTGATTTATTAATAAATCCTCAGGAATTTTCCACTATGTGTGCAGGCTTTGTTGAGAGAACCTTCTATTCCAAGATTTTTACGCTCATTTGCCTACACATACAAGAATTCGCTAAGAAACAAAGCGAAGAAGATAAAAACGTAAAATGAAGATCGTTGTACTTATTTAACGAACATCGAAATTCAAGCATGGAAACGTATACAATTGCGCGATATTTGTTTCTATTTGTTTCATCACAGAAGTGTTCCGTTATCCACGTGATTCTTAAGTAGAGGAGGGGGTGGGGGGAGGGAGGAAGGGGGAGGAAAGCTTCGTGCAAACTGCTACGAAGACGGACTCGACAAAATCCCAATTTCAGATAACATCTCAGGAGCCAATGAAAGTCGTGATCACGTTCTATTCCGTATGCAAAACTCGAAACGTAAACTTTGGAATTATCGATAAATCAGTCAATTGGTGTCCTGTTTTTTGGCGTCGTGTCGGTTTTTATGCTTATCCAGAAATGAGCATTTAGTGCTTTCAAATATGAGTGCATTGGGCGTAGAACGATAGAGTTTGAACCCGGAAAGAAAATAATCCTCAATCATTCTTTTTGCCATTGAGTTTCCTATTAATGTTTCAATATATTGTTGCTGCTTGTAATTGTGTTGATTTTGGCATTGCCACAATAAGGAACCATGACACATTTTTCAAACAATTGCGATTGATTATTGTGAACCATATACACTCATGTTGCTCCCAGAACAACAGTAGTCCTTTGGAGTTTTCGAATCTTAGGCGGTCGCGGTTCGATCTTTTAAGCTGCAAACAGCTTGGGGATCCTCAGCAAACAATATTTTTTTTTTTTACAAGTAGTGAAATTAAACGTACAGGTGAACGTAAAGGAAAGTACATAAAAGTAATACCGTGTCAAAGCGCGCAAGAAAGCTGATGACGATGAAAAGCGAAATTGTAGCGGATATCCTAGGAAAGCATAAAATGAGTTGTGTAATAATTTGAAATATACCAATTCCACCGTTATCTTGTTGATCGCATTAGTTCAGGTGGACACAAGATTTCTCTCCCGAATTCCCATGGGAATATATCCTTTTGTTTCTCGAATCGCATCATGGAAATTCGACTTAGCACCAGCATCAGATGCTCACTTACAGCTTTCTTATGGGCAACAAGTGTTCCGATGTATTCATGTCGTTTTGCAGCTTGGAAATTGTCAGCAATAGTTTCAACGCTTATCCCAGCACTGTCTTACCGAATTTCCATTGGTGTATATGTATAATGTAAGATCAAGCCTCTACCTACTTCGTCAACTTCCAAAAGAAAGCGAGTTGCGTATCGCTAAACCGCAAAACATGACATGAGAGGATAGAACTCCTCCGCAAACTCCCAAACTGATGATTGATTTCAGTTTGGGAGTATAAGGTGATAGGTGAGGGAGTCTATGAGGACTCATATTCACTAATATCATGTTTAATCTATAGATTTGAGTGGATGATTAACAAGTAAAAAGAAAATTTGCAAATTTCATATGAAAGTGAATTTCAGAGAAAATTTAAAAGACAATAAAATTTGAGCTAGAAAGTCGCAATTTATGCGGCATATTATGCGGAGCATTTCTCGATAGTTGTCTCAAAATTGCAAATAACCTTAAGATTGCTGCATAATAAGAATTATAGTTCCACAAGTAATGCTGGAGATCATCAGTGCTACTTTTCTTCTAACCATAATGTATTCTTGCATCCTTATTTTTCTTATATTTCTTATATACCTTCTTGCATCTAATATAGACTAAAGTAAGAGAAAATCTCACGGGTTACTTTCCAGTACATCTTTAGTGCTGATTAAAATGGTCGCAAGAAGACCAGCTTTGGCTCACTATGCTCGAAAATCCGTTTTTCTTTTTTTTTTTGCGCCTAGATCACATGATTAGGTGAAGTACTTCTTAGATCTTCTAAGTCGAATTACGTCATACATTTAAAATGAATGTTGTAATTGTGTTGCGAACTATAATGCATTTTCCATTAGTGATCTCATTCAAATAGATAGATAAGCGAAAAAGTTCTGAAAGTTCGATCTAAGAAGAACGCAAGCAAATATTAGAAAAGAGAGAAGAAAGATGCTCGAAAAAGAGGAGAAAAACCTGAGCGAAGAAAATTGAAAGAAGATTTAAAACATTGGAGTAGCATATGATACAATTGTTGTATAAACGATTCGGCAAAAATTTAGTTTCAGAGGCACACAGTTTTACCTGCTCCTGCAGCGAAAAAATAAAAAATAAAATAAAATAAAATAAAATAAAATAAATACGTTCAGTACGCGCATGATGCTAGATTGGTGAACAAGACTAAGTTTTTTTCAGCTCCCAACTTTAAAACAGCTAGCATTGATAAGACTAACCTTAGATCAGGGATGAGACATAGCGTAAATATGCTTAATTTATTCGACATTACCCACTATGAACTCATAAAGATGAACGAGAACAAGAAGCTTCTGATTATTCGATTAGGGTTAGGTCGATGGCGATTAACGCGAGTATGGAGCAGAATTGATGCGAGACGAAACGAGCTGCTGAGAACCTTCGAGATACAGTCTCAAGACTAAGCCATGAAAGTACTGAAAGAGTGACTCCGACGTCGATGATCGATTTAGAATAGAAAAGTGGCAAAGTATCTTTCACATTGTTGATTCTTAGATGGTTGATGAAATAGAAATTATCAACGATATGGTAATGTGACGAATAGCTTTGATGTTGATTTCATGACAGTCTAAAACCTATAAAACATCGTTACTTGCGGAAATTAAACAACAATAAATAGTCTAGATAGCAATGACAACTGTTTTTATTCCTCATTTCTCAAGTTATATAACAGGAAAGAAGCTTTTAAAGAAACAACTGCTGCAACAATGAACACAGCATTTGCGTTGTTTTATTTGCACCAAGTTACCAATTATTTCGACGATTGCATGCTCTCATATAGTGTTATTCCTCAAAATTTATCGTATTTTATTCGTTATATGCTTTTCATTTCATAAGTCTGCTTTTGTAAGTCGATTCTTTAGTCGAATCTCCACCCGTTTTTGGAAAGTGACAAATGCTACAAGGGATCTCTCTAATATAGCTCCCTCTCCCCCTGCTATCCAGAATATTAGCCGCTTCCTTTAACTGATGCGTAGTGAATTCATTACATGGCTGACTGATATACTTATCCGGAGAAATATTGATAAATTCAAGGTGCAAGAATCCGGAAAAATATTGATAAATTCAAGGTGCAAGAATTTCTTCATCTAATATCTCTCTGTTTCGAAAAGTGGAGATTACTATAAGCTGGAAGGCTTAAAAAGAGGGATAATTATGAATACACCATCGCATTTTTCATCATTAAACTCATGCAACAAACCACTTTCATTTTTTTAAACACTGATAATTCTACAATTATAACATCAGCTAAAGAGTCTTTTTTCAGCGCTCAGTAAAATTCTTCACAGAACTCACGTTTACAATATCCTAGAAAACTTTGACCTTTTTTTTCTGGTAGATAAGAGGATCGGCTTAAAGGCGTCTGATGTTCGTCGTGCGTTCCTTCAAGTGCGTCATGACGGTGCGTTAAGACATGTCGTGTCATAAAATATACACCCAAAACAATCAACGATATAGGAGGGAAATGTTGGCAATATTCAGAGCCGACGGGTTGCATAAATAATCAATAAAGATAAGGCTCATTTTTTGTAAATTAGAATAAATTTTCAAAAATATAACATATTGATGCATGATTTAAAAACATTTTTTTTATAGCTACGTAACATTCATAATAAACATATCAAAAAATGTCATTTCTGGCATAATTCAAGTGGCTCAGTTAATGCAGAATGTAGTACGCTAGTCAATCGCTCAACAATCAGACGTTGTACGGAGGGAAGGGGGGGGGAGGAGGCGTTTCGGTTTTTTTCTTTTGTTATGTGCATAAAAATTTCAGTGATTGCATTTTAGTTGATAAAAAATTTCTCTCCAAAGAAACTAATAATCGCAATCAAATATATTTATTACTACTTAGAAAACTTCAAAAGCTTTAAAAAGTACTTAAAATTTTAAAGATTTTTATCTCCGACAAAAAATTCAAGGCGAACGATGAAATGAATATAAATGAAAACAATATCCTTAAAGAGTTTGTCGAGAGAGTCTCTAACGATGCATATAAAATCTTTAATGACAAAAGATATTTTCACATTACCTGAGATGTGTTTCATTTAAACGATTTATAGCTGAGTTATTTCAAACCACAAAACAATTCCACAGTAGCAATATACACTCCTAAAAAGCACTTGAATTAGACTGGCAAATGCAAAGTGATCAAATCAAGATCGGAAACAATGCTCCTTCGTTCTCTATCGTTTTCGTTTCTTTAAGCTTTCCTCTTCACTTAGCATATGATCGGCTTTGAGCGCTGTGCAAATAGAGATATGCGTCACAAGATAGACATAGAAAGCGATTGCGTAAATTGTAAAGCTCATATGCTGATATGCCTATTCACCTGTTCACGTAAAGCCGCGGATCTTAGATGCACATAAAGCCGTGGATCTGGATGCACATAAGGCCACGAATCTGGATGCTGGATCTGGATGCACGTAAGGCCGCGAATCTGGATGCTGGATCTGGATGCACGTAAGGCCGCGAATCTGGATGCTGGATCTGGATGCACGTNGTATATATATATATTTATATTTATATTTATATTTATATTTATAGCACCTTCTACCGCCTCTCTACCATATTCATCGGAGTGAAAGGAGCAGAAGCGCTGGTTGCGGGTATTGTTATTTAAATCGCTAGATCTACTTGCCCTTCAAGGCAAAAATGCAATCTACTATACACAAAAGAACACCAATTTCTACCCTATGAGTCAAAATAACTTCCTCTAAAATTCACATAGACTGGTGAAGTTTGTTTCTAAAAAAAGAACATTTCCTCTCACAACGACGACTGCAAGGCAATGTCTATAATGGTTCCCATAAAGCTGTCAATCATTGCCTCAAAGGTATTCACAATCGCCAAATATGGATGTACACTGCTAACTAGCATTGCTAAACATTATAGCTATGGCCAAACCAGTTAGGCAGCATTAGTCAGAATCATAAAAATTTGAAGTCAATAGTTTCGGGGTAAATAAAGCCAACCCTTTCACTGGTTAAATCACTCGGTGATCAACGCTGTGCCAACGCAACGGTATCAAAAAAAAAAGTGTGCGGAACAGCGATGTGCAAAAACAATTGAAGACAGAGAACAGCCATTTGTCTACTAAACTTATAAGCATAATATGATATACGATGCATCGTCTCTACTAAACTCGACAATCACACCTATAAACATAATAAAATATGATACAAATTCCGCTTTAGCCTAGCTATGTAACAACTCCCTCGTTGAAAATTGGGTCTTCGAAGATTGTCCAGCACTTCGTTGCTATAGCTCTCTAGCTCATGGCCATCAACACTTCCAACCTCTCTTCATACGACATTTCACCACGGCCTACCCCTCATCGCTGTCTGCTAAGCATCCCCACCTTTCATAACGTTGAGAATATCTTATATGTTGCTTCTCTTTTGTGTATCTCCTTTATTCGTAGAAAGATATTTATATATTTTAGCTTTGCTATTTGCCTACTTTAGTCATGTTGTGTAGTCTGTCATGTTGTTCTGCAAAGAAACCCTCTTTCACTCAGCCATCACCCTAATTGAAATCGCCATCACTCGCACTAATTTGTACCACTTTCGTGCTTATTGAATCCTCGACAGATTCATTTTCCTCGAGAATTGCTTCTTGGCGAGGATGGGAACTCGATAAATTCATCGACACATTCGAAGAGCTGCTGTCCTTTCAGCACTACAATTCAATTCTCACAAAATTCTACATATTTGGCGTATTTGTTTTCGATCCATTAGCTTCTTCGTTTATTGAAAAAATTTGTGCTCATTCTTCTTACAGTGTCTGCATGGTTCATTTATTGGCCCTTTTTTATATCCTCCCAATATGAAAACTGCTGATGAAATGGGATGTTTATGGTGATATTTCTATTGCTTTTAAGGCATCATCTAGGTCCAATTTCTTATCCCTAGGAAAATATAATTCTGGCATCTTTCATATTCAACGCTAATAGAGTGTAGATGAAAATTTTTATAGCGTTTTCACATAAAATATAATTTGCTTCGTTTACACTCTCTTGCAAAATGTTGAGCAAGAATTTTCCGCACTTCATTCTTTTCTATTCTCTCTTGATATTGATGAAGGTGAATTTCTTTCGATCCCTAAAATATTTCGTTAAATTAGAGGGGTTTTTTTGGCTGCAATTTAGCACAATTTTCGCATAAACTGAGGTGAAAATCAAAGCTCAAAGCCGAACGTTACTATTAAAAAACTTGTTTTCGTTAGAAAACGCAATCATCGATTGTTCCCATAGTTTCGTTGAAATTTTCTGATAGTTTATTTGCTTTTTTGAGGGGAAATATTTGCGAAGCGATGAACTTTCAACGCCATTGTTATTGTCACCAATGGAAATTAGTATTTTTGCATTTGAGCATTCATCAGCGGGGACATTATCTCCAGATTAGTTACCATATGAATTTTTTCCTCTTTGTTACGTTCTGGATCGGTTGTCCAGGAATATTTAGCATGATAATGTTGAGGTGCATCCTTTTCTTGAGTTTGACCTCTTCAACCGTTCGCATTAATGCTTCTTCGGCGAATGTTTATGGCTTCTTTTGACGCTGAGTTGATCTACTTCTTTAGTTAAGATGAGAAAAGAGTTGAGATTTTCAACGATCTTTGAACGACGATCGATGATTTCTTCATTATGAATTGAATCTTCTTTTGAATCTGATAATTCCGGATATAAAACTATATAATTTTTATTTTATTCTATTCTGCTAATATCTTAGCTTAATTTTCACAATTTTTGTTGAAAGACGATTGCTTCTTGGTTGATCAATAAGAATAACATCAATAGAGTGTTAATGAAATATATTTCCTCATTGACAGAGGAAATAAACGATTTCAGCATAAAAACGACCACCCAACATTATTGGACTTTGGAGCTTGAGCTCTTCGAGTTAAAGAATATTTCATCCACAAAGCTAAAAGTATTTCTAAAAGTATCAACTCCCATACGTTCCTTGCGAATAATAGTAAGAAGTACAACTAAATTTTGACGCTTAATAATGGTGATAAACGTATATTGCCTTCTAAATGTGAACAACCTTTATAAATAAAAGAAAAGAAACTCAAAAGATTGCATGTTCAATTGTTAGAAAAGTTGTTAAATTCTAAATTCTACACATCGAAATATTCGATTAAAAAAGATTCACTCATATTTGATTTTTCATTATATGTTTCATAATGGAAAAAAAATTGCTATCATATATTGTATATGAATGAAAAAAATATATTTTAAAAAACTTTTGATGTATAATTTGAGGGAAAAAAACTTTGAGAAAATTTTTTATGATAAAACACCACAAATGATATATTTTCCACATAGTTTTCATTTTTGCGTTGTATGAGTTTGAAATCTACTTCGTGCCGACATCGTTTATGCATCCGTTATTCAACTTTAATGTTGGCTATTGAGTCATTTCAATCCACATACTTTTGCTGATTTTTGCATGTTACATTGTAGCTTTATAAATATTCTATTCTTTTTAGCTGTAAATTTATTTATTTATTCATTTATTTATTTACTTATTTATTATTTATTTATTCATTTATTTATTTACTTATTTATCCACTTATTTATTTCTCTTTTCATAAAAATATAAAATGAACGAAGAATTAATTTCTTTTTCTCAGTATGAACGATGACCTGAAAACAATTATTAGATTAATGCATTCGCATGGCATAAACTAACTTCTTCAAAGTGTTGCCATATATGTACACTTTCTCACTCGTTGTTGTTGCACTTAAAAGTATCTACAGCCAATTAAATCTTTAATTTTTGTATTTTAACAAATAATAATAATTTCCACTCGATATAACAACTATTTTTATGTCTTATTTTCCAATTGCTTTGCATCTTGCGCCAATCACAACGCTGCGAAAAAATATTTTGATATGTGCGCAATTTTTTTCAATTTTCCACGCTTCACTTAGAAATGTTTTCCTGAGGAAAATATGACAGTCAATTACCGGAATAGATATATTCAACTGCAATCGAAATTTGCTCGGAATCGGAATGTTTCAGAAATATTGGTCGGTTGTCGAGTGAAGACATTTTCGAAAAACGGAATTTCGATTGCAACCGGAAAACTTTAAAGCTCTTTTTAGTGACCGGAATCTTAATCAATTATTAGTATCAGTGCCATTTTTAATGATAGGTAGCGTAAAAAAAATCTAAACATACAATGAATGTACTATAATGAAGATGAAAAAGAAAAAGCATATATTGAATTGTTGCAATTGTGATGGAAACTGTACTTTTTAGCTAAAAGGCAATCACGTGAACAATAGAATGTATATCACGTGAAAATCACTACTATACTTTACACTTGAAGTCGTTAAGAAAACAAAAACGGAATATAAAGTTTATCGTGTGGAAAATTTACGCAAAAAAAAGAAAAAGTTTTCCCACTTTCCATTTCAAGAAATCTTTTAATTCTTGGAGAAGCATTCATAGAGAGATTTTTGCTAAAATATTGTCACATTAATGTTGCTTCTTTTATTATACACTAATTACAGTTCGTTAATTATTTTTATTTGCGAATAAATGTTTTGCTTTGTTTATCTTTCTCACCAATATATTATTTCTCTTATACGTCTATATTTACTCGAGAATTTACGATAACGATGCTATTCGGATTGTCTATTTTAGGAATCGAATAAACATTTCAGCGGAAATTTGATGATCCGCTCCGGAATTTAGAGTGGATTCTCCGGAATTTAGAGTGGATTGAGTTTTTATTAGTGAAGGTGCGAATGAGTAACGCCTCTCTACGTGCGAATTTCCGCAATAAATCTCTCTATGGATCCACTATTACCAGAAAAGTAATGCCTAAGGTATTATTCGCTGGTGGTATTGGACAACGTGAATTACTTCGTGCTAACACTCTTCCGAGTATATCGAGAGTAAAGGTCAGATTTTGATGTAAATACTATTAACTTATTACGGTAACATACAGTTATCTTCATCATGCTTATAGCAGTATGGTATTTCAACAGAGTGTACTACGGTATACGGAGAGATCGAAAATCCCTCTCTTGTATCTTCATTCTCATTTCACGATTTTGCTTTAGTATGATATTTCTCTCAGCAAAAAAATCGTGTTTTATATTCTTTAGCATTCGAAGTTCTTAAAACACGGGGCTGAATCCACCTATGCTTTGCTCTCTCCCATTCCATCCACCCCTTCTTCCGCTTTAAAGGAAAATCTCTTACTATAATATAAAAGATCTATACAAGACGAACTGCTAAAAAGTTACGACGAACAAGAGAAACACACATTACAGCTAAGGTAAAAGCGATCACTATGCCTCTGCAAATGTGATATTCAATCGTTAGAGAGGTCGAATCCGAATAGGAAGCTTTAAATTTTTCTCTTTGTAGCTTTGTTCATCACTCTATAACAGGATGATGATTCACCGTATCTGAAAGCATTTGCTATGGAATTTGTCATTAATTTTCTTTAGTTATCGCTTAGAAACCTTATGCTATAAATATGGGGCTTCCGATGGCTCTTAATCTATGTTACAAGGGTTTCTTGTTTACGATGAGTGGATATCAATAATAGATTATAGATATTATGACTTTATTGAGGAATATGAAATAAACAATGATAAGCTATGATGATTAAGATTTATGCTGGAAAGCAATTGATTTAGTGAAAACGTTTAGATCTGTTGAAGAAATAAATCATTGTTGATTTCTTTCTTTCTTTCTTGCCATATTGAGCAAATATTGCATATAATTGGCATACATAAGCATATCCTTTTTCTTACAATTGATAAGCTGATATAAATTTTGACAGATTACCTTTTGATAGATCGGGAAAAATATTTGAGAGATTTAACATTATCTAGTTCTTATGAGCCGATATTTAGTCGACTTTTTTTTATTAATGAGCTCTATGGAAATTTTGAACTCGATGAGAGTTGATCTAATTCAAATTCTTTGAATAATAACCTTCGACTATCAATTTCTATAAATTAATCTAATGGTAAAGTAATGTATATAAAGCACCAATTTTATGTCCTCATTAATTTTAATAATGCTTCAATTTATTGATTTATTTCTGATGTAAAGAAGGATAATCATAGATTTCCGGAGGAATCAATTTTTGAATAGAGAATGAGAATAACTGGAGTTTCAAAAAAATTGTGTTGATAATGTCTTACAACAACTTAGCAAATTAAATTTTACAATAAACATATAGCAGCAACTATAGGAAATTAATTATAATGCTGAAAATAGATAACATTTTTTATCACTTTTTTTAGAGCAAAAGAAGCATTGTGAATATTCGAATATTTTTAGCTTATATATCCTATTTTATTTTGCAATAAATAACCATCTTTGTGTGAATTATTTATGATGATATTCTGTTGTATTTTGAAGAACAAAATTTGAAAAAGAATCAAATTCAGACAAAAAATTAAAATAATTAAATTTTCACGAAAACCGACGAATAAAATATGCTTTTAGAAAATGAAGCATGCTGTTACCTTTATTCGTGATACTAAAATCTATTTTCTGAGGATATCACATACGAGACCCATATTCGCCAGTATCCTATCATCAACCACATAGAACTACCGGTACAGCTGGAGACAAGATTCCCTCCCTAATAAGAGATCAAAGTCTGAGGGAACAGTTCACAGAATCCCATGCATAAGTTAAGCATCTGGATGCTCATGTTCACGTAATGTGGTGGAAGCTCACTAGCTTGTAAATGGAGCGGTCGCATCCAGCTCTTCCCCCACTGCTTCTCTGGTAGGTGGTGATTCGGCTGGCTTAGGTCTTGTTCAGCTGACTGCCCTCTCATCTATGTGCACACTTTGACTCCTCTTATAAACAGTTAATATAGACTCAGCAATAAGAAAGTGATAGTGGCAATCTCTACACGTTAAAAAAAAGCAAAAATTGTTTGTTATTGCCAGCTGGACATCAGTTCTTAGATTAATATGGAATATAATAAATTCTGCAAACGATGAATATTATTCATGCCGAGTTACCACTGCAACAATGAGCAATAAATACAGGAAATACGTCAATTCACATAACCAATCTATTAGGTAAATCCGAGTAATATACAACATATGGTATTAATGCGGCTGGTAATAAGCGCTTTTGATAAGGATATCGATGTTAGTGCAATCCGTTATCAGTCATTGACCGATATCATTTAACGTTCCTTCATTGAAAAGAAAAATGTAATAATTGCTAAGGGAATTGAGATGAAAATTTCGGTAGTTATTGAAACTACAGTAAACAATGTTAATATGATGACAGCTATTAATGGTACTGTAAGCACTATTAGCAGTACGGTATTAACAACAAACAAAATAAGAGATTATTGCATGATATGACTGAAATCTTATCAAATGGCAATAATAGGCAATATTTATAGAAGAAAAACGAGAGTCAAATTATATGAAGTCATAAAAATTGATTACAGTGCGAGCAAGAATAGATAACAACCAATACAGTATGAAAGACGAATGAATTTCTATAAAAAATACTGTAGAACAAGCAGCTATCGAATAACCAACATTTCATAACGAGGAAAAAGCTGTTGTTAGGTGTCCGTAAATTTCATATCAACGAAATGTGTGAATAATTTCAGTACGCTATACTACTGAAAAGTGTACGTGCATCACTATGTGGTGAAGATGCCAAGCAGTGCAACAATTTAGATCATCTTTTGGAATTGCATGGCAATTTATCGGTAGCCGGTCTTCTCTCTCAAGGGGAACGTTTCGATATGTCGGGTGCATTCTTCTTTGCTGGTACCCTCATTTCGACAATTGGTGAGTAGCTAACTAGCTAGCTATACTGTGTTCTTTCCAACAATTCAAAGACAAAAACATTCATGTCATCAGCCGACTCGAGCTGGCTGAATGGTGCCAGCTCTAAGCTAGCTCTAACTTTGTGAGCTTGAGACAACTGAATTCTACATCATGATAGAAAATGACTTCCGCCGACAAGTTCAACTGGATTGAACGAAGGTGAAATTCTTAATTTTGCTGTTTGAAACCTTTTTGTAAAGGAAATATTAGCAACTTGAACAGGCTATTAAAAGAAATATTAGCGACTTGAACAAGCTATCTCTTCAGCTCTTTAGGAGATCCGCTTAAGAAAACAACGTAGATAACAACAAAAGTTTCAGAGCCAAAGATCGTTGTTGTATAGACGGATGATGAAAAGCCCTAACGGAACGGGAAGTTACCTCTCTAACGACCACAGTTTTATAAAGGACTAGTTAAACCAACCGACATAGGTAATCTGATGTGGTACTACCTTTAATATGCTAAAATATCCCAGGATAACAATTATTAGCTATAAATTTGTTTAACTCCACTGAACATTGTTCCCGTCAACGCAACATAACGTTTGTTCGCTCAGCTTCTGCATAATCCTTTCATATTCAATCCCATCTCGTAATAATATGCGAACTGAAGGTTTAGAAACCTGAGGTATTTTGGTAGATTACAGTAGACCGTTAGTTAACTTTGGCAGTAATCGGACTCGGCAGCTTGGTCTTTGTGCTATACTAAACACCTATTTAAGAGCATGAGCCACCTAAATTCAGGTTTTGGGATATCAACTCCGCGAACTACTGTCGGTCGTATGGCCACTATTGTATACGGTGTGATCGGATGTACATGCTGTGTACTTTTCTTCAACCTCTTTCTTGAGAGACTTATCACTGCTCTCACATTCATATTGAGGTCCCAATTTATATCGTTTGATAATATTGGAATTTTTAAAGTTTTTTGTAAGTTTTTCTTAGAAGTGCATAATGATAGTCTCAACGTTGTGTTTATGAGCATGTGCACTTATCGTAAAACTTTACAAAAAAAAAGCTTTCAAATTTACTTTTAGCAACTTCATCTTTGAAATTTTATCCATACCTATGTATCAATGCTCAAAATCCATTGCAACCCCATTATCTAGTATACTAGTAATCAAAGACGTCGTGATATCTGAGAGATTATGGTCTGATAAGGCCCAAGAAGTATTTCTTTTGGAGTAGGATAACGCACTGCTTGACCTTTCATAGTCGTTGTTTTTTGGATACTTGAACAACCGGCTGGTCCATTGAGACGAAGGCGAAATAGGAATTCGTGAATCACTGCAATATCTTTGATACACCTCACTAGGCGCTTCTTTTCAATTATTTATAAATTTTATGATAAGAGGATGTATATGGGGTACCTGCAAGATATGTCTAAGAATTCCACACAAATAAGAGTAATATTAAATTAAATAATGATTTACAACTTTAAGTGCTGTAATTATTTTTGCTATGCATGAAAAGTAATTCTTTTTATAAGTTAGAACGTCATCTATCATTCAAAATCTCTTCAACTATCGAGATTTTAGCAGTTAGCTGCAATCGTACCTAAATCAGTTTTCACCTAAAATGGTTTTTAGATTTCGGCATGAGAGGAAATTGAGACAATGCCGAAAACGTGATAGCACAAAGACGATTCCACTCTATGTGAACGATACTGGTGACTCGTCAACGTAAGATTCCTTCGCTTATCCGCTTTTAATTAATAAATTTTATTCCATCGTTGACCATCCTACATTGAATATCATGTATATTGGATATGTTAAGTGATCATAGTTGAAGTAACTGACCAACTAAACCGTAGATCATTCTAACGCAGTTCTTACAACATACGGTACTGAAGTCGCAAATAATTAATCAAGTTCAGTAGGTTAAAAGATTACTGTAATCAAAGTGTTGTATGTGATATTTCTGCGTCTATATGCTTCGTTATCATCTCCAGTTTTCTGAGCATTCATAACTTTTCTACGACGGAAGAGGTTTAGATGTACGGAAAGCTGTTAAACTGCTTGCAAGGTTTCAAAGCGAATATATATATATATATATATATATATATATATATATATATATATATATATATATATATATATATATATATAGGAGCTTCTATAAATGGGAACTTTTTGTTTAATTTAGAATGCAAAAGGGCGCAAAATGTTGGATGTTCAAGGTGGCATGAAAGTGAAAAGGAAGAAGATGGGGAAATTCCATCAGAAATCGTTGCAGTTCATTCACAATCTTTGAAAAGATCGTTGGAGGAGAGGGAGGGAAAAAGAAAGAAAGAAAGAGAGAGAGAAAGAAAGAAGGAGAGAAAGAAAGAAAGAGATAACTTGGGGCTCGTCCATTGTGGGGGGCTGTCAGAGGATATTGCTGGAAACATGTGTTCTAGAAAATGCCACCAAAAGAGTTTAATGATATTAAAGCCGAATCTCTTCATTGTTATATACCATAACAATTCAAGTGTTTAGCATTCTATTAATTTCTTCTAGTGCAATTCATCATCGCATAAAACGTCGCCTTAAACGGAAAATAAGAAGCATCGTTCGTTGATCATTGATTCACTAATTAATTCAACCTGATTTTCAGGTTTGGTACAATAGGTTTTGGCGATTTTGTACCAAATCAACAAGTCAACTATAAGTATTCACCTCATCTAATACGTTTTGCGAATTTTTTTATTCTTTCATTTGGCGCAAGTTCTATCTATTGCCTTTTCAATGTTTCGAGCATTGTGATTAGGCAATTATTGAATTGGCTAATAAAACGGATTGATATTAAAATTAACGATTCAGTTTTCTGCTGGAAAAAGAAGCCACAACGCTATATGGGACTTGGATTAAGACCCCCACCAGGTTAGCTTACTTCTCAACTTTACTTCAATTGTTTTCTAAACGGTACCTAACAGTTAGATACACGCATATTTGAGAAAATATCGGTGAATGGGATACAGGTAACATCAGTTACAGTATAAAGGGGCAGTATCACAGGCGACAGTATCTTTCATCACGACTGAAAGCCCATTCGTGATGCGCTGCCATTGGAAGACGTAATCTGCGCGTTGTATATTTGGCTTAAAGCAGTGCGCAAGGAGGATTTTCTACCAGGAGACTGGGAAGGGGAATGGGGGAGCGGAGGGCATCTGAGCGGTAACCTCGACGAAAAGGCCTGGGAATCCAAGGATCGAAGATCTTGCATCACACCAATTCGGCTAGTCATTATTTTTTCGAAGGATATTTTTTCCCTCTTTAATTATATTCTTCAATCTTACCTAGCTCATCGCTTTATCTTATTGCACTCTTCCTAATTAATATTTTTTCTATATAATTCTATATTTTTTATATTTAGGTTGAAAATCACGTCTGGGGAAGTATCACTGATGCATCGAAGACAAAGCACCTTTAGCCAAAATGTCTAGACGTTTGCGCCGAAAGACATTTGCGCCGTGAGGAACATGCGTTACAACATATTGACATATCGAAAATTTGCCTCATAGTTTTTTCAGCTAAGAGATAGAAATGTCCTAAGGAGTTTCCATCTTGAACATCTGCATGTTCGAGAAATAACTTCACGTCGCATAGCATCATCATTTGAAGTCATTAACGATGAAAGATGTGTTAATGTAAAACATGAACAGAATTTTTTGTAGAGAACACTTCCTGCAATTCGATCCAAATACTATAGAATGCAAAATATATTATTCAATTCAAACTTTCAGGCTTTTTTAGTGACAGATGTAGGGAACCGCCAAATGTGTAGCGAAGATATTGTGACAGACATCTGTCATCATATAACTTGAAATACCAACTATTACAACATCTATACTTCAAGAAAAAAAATGAAACTAAAGTTAGATGGAGAAAAAAGTATGACTAGATAGGGAAAATAATATTTGAATTTTAAGATCAAATAGTGCAGAAAATAACGATTGGAAAATTCCATGCGATGAAAAAAAAAAGAGAAAAATTAGACACAGCGAAAAATGTTTGCCATCGATAACCTTTGAAAGGGAAGATTTTCAAATGCTAAACATTTTTAAGCGTATATAATAGAGTAGTGATGCTTGTTATAGAACACTTCATTAGAACGGTTGATGATTGGGATGCATGAAACGTTACAGCTCCTACACAGCGAGGATTAGATCACAATGAACACGTTAGACAATTGCTAGCGGCATAAACGTAATTGAAATCGTACAGGTAACGCTAAAATCCTATAGGTAATTCTCGATAGATACAATATCTAGATGGAGTGTGAAGGAATAGAAGCGCCAAAGTCATTCTAAATATTTGTTTCTTCGTTTTCAGTCTTAGAATTTGTGATTTCCACCACTTTATAAGAGCAACTAGCTATCTATATTCCATGTGAGTACTTCTAAGCATCAAAAAAGGGTGAGGAGTTTTTTAACGCTCAATGCGATATACACACACTTACCGTAAGCTTCTTTCAAGTCGCATTTACAGTAAACTCTTTCAATTTAAGGTTTTTATATGTCGGAGAACGATAATGGTAATGTTCTACTTTCGCTGAAAGATTTCCTCATGAATAATCGAAATAGTGTCGTCGAACTACATAAGCAACTTATCAAAAGTGCTGAAAAAACTACATCAAACGAAGATAAAATCAGCGCTAATCGAGTTGGACCAATGGGTATGCTGAATGAGGCATTTGGTGATCTCTAATATTTTCGCTTCCGAAATCGCTCAACTCGAAGTTAATTAAAAATTCGTTGATTTCTGCTGTGCTAAGATGGTTATTGAGGAGTAAATTTAATTGAGTTTTTGTTTTTTTTAAGTCTAAAAAATTATTCGATTCTAATTAGTTAATCACCTGAATTTTACCGATGATTACGATGAAAAACTAAATATTCAACAAAGATTTCACATGCGAAATTTGCATACACTCTTTTAATAGCCATCTTAATTGTATTTATTGTTTATATGAAATTATCAATTCATCGAAACACTTAGAAAGTGTTTTCAATGTATATAGTAAAATAGCAATATCGTTGAATAAATTTTTCTAATAAAGTGACTTCTGCTAATAAATAAATAAATAACTGTTGGAATATTTCGACAGCATCGAAAATGTTTCTCAACGAAACCCATCTAAATAGAACCACATCAAATTTTACTTTCAATAATTTGAAAGCGATCGTCTAATGCGCTTATTAAATCGAATTTCTTTCCAATAGGGATTGATGCACTAATTATCACTGAAGATTTAATTATTTTCGGGCTTTAATGGTGACTTCTCAATAGTCAAAACTCATCGATAAGTCAATGAATTTGTGAATCAACGTGGATTCTATCAAATGCTATTAGAATAAATAGAAGGAATAAGCATAACCAAAATCTATAACATTCCTTTGCGATTTGTAGCCGAAATGAATCTCAAAATATAAAACCATTTCGGGGAACTAATTTCACACCTCGGGAGTTTTTTTTTGGAATCTTTTTAATCCATCTTATCTAAAGAAATGTGATGAATGCTTGATATGCTAATTGGATGATTGATGTTATTTTCTCATGCAAATTAAAAATGATTTTATATTGTTCTCAAAAAAACAAACAAACAAACAAACAAACAAACAAACAAACAAACAAACAAACACAAACAAACAGACCATTATATTTTATGCGCTTATTATTCATATGAAAGCTATAACGATGAACCAGATAACGTGATCATAGATCTAAATATAACACTGTATATCTACCCTCATAGTTTCAAAAAAAAACCTTATAATACGACGACAAATATAAACGTGAGGAAAGAGCAATAATAAATTATGATAGATAATGCATAGTGGAAGAAAAGTAAAATGAGAGCAAATTATTAGTGGTTAATAAACTTTTTTTTTTTGCAAAACATTTGTCAATCCGTTGATAAACAGATCATTAATAATACTACATAATTAGGACCATGCAAATGCCAAAGGAATTTAGATAAACTTCCAGCATGAAACACAATATTCTTGTATCTACTCACAGCCTCCTATATTACACACCGTCATTTAAATACGATCACAATAAAATATGGGATCAGTTTTATGATCATAGAAATAGTCTCCTTTCAACCACATGCCATGACGTGACAAACAGGAGAATGCCAATCAAATGAGGCGCAAATGTCCATGCATAACTGCGCGGTTAGGGACATAATACTTTTTCTTCGCAGTTTTCTTAAAATTTTCAGCCCTTCAATTCCCGATATACTATGTTCCATTTAAGTGTCTTCTCAAGCAGGATATCTCCGACACAGCAAACACCTTTTCGATACTTCAATAAGAACCGACTGGCAACGTATCGATCAAGAGTCACAGCATTGGACACATTATTTCAGCATAATCGTCCATTTGAAGCCTCTTCGGGATGGGCAACCTCCGCAACCATTCATCCCTCCCTCTAATTAGGATCGTTCATGAATATGCAGGTGAAGCATTGCTTTCACGCCTAGAATTTCATTCCAAAACACATAGGAGGGAAGTAGTCAGAGACACTTGGCAAGTACTGGGGCATTTTTAAAGGCTTGAGATAGCTTCATTCATATAATCTCAGCTCATTGAATTTCATATACAGCTGTCAACTTCCCAGACTTTAGGAAGCATTCATCGAAGAACGATGTGGAGAAGGAAAGTTTAGTAGCATATTACCAAGTCCTCAATCAATGCTTGATAAAACCTTGATAATTTAATTGAGGGCTTAGTAATGTGATGCTTATGGTACAATATAGATCATCTGTTATAGAAAAACTCAACAAATTTACAAATCCTTTAGTTGTTCCGATAACCACGTAGAATATCAATGAGATACGCATAGGACTTTCAGTAAAGGGGTGGCTAAAAGCAGACCATAGGACCCTCATTTATTTCCAAAATTGTAACGATTCCCAGTGGATAACTCATAATCCTTCAATGGACCCATTGAAAGTGAATCCTGGGGGATGAAATCTGCGAAAAAATATTTTCAACAAAGGGCATAATCGAGCAAAACGACGCAAATATTAGAAAAAAAAAACAATATATCTTCAAATATACAACATATTGCAATATTAAAGTTCGAGTGACTTTCGTTGATTCCATCGCTCTCTCCAACCTCTCTCATCGTTCTTTCTTTGTGACCGTATAATAGTCGAGCACCTTGTGACAAACCTGAAACTTGGTGTTTTTGAAGCGAATTTAAATAAACCAAACATCTCTCCCGAATACATCACCCATAAAGGTTTGTTCGCCTCCTCGAAGAGATCAGCGACCTCTTCAAAAATGAATAAATGAAAGCAATTTACAATATCAGTAGCAGGCAATGACCACCCGATTAACGCTGTCCAATGGTCACTACTCGAAAACTTTCAGGGGTATCTGATTGGCACAATGACCATCACCCGAAAACCATTGGCACAATGACTGGTTGATGCCGCCGAATGGTCACTATCATTACCCGAAAACCTTGAGGGGTATTTGATTAGCACAGAGGAATCATTAAAAAACTTGATCCTCTCCACTTGCCATTAAGGAGAGTTTATGAAATCATAATAGCGGAACACTTTCAATGAAGTACCTCTTCCAATTAAGGGGAATTAAGGACCGAAAGGCCGCAAAAGACTTATCTCTGAGAATATGGCAGACAGGAAGCGAACGCAGATTGAATTTGAAGTCAATACTTTCGTGTAATAAAAAACAAAAATATTCACGAATCGCAAAAAGCATTAGAACTAACCGATACCAACTCTAGTGATTTCCAACATCCCAACTTTGTTCCATGTTTCCTTCCCCGAGCATACCCAACCAATCTTCTTTACTTCCTTACCTAGTCAGACAAAAAAAATTTATAATATATGATGGTAAGAAAATCTTCGACTTCCATATGAAGTCATCGAGTTCTCGGAAAATTTTACACCCCAGATGATATTTGCATATCCAAAATTATGAAACAATTTCCATATTACACATAAAAACTGCCTTGATTTGATCCTCAAAGTGAGCTAACATAGAAATATGAAAGAGAAGCAAGCGCACTTTAAGCTTGCATCTTTCAGCGATCTTTACTACTAAATGAGAGAATATTCTTAAAATAAGGAAAACTTTTAACGAATTTTACACATTGTTTCCAACATGGGATTATAAAAGATTACGTCTTCCATCATATCCGATGTGAGATTGGCAACGAATTGATCCCACCATTGCTCTCCTGGTTGCCGGTCAATCCAATCCACTCCGTCCAACTTGGTCATCTTTAGTGCCATATAGATCAGTGATATTGCCACCACCTAGAGAAAGCGAGTAAATTAGAAGGCAAACATAATACGAAAAACAATCTCGGATGATCTTGTGTGAGGCGAAAATTAGACCTCAAAGATTTCGACTGTACAACTGAAGTTGCTGACTTCAGCTCACATTTCACCTACTCCTACATTCCTCTAGGCAACAATAACAGCTTAAATTCAAAGATGAATGATAGGTCCATTCAATCCACAAATGGATCCAACAATCACCATGTGAAGAAAACTACTTTCTCAGAAAAGAAATCTGTAGCAACCCACGCGTCAACTGACAATACCAAAGGACGCCACTGTTGGTGCCCTTAAGGAACCAATGGACGCAAGGTGGTTACAGTCCGTTTTCAGTAACCTCAGGCCAAAAAGTCAGTGCTGGTCCAGTTTTAGCTGGTGAGGATAGGCAAGTGGATGTTGGTTATCGCTTGTACTGCTTCAAGAGCACCAAGTGGATGCTGATAGCCGTTTTTGTCATTCAAAGACCACAAATAAGCGACACTTCTTACAGCTGAAGACTGCTCTCAAAAACGGCTATACTGTAGTGCCAAAGGATCACCTGCAGACAGCACAACCTCGACACCTTTAATGAATAGGAAACCTACAGCAGCGCTATCCATGCATGATTTTATAAAAGGAAACTGTGTTGAGATTCACCATTCTCTAATGCCCGCTGGGATATAGAAAACTTTGCATAAGCAATATTTCTGCTTATAGTTTTTACAGCTAAAATAGCATTTTATAAGCATACATATTCTAGTTTCCAAATTTTTACTCAAAAAGCAGAACGTAACACAACTATATGGAGGAACAACTTCAAGTGTAACCTCAGGCTCCCAAATGAGACACAACGTCGTCGACATTGAATCGTTCACAAACGTCCATGCGTTTTGCAATACTGTTTGCTTCTTTTCACGATCCAATTTGAACACCTCAAATAAAATTACATATATATTCAACCGGAAATTACCATCTCTTTTACCAACCATTTAATGTACTAGCATATGCGTCCTACATTTGAAATATGTAAATGAATCTCTAGAGTCATGTCATCGTGTAACATTTCGAGATGTACACGATGATTTTCTGATCTAGTAATAAATCACTAATAAAAAATCTGATATTATGCGAAAATTAAACAATTAAACTTCGCGAAATTTAAACCAAATCACTTTTGGCGAATTTCTCGAAACATTAAAGAAGCGCTATTCAGAAGTTCCCTCTCAAAGAAAAAGTAATAGGAAGATAAACCTTTTGATATTGAAGAAGATAGGTATATGGGTGATCAACATGTAAATCGAATTTAATCGTTTGTAGCAATACACGCTCAATACCCATTACCTCTTCCTGCAAACTCGCATTACATCAACAAATAGTAGCAGAATTACACTTGAATAATCAACTATATAAACATCCTCACTAGTATAAAACACTTCATAATATCGGTATCGCTAAAACGTTATCCAAGTACCATCAAAAAGCCATCAAATGCCTCCAGGCGTTTTTCTGAACGAACGCCCTTCTCGATCAGTAACGGGGTATTAACAGTTGCTTTACCTCCAAAAGGTGTGAAAATTTCCTATATTACCAACGAGTCTTAGCTAACTCAGAGTTCTTCAACTCCACGATCTATTCCCCATTCAAAGAATATCATGATTTCATTGATAATCTGCTTGATGTATAACAATGCTAAAAACGCACAGAAATTTTTGACGATATGACAATCTCTTAAGTAATTCACAAAGCTACTAGGGACTGCAATGCAAGATCCCCATAGTGCGAAGCCTTCAACTCTGCCTTCAGCTCAACCCTACGTTTGCATTCCTCTGGTATAAAGTAATCGTTGGGATTACCGGTCACCACCACAGAAATTACTGTGGACCTCACTCCACCTTCTATGACATATAAGGGGTGCAAAGGAATCTAATGATGTATTTCGAGACAACGGTAGGCAGAGATCAGCTATAAATAAACAAATCAATGTTCTCCTACAAATCGAAAAATATGTCATCGCTTGAGAGGAAAAAATATCTAAATAAAGAAAAAAAGAAGACTTACAATGGCATTTTTAATTGAATAAAGATCGGAATATTTCTCTTTTGCCATCGTCACAATATCTTTGCACTTCTTTGGTGTTTCTTCCACTTTGCCTGCCAAGAATATGCATCCTAACGCAGTCAACTGCAAAGACAATTCTATAGTCAACACGTCAATGACATTAATAAATGGTGGAGTTTCGACTCTCCATCAACCAATATAGATCCAGAAATGAAAAAATCCTCAGGATTTTCATATCACCAAGTGGATAAACGCTGATGGAATTGGATGATTCAAAGTCGAATAAATAAATATTCCGGTCACTCCGAATTGGTGGAGCTCCAAAGATCGATACTTAGTAAGTCTAAGAAATTCACAACATCAAAAAAAGTATTTGCTCAAAACTTGCACACATTCCAAATGCTAATATATTCTCCCGCTCCTGGAATACATGGCTATCATATTAAGTT
>QEWY01000302.1:34318-52577 GCA_006503575.1 Baylisascaris schroederi
TATATATATACATATATATGTATATACATATGAAGCTTCATATACACATTATATGTATACAGTATAAGTAAACCTGATGGCGACCGATTTTCGGATATTGTTCTTCCACAAAATCTCACTTGACTTTTGTTATAAAATTATGCGGGATTCTTCCAGCCATCTGCTATTCGAAATAATTTAATTCCTTACTTCCCCATATTCGACATGAGCATCAGCTCACTGAAAAATGCTGCCGCACAAACAAAATTCTGCATGGTTTCCCATTATACGACCCTCGAATCCGCTTAACGCCTATAATTCTAATGCATCTGCGGCCGAGTGGTTTCGATCCATACACCTTTGCTACCCCAACCTATCGAACGGTCTGTTCATTGAGGTTACCGCTTTACAAACGCTTTGCTTCACCTTGCTGTTCATGCTTACATAACCTTTATATGTTTCCCAAACTCGAGGCGCTGGAATGATTGACAAATGAGTAAATAAATAAATAAACACACAGTATACACATATGTATATCTACATGTAGTAAAAAAAAAAAATTGCATCTATCTTCCAACCGGATAGACCTAATCTTCTATGCTTTATTACTTACCGATGACTGATGTATCAAATCTAATCAAGCAACTAAATCGTGAAAGTGCCTGCTGTATTAGTGCCTTCGATATACCTTCCGATTTGTTACGTAATATGAATAAAATTCAAGCGAAAAGCATCGAATAACATTTGTAGGATGCTGCAATTAAGGGTGGTAAAAGATGTATGCAGTGCCATCAATTTCATCGGTAGGAAACCTATTCTTATCCTCTCTTCAGTTTTTACTAATCCCATTAGGAACCTCTATATGACCTACAAAACCCTCACTGATACAGCTGTAGATGCAGCAAACATTCCAAAGGAAAATTGCTAAAGTAAGAAAACCAACAGTTTAAGTCCGGTGCCGATCTCAACGATAAGTCTAATGCCCTCTCTTCTTAGACGATCTTCATCTGCTCTTGCGATGCCATCTTTTCTTGATGGACTATCGCTGAGTTGTTCTTCAGTGAATAGCCAATCGCGACCCATCAACGGCCACTCTCAAATATTCCTTAAGTAAGAACACTTCAAAATGCCTTCATCTAAAGCAAACTGGTATAGTTGTTAATCAATGAATACTGCTTTCCTAACATGTTTCGAAAGAAGTGGACAGGAAGGATGGTCAGATTTCAAAAGCTAAAGGTCGGAAAAGTGATCGCCCTCCAAAAGAACCGGTCAGATCCTTTGGCCAGTGCCAAAAAATTGGCCAAAATTACATTCTGCTGCCTCGTACGATAAAACCTTACAGCATTATACTTGATTCATTGAAAGTGGCATATATTTTGCACAATACCATGAAATGTTCCATTCTACGAATACTTCTGTGAGCTATAGGGGACGTCGTATCCCTTGGCTAATAATGAAAAGGTCAGGCAACAACGCAATAGGTCGAGAAAATATTGTGAGGGAAGCGTAATGAGGATATTTTGCTAGGCTGACCATCGAAAGCAACGAATTTTATTAGCGTTCCAGTAAATGCAGAAATAGGCCAATATGCGACGATGCGACGAAAGAATTAAATCCACCCTTGAATCACACGCAGATCAAATCCATAAACATTTAGCTTTATTCCGCTATAGTTTTGGTGACCCGCCTCAACCCGATGTGGATCAGAACCGAACAACCTCGATCCACCTCGAGTATATATATATATATATACTCAAGACACCAGTAAGAAGAAAAGAGAATGGAGAGAAAAGCAAAGTATAAGCAATATCGAAATCGAATAATATGACTATGTGGAAAATATAAAAAAGATTTTATTTCAACTGCAGCAATTAAACGCTTAAAAAACAGAAAAAATTCAAAAGAATAAACAAAAAAGATTCGTTATCCGACATTCAATTCCTACAAGAAAAATGTCGGGAAGTACAATCCCCTATTCCCATTGAATGCGTTATAATGATCAATACAACAAGAAGGTGAACAAATCTACGCAGGTTTCATATGCAAATGAATTATTCGACTATTTATATTTATCTTAAAATACGACTATAATTAGTATCACTTTTAGAACATGATATTCAATTACCAAACACATCCCACTTCCCGTATTTAACCATTAATTTCTCTTTGAAATTAGGAGATGCAAATTACAATCGTAATTGACATAACATAATTCAGCGTCATATCAAACGCAACAAATATGCAGCAAACAATAAGTCGTCCAATTTTATAAATATGGTACTTCAAAATTAAAAGAAATACCTGTAAAAAGTTTGAAAATTCCTAGGGTATGCATGAAATGAATGCATCATATACCAATGCATTCAGCTTATTGACAACTCATTTTCTTGACAGCTGTCCACTCAAAGTTCATAACGTTGCATTTCGACAGCTAAGTGACCTCAGACTATAAAACCAGCTAAAGCAAACATATCACTCTTGTGGTTATGAGCAAATTAATCAACGTTAAAAAACATTTCCACATTAATATAGCATATCAAAAACATTTAAAACGGTAAATCAAAGTATTAAAATTGCCTAATAATAGTCTTTATAAGCGTCACAGTAAACATTCCTTTCGTTTACCCGTCCTTTAATTATGCAAAAACATAAAATAGAATCACCTAAGGACAGATATTAAGCAATTGAAGTTGCATTATTTTATCATATTTTTATAATCGATTCCTATCTTTACGAAACAATGATCGGATCTGTTTCATCATTAAATCTACATCCAAAAGCAATGATCAATGCACCTATATTACAACTTAAATATGCACGTCACTCCTCGGCGGAATCGTCTCACAAATTTCTTACCGATAACATATTCGGTTGACTTGTTAATCATCGCTATTCCCGCAAACCACCTCCTAACATCCTTGTCGGATCCCCTCCTTCCTACGTCAGGTTACTTCCCAACCTCTTCAAATCCTTGACGAAAACCTTCACCCCGTTGCATATCACCTAAAACGATGGCGATCGACGGCAGGGAAACGAAGCTGGCGAGAGGTTATGATACAATAGGCACCTTCCAAAGACCGTCATTCAGATGGTGTAAGTTTTCGATACCAACATCCTGCAACAGTCCCCTTTACGTACACCACAAGAATAACATCAACGAATCGACCTGCCTCATCAGTATATAAGAGTGTACAACGTTTTGGACGTACGAAAATGAATCACTGTTTGAGTTATACGATAGAAATTATTGGTTTTGCAGAAGTGCATATTATTTTACAAAAGAGAGGAAAAGCTAGTTTACTTTTCAAAAACTTAGAAAAGTTTGCTGAATGAGGTGGAGAAAAGAAGGGGTGCGGAAAAAGGGGGAGGGAAGGGAGAAGGAAAGAAACGAGGGGGGAGAGAGCGTAAGATATAAACGGAAGCACCGAATTTGGTTTGGTTATTTCCAAAAACAGATATACCTTATCATAGGTTTGAAATAAACGAAGTTCTTTGTTTAATCTTAAGAAAATATTGCATTTACGAATAAACTAATGACTATAACTAATCATGAGATTGAAGCTGAGAAAAAACGGTGAGAAAAAAATATAAAAAGTTTGCAACCAAGTTAGACGCCAATAGAATTTTGTTCCCAATATACATCTTGTTCGAATCATAAAATTTTCGTCAATGTGTAGAATACGGTACGTTGAGGATAAAGAAGAAGCAAGTGGCAATAAAAGAGCATAAATGAAGGGAAAGAACAGAAACTTTCATGCCTTCCTCCCTTCCCCACTCCCCCCCCCCCCCCNATATATATTTATTTATTTATTTATTTTGTCTTATTGCCATTTATGCGGATGTAAAATTCTACATTGCCAAATGCAACTGAAAATTTACACGTCAAAACCTTTTCCACATACTTTTTCCATCTTCTCTTTAAAAAATAATATGAAATGAGTAAAAAATCTTGATAAAATAGCAACAATGCTACCAATAACTGCAAAATGTGTACATATGCAAAGGCTATGAACTGATGTCAATAATGTACACTTGGAAAGTCAGTCGATTCACACACATATTTCATTTGTAACTTCCGAATCAATTTTAGATACGGGACGAACCTAAGCTTTAACGTTTATACGATCATACAACTTTACCTAGGCGAAAGTGGAAGCGACCTGAAGTCACACTTATTCGTGATGAATACTTTGTTGATAAAGTAAAGTAAAGTAAGCATGGAAATACGATCACCTTATTCACTGAGCGTATCTCCTCAGTGGACATCCTCATAAGACCAATAGCTAACGCATGTTGTTTTCCTTCAGCCATCACAGCAACCACCTGCAAACGAGTTGAATGAAGTGACCAATCAGTATCACTTCCGTTAAACAAATGAACAAACTGACAGATGCTAAGTGGAAACAACTTCTAAAACAAAGTAATAATTATTATAAGCGATGAATGTTGTCTAATAATTACTAATTATTAATATAATAGAAACCTTATGCGAATTACTAGACTATCATAGTGGAATAATTTCAACAATGCAAATTTATCATTATTGGACGAGCCCTTAGAATAACTTTTTAGAGAAGGAACTTAGCCTAAGTAATCAACAGACATTGATTTTGGCATCCAACAGACATCAAGAACATGCACTACTTTTAAAGGAATGCAAGACAGTCCCAAATCATTGATACAATCTCATCGATGAATAGATCCGTCATGCAAACATCGCCGAGAACGAATTTCGATACATACGTTTGCTCACTTATGAACTTAATTGCGACCACCCAATGAAAAACAACCAACCGTATCCTTAGGCACATTGTCGGTCATTTTTGCTCCTGGACTCGTTAAGCCTGGACACATTATTTGAGAACCATTTAGCACAAACTTTATAGCGCCTTTATCCACCTGTAAAATACATGCTGAATTTATCGTTTATCTTAACGAGAGATGATGCTTTTCTATGAGTTTCATTTTATAAATATAAGTGCTAATTTTAATAATATTTGTGCATAAATAATTTTATTACCTCAAAATGTCACTATTTTCTCTTCAATCCTATCATATATTTCGCCAACGCATCGGTGCATCGCAATCCAACTACGATTCGTTGACTTTTTGATGCGTTGAATAGCACACGTTCACAGAACAAATGCATCTATCAGCCATTTCATAGCAAACAGACTCCTAGAATTGAAAAGCCATATTTAATCCCTGGATAAATCAGGATATAATCCTTGCAAAAGTTTTTGATACGATATCTTAGAGAGATACAAGGTAACGAGCATCATGTTCAAAGAATTTACATAAATTCCCAATGGAGAACAATTGTTATAAAGCTGTGCCTAGGGAAGGGATAAGGACGTTGAAAGAACGAGAAGGAACTTCTATCCGTCACCGAAACCACAATTTAACTATGAAACTTCTTTTAGAAATTACCCTAAACGTTCGGTCGATGTTTCAATCTTCGTTCGATTAAGAATCCGCTGAAGAGTTCAAAACTGTTACTAAAATTTTCGTTTGGCGCCCTGTTCTCGAGGTGCGATTTACCGGAATTTTTTCATTTTCTTTCCAAAATGAAATTCGGGCTCCACTATGGGCACGAATTTACCACAGAAATACACCTTTAAGCGATTGTTTCTGAGGACTATTTACCATTCGGTATATTTGACGTGCATCGCAACAGCAATCTCTACAACATTTCCTGCCACTAACTTATGGCTAACTTGCTGTCACCAATATTCCCATAATGTGCTGAGTTTCTTCATTCCCATTAACTACACATCAGCGGTCACTTAGCTTACAACGAATTCAGGTATCATTTCAGTAGAACTTCTGCTTAAAATCACTTATACTTACAAACGTGAATAATTCAATCGTGAGGGTCACGACCTCATGTTTAGGTAAGAGTTTTCCGCGCAACTTCTGTAAAGGGAAAACAACAAGAAAGGAAGAGTAGGGGTTAGGAAGGTGCCGGCCACACATGTGAAAACATAGCTATGCAAGAGCGAAGACACGTAACAAAAGGTGGGTGGTGACAAGTATCGTCGATTTGGGTACGGTTAGAGGTTTGGCTCTGCCAAATCGCCTAACTTCACTCTTGAAGGTGGCCTCATCGTTCTCCTGTGCCGAATGATTTAGGATCATGCCAAAAGGTGGCCTTAGCTACTTTGTTTCATGTGTTAAGAGAAGATGTGGTCATCCGATTGGTATATGAAACAACAATTCCTTTTAAAATACGAATAAAAATCAGTTGTGAAAATCAAAAATGTCACTTCTATTAAACCGATTATGAAGAAATAATACCTGTTGATGTGGCATCATAAATGGATACTTGTGTAGTAATCTTAACGAAGGAATATATGGAATATCTCGTGGTTTTATAAACATTACATTGCCTTCTGCATCCGTTATTAGTTCGACATGATCTGAAACGTAACTGTGTGATTACATTACAAAATGTCAATCACTGCCGTTTTACCACAGTAACGATCATCGTTCCCCTAAACAAAACAGCAAATACGAGCAATACGAATGCGAAAATATGTAAATAAAAATATAGGTAGAAATTCGCTTCAAATATATATATATATATATATATATATATATATATATATATATATATANAAAGTAAAACATCTAGAATCTTTTCCGGTTAAATTAGTCGGTCAAGAAGCTCATCATTTGTGAATGACTAAAATAAGAAAATTTTGCACAAATTTTGCTATCAAATTTCAAACCCAACAAGCGAAGAAATTTTATTAAATATTTCCGGCTGATTGAAAAAAAAGATTATTTCAGCCAAAAAAAATGATTCGTATTTTTTACATAGAAAATACATGAATTTTTATTGCACCAATCAATTAGAAAATTTTCAAAAAATTTTGGGACAAGATGGATGGAAATTACATTACGATATGGATAGACACTTAGAGTGCTTCAACAAATAAACTCGAAAGTAAATCAAACAAAGATAGAAAAATGTATAAATAAATACCTGTGCTGAAGATTTCAACTGCTGTGTTCCAATGATATCTTCTTTTTCATCGAATTTTTTAAACATTATTCAACCTGTAAGCATTATACATTAGAATGCCTTAACACAACGTTGATCATTACCTATTAATTACGCTGAAGGACCGAACGCTGCTAATAAACGCTTGATAACGCTAATATTCGACTACATTAACATGAGTTTTAATAAGCAATGTTCGTTTAAAGGTGGCCATATCGTGAAAAAATGGTCGAATGCAATGGTCACTTCCAATATTAGCACCTGGTCACTCCCATAGAGGTGGACATGAGGAAAGTTTATGCACGAAGTGGAAAGAAGGAAAGAAATGAATCTATATACAAAGGAGTCTGGAATAATACAGCTCCTTGCAGGCATTAGCACCTAACTTCTAATCAAAGCCATATTATTCTCTCATTTTTTAATTCATAACGTTTAATGATTAAAATGAACCCTGGATTCTTCAAAATTATAGAATTCCCCTCAAATAAACCCCCTCCCCTCTGGACTACTAAAGTTGCCTCACCTATCCTTACCACAATAAGGCATAAAATAAGAGGAAACGATGGTATAATTAGTCAACATATGTTCACTACTCATTATAAAATTCAAAAAAAAAAAGATTGACCAAACAACATACAACTAGCGGAAATAAGTACAACTTATTAATAGTAACAGGAAACCCAACTGAATAATGCACGATCGAATGAAGGCATATGTTAAACACAGCAATAGGTAAACAAGTCGAAGTTATAAATATTTCAGAGCACAGAAAAAGGAAAGAAAAGATGAGGGTGCCAATATCCAAGGCTGACAGAAGCACAATGGACGAGTTTGTGATGAAGAATTTTTAACGGCTCCGGAATCGAATAACCAACACAAATCACGCAATTATACTTGGTAATATAATTAAAGTTGCGTACATCGAATGGACTAGTGGTATAACGGCGTAGAATAAAAAAACCGAAAAAAACCATCCTCAACACCTGACATCAAGCAAATCTCAACGGGATTGAAAAGCTTGGTTTTTCGTTACCTTCATGGTTTATCGTCATGCAAGTCATCACCAATATTTGCCACCAATCTTATATAAAATATCAAATGGTCTAAGAAATCAACCTAAGTGCACCTCGAAATACCT
Organism: Baylisascaris schroederi; assembly: GCA_006503575.1. Lineage (NCBI taxonomy): Eukaryota > Metazoa > Nematoda > Chromadorea > Rhabditida > Ascarididae > Baylisascaris > Baylisascaris schroederi. The sequence goes on from QEWY01000302.1 coordinate 42,442, forward strand.
AAGATGAGAAACACGAAATCAGCCTAAGTGAACCTCGAAATACCGGATGTGGAAATTACCTCATCTCTTTTGGAAAACTATTTCTAATAAATAAATGCAGGTGACCGCAAATAATATCAGCATTGCAAGAATATACCATGAAAACCACGACACCAATCTTATGTTTCCAATAACTTAAAGCATTTAAATATGACGCAAAACAGAAATTCACTCTCACAAATAGTAAAACTCAATAAAAAAAAAAATGTTTCAATGTTTGGAACTTAGCACATTATCATTTAAGTTTGCCGTAAACTTTTTTTTTAAAATTTCAGCTTGACCATCATTCAATAAACTTCCCCTCTTTCAATATTTCCTCACCTTAAATTTAGGAAAAACAATTGCATCGAAATGGGATTTCTTCGACTCCAGCAAACCCATCTTGCTTCCTTTAGATATGATAGCCAACAAAATAAAATCGAGGCCGTTTCAATAAATCGAGGAAGTTCATTTATGATTCAACATTTCCGCTTAAAAGTCGAATGAACAATATATGACGGATTAAAATAACAATTCGTTGGGCAGGCTAAAGCTTCGATTGCCTCATTCCACTGCGGGATGATTTATGAATCCCCTTTGATCATCTCGTTCCCCATCCAGGTAAGAGGACGAATGCATAGAAAATATTTCAATTCACGACGTCGAAAGTGTTATGTAAGCTGTCGACGNCCCCTCCTCTCTATTCATCGTATATCATTTTTTGTACTTTCGATAATGCTTTCTACTTTTTTTTTAATGAAAGTATGTAAAACTTAAGCATATAAATATTAACATTAAGCATGTAAAATTTGAGGTGATTTTATTGCTTTATATTTTGCTGATTGTATTTTCTTTTCTTTTATTCTTTATTTTCTATGAAGATTTCATTATTTGAAGATAAAGGTGCATTAACCTGGATATCCTTAAAGTCGAAATTCTTGTTTACTTTTCATCCACTCCTATATTGAACGATTAATAACGCCACTATGCGAGAAGTGAATAAGACAATACACTCGTGACAGATGGCTGGCTTATGGAAATCTTCCAATTCCCAGTCAACATTTGGCATACGGAAATTTCTAACAGTGATCGAAGAACCTTTGAAAATCTGATACCTATAAAAGAAATATATAACCGACGAAGGCACAATCAAGTTTCATATCAGAGTTTTGAGCAGTTTCATACGACTTATGTAAATCTACTATTCTGTGGAATATTTATCTTTTTTTAACGTTTTTTTTTCAAGGCAACATTATTTCCTTTCGTGTAGGAGTATTTTACTCGACAAACTGAGCATGAATTGCGATGTCGAAAGTTTTGCATATCAATATGCAATGATGCAATGAAAGCCGAATGATGCAAAGTCGAAAGATATACAATGCAAAGCCGAATGATGCAAAATCGAAAGATATGCAATGCAAAGCCGAATGGTGCAAATTCGAAAGATATGCGATGCAAAGCCGAATGATGCAACGTCGAAAGATATACAATGCAAAGCTGGAAACTTAGAAAGTAAAGAATTTGATTTATAAGTGCTAAAATTAATTGCAGGCGAAGTAGAAGTGCAATCGTCACGAAGAGATAAAAATAGAAATGTCAAACGGAAGCATTTCAAAGTTAAGTGCCAAATTGGGGACGATTTGCAATTGCAATATTTGACTGACGCAAAATGACGCATACCGTATACACATTGCATGAAGCTAATAGCCATATTCGTGTTGCAAAACAACGTTAGCATTCGTCTCAGTGCAATGACGTCATAGAAGCTTTAAAATCGTCTTTGCACATTGTCGACAGCCGACTGCCAATATCTCATTGAACATTGCCAAACAACGTTTACTCATTAAGATGACGTCAAAGCAACGTTGAAGCGGCTTTTTACATTAATGACAGCCGTTTACTGACATCTTAAATAGTTAGCTAGCAATTAGCACAAAAAAGGAAACCCAAGCAAATACTTGCCTACTAATAGGCTCCTTCTAGAATTGCTTTGCATTCTATAGTCTCATCATCGATGCCCATTTTAGGGTGTTTTCTTAGCTCTCAATTTTGACTTCAATTATATGAAATATATAAATATTAGAAATTATTTGAGGAAATTTTCGACTTGTACTTAGTAATTAAACTTGATAATGAGTAAATTTGCATTCTTATTTAATATTTTGGTTTATTTTTTGTATACATAATTTCGTACGTTTATGTACTTCATTAACGTTGATATTACACTATGAAGCGACTATTAAATATGCATTTAATGCAATATATTGCAATTATTTTTAGCATTTCTTAGGCATATGTACCTTATTCCTTTAAGAGCAATTTTCTTGATGTTGCAGCCTTAAAAACGTTAGACCTCGATTTGTCTTTCTGATTATATGTCTTTCTGTCTCCTTCTCCTTAAATATTGTTGCTTATAATAGCCTCAAGAAATCTTAGAGAGTGTCGAAATTCAACTTCATGCTATTCATTGTTGTTTCATTAGTTAATTTCTCTCACGATTTTATTGTCAATGGGAAATAAAATTTCCCACAAGGGTAATGCAATTTCCCACGTTTTTGCTGCTAATATTCTCCTATGTCAGCAGTTAGATTTTAAATGTGATAATACGTTGTATTGAGTTTACCTTCACGAATATTCAATAAAACTTCATCGATTTCTTCGGCGTACGAATGCAGCTATCAACTATTCCGCTTCAAACAGTTATCAATTGCAAGGCGACGATCCGCTCGCTGATCAGTATCAATATTCTTTCTGTTCATCGAACAAATGTCTTAGCGTTCTTGAATGCAAAGGCATTTACCAACACGGGTATCTTGATGTATTTCTCTAGTAGTTAGTTCTTTAAGTTAAATAATTGGAGTTTTAACGTAGTCATAGCGTTGTCTACTCTTTCAATACCTTTTCGAAATTTGATGCTAATATCAAGTGGCAAATGAGAAGAGAATTTCGGAGAATGCGACTAGTGGGGAAGACGGAGGAGCGTACACCGCCTAGCTTTGAAATCTTCTAACGTTGAATTTGACGCTGAAAAAGGCGTAGAGTTTATTTTTCTTCTAAATTTAAAATATTTTTATGTAAAATCTTTGTTTTCTTCAAGGATTGAAGTATTTGGACTACATATCCCTCACATCGACTTATTGGAAATGCTTATATCTCCTCTTATAGTTTGTTTTTTGAGAACTGTTGGCCGAGGAATTTCAATTTCTTCTCTCCCCTTAAGAACATTTATTTACTAAAAATTTATAGCATTTAGTTGCGCTTGATGACAACTGCAAAAATTTCGTGCAAAATAAATGTTTTGCAGAAAGTTGCTATAAATATAAATATAAATATAAATATAAATATATATACATATATATTTTCATTACGCTTCTGCACTGACTCAGAATGAAGAAGCGGAAATATTAGGTCTGCTTATGCTAGTTTTATATTATTTGCATAAGATGGAAAATGTTTGAAAACAAGTTGAAAAATTGAAACTGCCCAGAATGAGGTTGCTAAGAGTGGAAAGATTAAAAGATGTAGGGAGGGGATTGATAAGAGATTAGATGTATTTTGTCATCCTCGCTGACACTCTTTGTCGGCATGGAGGACAATGCGCTCCATTTTTGCAAGTTGGCCGCCGAATAGGAGGCGAAAGCCGATTTCGCATGCCACATTTGATGGCTTTTTTTTTGCGTGTGCATCAGATGTGTTCTGAGTTTACGAAGCAACTAGTCTAGTGTTGAGTGATATGTTTAAAAGGCAACTCTGTATCATTTGATCATGATTTCAGTCACCTTCTGAAGTTTTAGCTGAAAGTGGCAATCAACGATAGCGAATTTTTTTAAATTATTTTTTATTATTATTATTATTTTTTTTTTTGACGGGAAAATGGGAGCGATATGACATTGAAGAACACTTCACTTTCAGCTTAAGGAATTGGAAAGAAGTTCGGGAAATCCTCACACTAAATCTAGTCGAATATCATTGGAAATACTAATGTAGAATTCAGTAGACAGTTGATCGCAACAAGTTACTCCATTTCAATTATATAAAAATTCATCTATTTATTGTATTTTGTTTTCTTTTTCATGATTAATAATTTTAGAAGGCACAAACCTAATCGAGGATATAAAATAAATTTTTATATTATCTAAACTTATAGAAATTTTACCATCTGAGAGAAGCATTGAAAGTAGGAACGAATTGCCTCTTCAAATATAACTCTAATAAACTATCAATTATAGATTTTAATCATTCGACAAACTCACAACAACGATTACCAATTTATGACTATATCGAAAAAATTTCTCTATCTTTTTTGATCATATTTTCTCTCTAAATTTCGCTATTTTTGCTGATATTTTATTGATATTTATAGCCGAATCGACATAAAACAGAGCATTATTGACATTGTAAAAGAAATAGCGAACTAATTTCACATTCATATCAAGTTGAAATCGTATTCTATTGCATGATACTACGTAATAAATAATGAAAAATACATAAGCGCGATATGTTTACGCATGTGGTTGAGACAAACTATTTGTGCTTAGTGTGTGGGTGGAGAAAGCGAAGAATGCTGCACTCGAACTAAATATTAGTTGTTTTCTTCGTTTTCTTATCTTTTTATCTCCAAAAATTTCCCCCATAATTTGCTTCCAATTTTTTGTCATTGTTCTATTCATCGTTCTCGGTCTTATATAATGCTAATATTTCCATATCCGACGATTTTCGGCCGTATTTATATAAGATCCCGGGTGATGATAGGCATCAATGCAGCAAAATTTCATTTCTTTCGTTTTTCATTTTTCAAATGGTATTCATTTTGTGTTGGATTTGGAAAATCTCTTCTCGTAGTTTTAGGCAAACATTAAATCACCATTTCCTTGGCTATACTGAAAAAAAACACGATAGCAAATTTTTACCTAATGGTGTACACCGTAATACTCTACGGTATAAATGGTTTAAATACAGTAGCATTCTTTGACGTATCTCAGGTTTTGTCTATATTGTTGCTTTTTAGAGTTGGCGCTTACAGTATGACAAGAAAAATTTATTTAAGAGAATCGGACTCAATGAACCGGAAAAAAAACCGGAAGAAGTTCGAAAAAAAAACACCTGACTAATGACTACGATGCTGATATCGTTGTAGTCGAACTTACCTGCCGCTTCCGTAATACAATTCCCAAAGACGAGTTAGTTGTTTGAAATCGTTGTTATGGTTGTTGTTGACGTTGTGAATGATAATTGAAATCTTCAACAATTTCACAATGATATATTATATTATAGATGATTATACAAACGTTATTATTCGGTGCATTGATTGCAATTTCACTTCCGTTGCCACTCGTCGATCAAAAGGTTGTTGAATTTCTTTTTCATTCTATATTTTACTCATTTTACTCATCTTGATAGTAATTATTTGCATTTCTTTGCCTATCTATATTTATAACCATAATTATAATTAACAGTTACTTACAAATTTTGAAATAAACTACTAATATTTGATTAAAAAAACCTAAATAAACCTTAAATGTTTGTACCGCATATCATGAGTGGATCAAGGTATAATACATCACGAAGAGATCTGCACGGTACATGCTACGTATCCGTCACCAGTGGAACAGTTGCCTTGTTTATATTAGTGGAGCTTCGGATAGATTCACTGAGGTTATAGGTTCCTTAAAATTTATAAGCGATTATTACATTCGGATAGTGGGTTTCTTTTTTTCAGAAAAAAAAAGTTTTTTTTCTTTCATAATGGAAAAGTTTCGCTTTTTTAAACTTTTTTAATATAATTATATATGAAATTTTATTGAAAGTTTAAGTAGAAAACTTCTCATAAATTGAACAAATAAAAAAATGATATAATCTCTTCATGAAAAAAAAAGAGAGATCAATAGTATTTATGGCCTAAATGCATTTATTCGATATAATAAATGGAATAAAATTTTTTGAAGAAATTTTTGAACTATCAGATTCCATAGTAATTCATTATATTCCTCTCGGTATGACATATCCGATTCAACAATCATTTACTATATTTTACTAATTTTCCCTTTAAATTTCAAGTCAACTATTTGTCGATAAAGTAGGTGCGCGTACAGCTGACTGAAGCAACATACCTTATTCACTTGGGGATTACCCAAGGAAATTATTGCTTCGATAAAACGGTGAAAGTGATGTTTGAGAGACGCTTTCTTTTGATATATTAATTTTTGAGATCGATTCGGGCATATAAAGCGATATCAATAGGAAATCAAATTTCGACTATAAGGATTTCAAGAGTTTGCTAGCTTAAATTTGGCATTCATCCTTTAAAAAATACTCATATTTTACATTATTTAAGCGGCGATTCCACCATATCTATTATGGGTCAGACGCTGTCTAGTAACTGTTTATCTGTAATTATATTGAGCAAATCTTGCGACTTAGTCTGAATCTATTCAAACCTGTCGAAGTGCAGCTCATTGAGTTAGTTTCGTTTTGAAATCAATGACGAATAAGTTATCGAATTTTTTTTAAAAAATACTTTAGGATGTAGTACTGATTCGAAATACTCCAGATAATCTCACCCCTCCCCCTCCCTCTCCCCCCCTCCCCCCGGACATCGACCAATAACGCTGGAATGTTTTTTTAAACAGGAATACTGAAATAGTTCCCTGTTCAATGTAAAAATTCACACTTTGGTTTGATGCGTTTTCAAATCAAAGTAGAGCACTAGCATGACGCTAAGAGATCACATTTTCAAATATTCGATGCTCACAGAAGATAGACGCCTGAACACCTGAGGCATTCACCTTAGGTGACATTCTACCATTGTTGGCGTTATTGTCTATTTTTTTTATCATGTTCCGGAAATGTTATAAAGCAAAAAATGTGTCGTTTTGCTTATAACAAATCTTTGCAGGTGGATTCACTCTCCCCACTGGAGCCTTATATCGCTGAGATCGATAAGCGGGATATCGAACATGCAATCTTCCTAACACCACCAGATTCTATTGCTTACCTCATGGAATTGCCTCGTACTGATCGTAAAAATTTCCACAAAGAAATTATTGAAGAGCTTCGCGCAATGCTTACACCCGAATAGTGTATTCTATCAACGGGGCTATTTGACGATTGTTGTTTACTTGCCTTGTGTTGATAATATGGGTGTATCAGACTGGTTTAATTCATTTTTTAAAATTATCATCCCTCATTCCATCGATTCATTTGCATTTACATAGTTGCAAATGTACACTTAAATAATACCAAACATTTCAATCATATTAAAATCTATGAAGAATCTATGAATACTATGATCATAAGAAAAACGAGAAATTTATCACTAGTAAAAGTTTGGAGTGAAAGATTTCAATTAGACGTATCTTCGTCGATTGTGAATAAAATCTCACCTGTATTCATAAAGAATTTGTGTGTTCATAATATTGGTGACAAAATACGGCTAAATATTTTAGCATTTGAATAAATTTGATTATAATCTCATCTATATATCATTTATTTATTGAAATATTATATATAAAGTAATTTAAACACATTTTTGTATAGGAAAATTTCCTTTGTATAGGCAATTTTCCAAGTACGTTTCATGAACGATAAAAGCAATATCGTTGTCACACAAATATGATATGCAATGAATGAACATAATCGCATGGATTTCATAGAAACGTATATGAAACTCCTATGGATTATGCCAACATATTACGGAATGACGCGTTCCAGGCTCTAGAGACTTTGGGAAGCTATAGCTTCAGCATACGAAATTTGTAGGAAGCGTGAATGTTGTGGCAAAATACAGGTTTTTTTCGATGAGGTGATAATATGCTGGATGGTACTAATGAGCAGTGATAGAGTTTTTCTGTAGATTTTTACGCTAAAGTTTAAAATTTTTATTATAAATAAACAAATAAATANATCCTGTCCTAGTTGATAAAAACTTCCATTGTTGTTTTGAATTCAGTCGGTATGAAATGGAAATCCGCCGACGGAAAAATCTAAGTGAAAATTTAAATCGTCTCAATAATCTACAATTTTATTTTTGAAATTGATGGATCGAATTGAGCGTTGATAATGGAGGTTTCCATTGATGCTCATAGTACTTATACAGATCGAGCTTTCTAGATCAAGTTCAAGTTGAAGCTCGTCGATAGATATATCTCTAATGTGTCTATGCATATAGATGTCTGTGCGCACATAAATATGTGCGCACAGACACCTATATACGCAGAAAAAACAGTCATAATGTACTTTGAAAAATTGAAATTCTTGAAAACGAGAAAGATAAAATAGTGAAATGTGAAAGATCAAGCAAGAAACGTAGTATCTCATTTGGTTGTTTCATGACTTACCAATGAAAAATAAAAATGCAAAATAATTTTCTTCATATTTAAATTGAGAAAATTTTCCATTTAAATTTTAAAAAATTTTTTTCACAACTTTCGATGACGACTGAAAAAAAAAACCAAAAATGATTTCGGTTGGAGAAAATCGATCAATAATTTAATTTTTGGTCGAAACCCGGTGGGTCGGTAAGCATCACTCCCTAAAACATGATTTCCACTCTATGGATTTATGTCTTGAGAACTAATCGAGTTGCATAATGTCACTAATAGAGAGGCTAAAAAGATGTCAGTGTTGATTTAAACGAATGCTATCGATGAATGAACACATTACTGGGTAGTATCTCATCATTATGGGATATACATGTATTCAACGGGCAATCTAGAGGGTGATTATGCAGAAAAAAGAGAGCATAAGCGATGTCACCGTCAATCAAATTCATGCAGTGTGCAGAAATTCTTTAAAATGGTACTAGATATTTCATAATTGACACCCATCTTAACTTATAAACTGCATCATGGATTTGACTAAATATAATTCCCGTCGTCAACGAAAAAAAAAGCAGAAATAATATATAGAAAAAATATATATAGAAAAAAAGACATATGAAGAAATAAAGGCATATACGTATAGCAACATTAATAGTCGATGAAAACCCTAATGGCGTCAATCATATGCATAACAGATCAATCGTATGTGCTTAATGATGGAAAATCGAATCCTTGAAAAAATGGTATCCTGAAAAAATTTTGGCGCATTCTTTCATTTCTTTGAATTTACAAACGATAAAAGATATTCAACCAATCATTCGAACTTATCGAACGGTTGAAGTGTTCTCGCCTATTTTTGGCTATAGAGAATTTTTGCTGCGAAAAAATTTACATCAGTGGAGATTCTTTTAAATTTTATTTGTTACCTTGGTTGCAGCTGGTGATTTAAATTTTATTTGTTACCTTGGTTGCAGCTGGTGCCTCAAGTTAAATATGCGGTGTTACTGAGAAAAATAAATAAAATTGCATTTTCTAATAAACAGCTTCTGATCAAATAAGTGTAAAAGTACCTTTTTATATGAGTTTGCGAAGAACTGCAAGGTAACATTTCCGTGATGGTTTCATTACCCAAGTTTGAGGGCGACATGTTGTAATTTTGCTTCCACAAGAAGGAATATCAGGAAAAAGATGGCGCTCATCCTACTCGTTTGGCACGTATGATATGATCCGAATTGTAATCACTTTATGAACATTCATTATGTATATTCGTTATCTATCTCAATATATTTTGCAGTTGTTGTCCAGAAACATTATTGATCGTTCATTTTCGGCAGCCGCTTTGCTTATTGATTTTTTCGCAGTCATATGGAAATCGATACGCATAATGCTTTCTCAACTTCTTCATAACATTCTAAAATTGTTTTTTCGGAAAATTCCGTAAAAAATTCTGCAATTTTTGTAAGAAAAAAATTTTCTTCTAAAATTTTATTTTGTAAATTTTGTAAAAAAAAGTTTTTTTGAATCAAATAGAGCATATATTACTTCCAAAATATTTTCTGGATTTCCAATTATTAATTTATCTCTCTAAAAAAAAATTCTTTTACCTTATTTCAGCAAAAATTGTGTTCAAGTTTTCTGATTATTTGAAGCAAAAACAAAAGAAAATTTGCAAACTATCCGCTCATAACTCCGATTCTTCGTTTTCATCTCAAGTCGGAAACAATAAAATAGGAAGAAAACATTAAAGAAAATTGATGCAATTATCGATCGAAGCAAGCTTGGTGAACACTCAATTGGAAC
>QEWY01000302.1:52992-71402 GCA_006503575.1 Baylisascaris schroederi
TTGATTTTCAAAGGTTTTTTTTTCTCATAGAAAGCGATATTTTTAATGATGTTTACAGAAACGAATTTAGCGTTTCACGATTTTCTTGCCATAATTTAAGCGACCCCCCTAATGATCTTAGTAGAAGCTTTCTAATCTTATTGTTGCATTTTTTTTTCAGGAAGTCAGCTTGCATTGCCACTGTTACATAGTAATTTTACATGATGTCCATATCATCAATCAAATTGAAGAATTAAAGAGCAACTTAGGTTATTCTAAAAGCGTGCCCGTTGATATGATCGCTTATCAAAGAGTTCAGCTATTTTCCAATGCAATTTTTTAATATTTCGAATGTTGATAGAAGATTTATCGTTTTTTGTAATTCCCAATATTGCATATATTTTTTATTGCTAAATTTTTCGGTGATTACTGCATAAAGTGCCACTTTGAATTCTCGTGTATAGCATCGTAAGTTCCGTATACCACATAAGAAAATCTTCAACAAACATTAAAATATATGCCGTTAGGTGTATTTTTGAACGGTTGTTAAATATGGAGATTAGAGAGTAATTCATTGCGACAACGATCTGTGATGCTCAATTATTTGCATTGCTGATTTTGGTAGATTTGTTTTTAAGGTCTCACTAGGTGGTCGTTGTGACGAATCAGGTGGACAATGAATTTCGTTGCCGATATCGAACTTGGTGGATGGAGCAAATCAATTTTTTTATCTATTTAAGAGCAGTTATGTAGTTTTTTTTATGCAGAATGTAAAAAAAAACATAATTTTTATGTTTTTTTAGCATTCTCTGAACAAAATCTAAGAAGCTGTAAGAAGGATAGATCTTTAAAAGACTATAGTAATGGAGAACGAACATATTAATAGGCTGAAGTGAAAATTTTGGGAAGGAGTAAGGGGGATTAAAAACATAGATAAAACAATTTTTAAGATTAGACAAGAATCGAGGGTGCTATATTTTCCAAAAATAAATATTCGAAATGAAACATTTCTAAAATATAAATCAATTCTCCAAATAAAAACTATTTTCATCTTAAGTAATACTACGTTACTTTACAGCAAAAACTTTCCCACCTTTAGCTCCTACGCTTTGATGAATTTCCGCAGAGGGAATTTATTCACTTAACTAAATTTTGTATTTATTCGAACGGTTTTATCATTACACTTGGTTATGTCTGCACGTTTATGTATGCGTCTATCTATTCGATAGGTTAAACTTGGCAGTAAGTAAATCTCGAGCTATAAATTTGGTTGTACTGTAATTTATATATCACTAGATGAGTACTGTAATTTATATATCACTAGATGAGTACTGTAATTTATATATCACTAGATGAGTACTGTAATTTATATATCATTACATGACCACTTAAACGATATTATATCCCATATTGATCTATCACCTTCAGAAAGAGCAATACACAATAAAAGTGACAAAAAATTTGCATGCATTATACATCTGTCGAATCATAAGAAAAACAAATTTTTTTGTGAAAGTTAATATTGGTTCGGATCAAATACGATGAAATAAATCATTTTGGTTATTTTGCTGTTTGATGATAAGTTGTGAATACTGCATCATCCGGTAAGCGAATGCAAAAAGCATAAAATTTGTTATTTCCTCTTTTTTTTTTGCCTGTTTTCGTTAAACGCTTCAACTGTTTTTGTCATTTCTTTCTATGTTTATGTCGTTCCAATCTTCTCTCTCTTCCCCTTCATTATTCCTGAACTTTGTGCCATCCTAACTGTGCCGGTACGGTTAAGGGAAAGCTGCTAATACTATTAACGGCAATCGATTCTGGATTCAACTAATCAAATATTTCTTTTAGATGCCATCAAATGCAGCAAAAGACTCATCAAAATGCTATAACTTCAAAAATTCTGCTATAACCTCAATACCAAAAAGGCAAAGTAACATTGATTTTTGAATATAGGAAACGAAATCAAAAGAAAAAAAATTCGATGCAACCCTATAGCCTATTCAATAATATTCGTTACTGTGTATTTACGTGCTGCATTCATAAATGAAACATTCGTATATTTAAAAAGCGGCCGCTTACCTGTTGCACTGGTCAGTCGAATGAAAATGACCAGTACGATGCAATAATAGAGCAGAATGTCCATTCCTCCAAAGTTTCTAAATGACCACTAAACTTTTATCGAAATGCTTTGAGTTGTGAAGACTGCAAAAATGTCGGTATTTGAAAATGGGAGTTTTTCACATCGAATAGCATTCTCTTGGGTCAAAATGTGGGATACTAGGACAAAGGGGATTATTTGAACTCTGTTGTCATGAGATGCAATGCAATCAGGTTTGTTCGGTAGTTGAATCGTTTTTCGAAGATCCTATGCTAAAGTTCGGCGAGAGTGACCATCACACCTAAAGCTTTCGATTTTCGATAATGGCATTTTTGAGTTTTGAAGCCTCGAAGCATATCCCTCTGGAATCGGATGACCTGAGAACTTTTAAAGATGGATGCAATATCCTATAGTAGTACCAACTGCACTCGATGTATTTGCAAACGGCAAGCGCAAACTTCTGGTTCATCTACACATTCAGCTAATATTCATCCACGCTGGAGAAAGGAGAGGGAAGAGGAAGCTGCGTATATAAAAAAATGGATGTAAAAAATATAAAAAATCCAAGAAATCTATAAAAAGTTTAAGACTTTCAAGAATTACTGAATTCTTCGGCATCCGTTTTTATCAACTCTTGAAAAGAAACATACCTGCTAAACCAGAACTTATTGTCTTCATAGGGCAATTAAGTATATAATATATTAGTATGAAAGCAATATAGGAGGAATTTGAGTGAAATTTCGTTGCCGGAGCACAATTGTTTCGCGCAATTTGTACCCCTTAGGTAATAATTTCAAATAAGATTACAAACTCAAAAATAATCAATGTGTTCTCCTGAAATCAGTCTTCTTTCGTGAAGAAATTGCCATAATGCAATGGTCACAATGAAGTGGAATGCAAGCGTTGCGCTGAACGAAATGCAATGCAAACATTGCACTGAATGCAATGCAATGCAAACGTTGCATTGGACGAAATGCAATGCAAACATTGCATCATTGAACGAAATGCAATGCTGCAGTTTTCAGTCGGCTTGAATTGCGCTTTATTGCCAGTCATCTTCACTAACCCACAAAGACGGCACAAGCGCACGCTCAGCTGATTTTGAGCCGCGACGCGTTGCACATTATTGCAGGTGCTCGTTGAGAAGCAATGTGCAATTTTTTAGGCCTTTCTTTGTGATTCCATTTTCTTATTGAAGTATACATAAGACGTGCTATACCTATACCCATCTTCCATCCCACATTTGCATATTAATCATCTAAATCTAATCAAGTTTTACTCAATTGTTTTTCCTTTTTCTCCTCAATAAAGTTGTGAATTTTTTCCAATATAATAGGTTTAATAAATCTAGCAAACCTAATCTATAAGATCATTGCATAGATTTGCAGGTAGGTTATTTTTTTTTTAAAAGAAAAATTAACCTCATATATATTAGTGAATGAAACTTGGGTAACTGAGTAGGCATTTTATCGATTGCTTTCAGGTTTTGTGTGCTGCTGCGTGTTGCGTCTATCATAAGGCTTATTTGCTATTTTTTCAGTTTTTAAAATAAAATCATCCGGTTTTTTCCGGTTTCTTGATTTTTTTTTCATTCCGGATGTTAATTATGCAATCATCTTTCTTGCAGAATAGAAACATAGATGAGAATGTTTTATATGGCGTTTTATTCATATATTAAACTTCCGATTTTTTGGAAGAAAAGTTTTTTTTTAGAGGGAGTGTCATATAAAAGAAGAATATTGTTGAGATTATTACTATGAAGATTCAAACAGTTGAATTGTAATGAATGTTAATATTTTTATTGTTTATCATTAATTGCAGTGAATCTTTCTTTCTTTTTTTTTTTAAAATTTTTCGAATTTTAAATAATTTGGACCAAATTTTTGAGGTTCTAGTTCCCTTCCACCTACATAGATTAACCTAATTAGTTGTTATGTCTATGTTCTTAAAAAGTAGTGCAACTACGGAGTCCTTATTCTATTTGTTAAGTTATTTACCGAAAAGGAAAAATATTAAACATTAAGAAATGAGGAGGAAGCAAAAAAATCAATGAAAATAACTTAAACATTGTTTGTTGGTCAGCTTAGGTCTTAACTAAATCCTAATATTGGAAGGTTAGAAGAGGGGAGGGGAATAAAAGAGAGAGGGTAGAAAGAGGGGGTATGAGGACGTTAAGGGGTATGAGGACCACCATCTTTGAAATCCCAAGAAGGCGAGGCGTTGTCATATGGTTGAGTAAAAAGACGGGTGCCACTAGGCACGTCATATGGTCATCCTATCATAGTATAACGATCAGCTAATATGTTGTATTGCATTGCTGTTTAGTGTTTTATTGCTTATTCAGGAAATACATTTTTTTTTATTTTCCTGTAAGAATTTTTTCTCTTTTTTTAATAGAAAATTTATCTTCGCAGAGCTCAAATAGTTAGTTGATCATACCTAAAGCCCAAGTTCTCATACGCTACACGTGATAGTTTAGTAGGAATTTATGATAGGACTGTAGCCGCTTTCAGGATCGCTAGCCCTCAAGCTCACTCAGTCGGTCCCACGGGCTGACCCAAAATTTTTACCGGAAGTTGTTTCCCATGAGGAAGGGAAGGGAAGTATAGACCCCCTAAACAAGGATGTCGATTTTATTTTTAACAGCTTCCAAATGCAGGAGGTAAATGCGACAGTAATTGATTTCTTATCCTATAGCTTAAGCGAAAGGTGTTAGCTCCTTCTCGAAATGAAAAAAAAGAGTTCCTGAGAAGCTGGGAAAGTAAAATTGGTAAAAATCTTTCTAAACAAATTTCGCTGGGCTAGGACTCGGATCCGAGAGACCGCATAGATGGTACTTAGGGGAAGGGGGGTTTGAAGCTAGAAATGGTGGCACTTAAAAAACGAAGGTGATATTCATGATCAACTTATCTGAAAATTTGTTCCAGTTCTAATGAAAAACCATCAGTATGGGATTCCAGGTAAGTACGACTACCACGGGAACTCAATTATCCACCCTATCCAATTTTTTTTTCAAATTTCAACTCATTTCCAATCATTTGTCATTGAGTTTCATCGTCATCCATATTCCTGTTCTTGGATAATAGCACCGTAAAGTTTTCTCTTTTTATTTCGAACTTCATCTCTCACTATGTTCCGTTGAATTTCAGAATCGTCATTCCTTTCTTTCATTTGCAAATTCTGATACATAGATGCTCGATGAAGTTTCACACAGTTGAAAGTGTGATTGATTAGCGAGAGAAAAAAGCGTATCGACAGCAATTGGGCAGGTTGTGAATGGAAAGGTAGGAGATAGAGATACATTAAGGCAGTAAGGTAAAGAAAATAAATTCGCGCTGAATAGCGAATACAACACCTAAAAGCGTCGTCAAACGAAAAAAAAAAAAAAAGCACAATAACAATTCATTTGTGAAGATAAGCACTCTCGATTTCAGTCATGTATTTGCTCGATCATTACAAAAATAATAGAAAATTTTGTTGTTTTAGTATCGATTTATTCGAGAATTGCACGTTATTGGAAAGTAATTCAACGACAATGGGGGTGGGCCGAAGGTGTGCACGAGGTCGATCGGTAGGTGCTCACGTGAGTCAACGGGAACTCGGCTGTTCGGAACATCCTTCGTTGGCGTTACCCTTTCTTCCCACTTCGGATACGCCGATCTACCAGAAGGATGTTAAAGGGCATTTCGGTTGTGTTAATGCAATCGAGGCATCCCTCGATGAGAACTATTTAGCGAGTGGTTTGTTATTCATATATCTTTATATTATTAAAAATATTAAAAATACATGCGAAGGTTTAGTCTGCCCAATCTGTGGGAATTTGATTTCTACCAAGAAATCTTTATTCACAAAAGAACGAAAAAAAAAAGACTACAATGAAGCAATGGAGTACAAGAAGAACATAAATGCATATGATGAGAAAAAATAGTTTATTCGAGACTATATCATAAAGCAACAATTCAAAACACACCACAACACATCCACACAAAAACCACATAAAATTAGGCATTCCCTCATGAATTTTCAATGAACCATTCTTACAACTGAGCGTAAATTGAAACATTTTAAAAGGATACATAAATACAGTCAAATTCCTAACCTCTATAATATTTTCTGGAAAGCTGTTCCACATTCCGCACCATTCTATACTAAAAGCTATGTAGAAAATTGTTCAATGAGCATATCTTTGCTGCCAATTAAAAACGATGACCAAGGCGATTGCGATGAGAAGCAAAATTAAAGAGATTGTGAAAGGATATATGAGAAAATCAATTAATAATTTTACAACATAATACTAAATGAAGAATTACTCTTCTATATTGTTAAATTCTCAAGCTCAAAGATCTTAAAACGCACAACATAGTCGAGTTTATAAGGACCACGAAATATTTTATTGAAGACTATGTGGATGAAATACTTTTCGACATTTTTAATACATTTGATATCAGAAACTAAATAAATTGACCAAATGGATGAGCAATATTCATTAATAGGGCGGCAATATATTACAAAGGCTTTACGATAGTGTTCGATACATTCGTGTTGTCGAAGATATTTCACCGCAATGAAAATCCCAATAGAGTTTGGAACTTACCAATCCACCGAGGGTCATTTTCCGTTGATGGCAAACGCATTTCATCTTTCTGAAGCATATATTCACGTTGAGAGTTCATGTATGAAACATCGCATTTTTCACGAGAACCATATAACTGCTAAACTCTTGACCATGTGGAAAGCATATTTAGATCATTAGTCAATTGGTAAAAACCGATAGCCCTATCGATAAGAGGCCGAAAAATTTTAAGGTCGTCAGCAAACAATTTACACATATTTGAGAGCTTATCCATTAGGTCATTAGCATATATAATGAAGAATAGCGGCACCAGAATACTGGCTTGATGAACGCCACTTGAAATAGAACAATTTCGCGATAATCATTCATCAGCCCTAACTTTAAAGACCTTCTCAGACAGCAAACAATTTACACATATTTGAGAGCTTATCCATTAGGTCATTAGCATATATAATGAAGAATAGCGGCACCAGAATACTGGCTTGATGAACGCCACTTGAAATAGAACAATTTCGCGATAATCATTCATCAGCCCTAACTTTAAAGACCTTCTCAGAAAAAAGACCATATATATTTGAGCAAAGTACCATCTAACCCATAGACATGATGCTTATGTCAAAATTTATTTGTTATGACGACGATAAGGAAAACCTTCGAAGGACCATCGCACCAAAAGCATTCGTAAATAAAATCCGTTTGAATATTTTTTTTTCATTGCAATAGCTTCACCATACCAGTTCGATGGAATTTTCAGTGGTGATAAGCAGGCTCAATATGGACCCAAATTCTAACAAACCATCCATCTCTCCCTTAATACCACCATTCTATGGCCCTTCGAGCTTTCCTGGCCACCATCTCCCTTGTTGAAGTTTGCCGAATACAAATCGGACCGGAGGTGGACTTCCTTACAGAATAGTCGCATGGGATCGGTCATAAGGGCCGTGACGATAAATATATTGTTTTTTCTATGGGATTCAGTTTCTTTTAGCACACTAACCAATTATTTAATATTGAGATGATCCCATTTCCTTCGCTTACAGTAAGGTTCACCTCACATTCTAACTTTGCATCATTTCGTTTTCCTCCTCTCTAATCATTCAAGAATCATTCAACTGTTATGGCAGTGCGCTGTTGGTCGTAAAGCATACTGTCGAGAGGTAAGTCAATAAAAGGCATAGGCAAATCTGCTATTCAATACTCCATTTTCTCAGTATTTTTAATATATTCAGTCGTCTGCTTTACAAAAAACACTAGTTGAGGGCACATCGCTACCTGTTTTGATGTTTAATGGCTGACGGATAACTAGGGTATTAGAGTTTTCATATTCAAAGCCACCATTTTTCAATGGGCACACTCTTTGTTAGGTGTTTTATCTCTTTCTAAGATATTATTAAAATGAAGAGAGGTTTTATTAGACGGCTAGAATGAGATGAAGCAGGTTTGCAGCATCATTCAAAGCTAGCAATTTTTCATTCTTATGATTGCAATATGGGCGAATCATTTACGTCAAAAGTGCCAAAATAATGGCATTTGGTAGTTCGCTTTTTTTTGACTAAATTGAGCATATTCCTCTCAGTTGAGAGTCGTCGCTTACTAGTTCATAAATGGATATTGTGGATATCAATGAATTGTAATATATATCCGTCAACGAATGAGGCACTAACTTAAAACCATTAAACAATTTAACCAATGCAATAAGTTAAATAATAGGTGGTGACGATCGTCGAGTATTGATGTGGAGTGTCGCAAGCGTACAGGCCGATGAACAACCGAAACCAATTGCAATCATGCGTCAGACACATTACTCTAATATCTTTTCGGTTGCCTTCTCCAATAAGTTTGTTTTCTTTTCTTAATGATAGAAATTTTTTTTTATTTTCCTAATCGATTTGACAAGTTCTGGAAGATTTTATTTGGTATTTTTTCAGCAATGGACGCAATGATCGTGCTATCACGCGTTGTGAGCCAATAGTTTATTGGTTTTATTAGCCATTATCGTACTGATGAATGAATAAAGTCTTCTGCTTACTTCGTCTTAATTGTGCACTTGTTTATTTCGTTTTCGGAGTGCTTTTAAGTGCCCTAAAAAATAATTAAAAGTATTAAAAAAGAAGAATAAATAGTGGTTTTACATATTTTTTGAGGAGTCTATCTTGTCTTCAATCCTGAAATTTAGAAACAATAGTTTTCCATATTCCTTGGGGAATCTATCCTAGCTTCAATCCTGAAATTTGTTTGCATTCTCGACTCAGCTGTTACTTTGTCGCCGTTGTCGGTGAACTGTTTAAATTATTTATTATTCTTTCAAGAATTGATCTTATTGATAGATAAAGTATTTCCAATACTCAAATTTCCAGCTTGCTGCTTGTATTTGTTTTTATTTATTTGGTGGTGATGGCAATCAACTTTGAACATTAGTACACGTACAGTTGCAGAAAAACATACATATTTATTAAAATGTACTAAGCTTAATTTCGACTACCACCTATCGTTTTGCCGCTTCAATTCTCTTGTTTCTCTCGATGTGATAGTCCCTATCCCACCTAATCTCTCCATCTCCTTCTTGTAAAAGCTATCACAATTAAAAAGGTATTGAATCACTGCCAAATTTTCTTTTCAGAATACTGAAAACAAATGGATTTTAATTGATGTGAACTGCGCAAAGAAATCATTTCGAAGTGATAACTGCCTTGAATTTATTTAAAGTGATCAGGGCAGAGGTTTAGGTTACAATCTGATGCGAATATCCATGCCCTATATAAATTTTTTGATGATTCAGTATTATATTATTAGGCTTTAAGTGCTATCCAGTGGTATACCTAATGAGGAAGTGATATCTTCATTGTTTAATTGAGAAAATTATCGATTGGTCTTATTACTCTTTCATTATATATAAATCCATTCGTTTTGTTTTTCTTTGAGAATCTGTCGGATGGCTGGCTATCCAGTTACTTGAAGAGTGTTTCGAATTCTTGTAGATCATTAGGCTTCTATTCTTGACAATCGATTTTAGCCTATAATTTGCTGGATTCTGAAACCAAACAGTAAGAATCATCTCTGATTGAAAACACCACCCTCTACCAGTCGGTAAATCACCAAGTCATACAATATCGTTATGCGTTCATCTCCCACTCGTTTCAGAACTCAACTGTCGACTGAGGTGTCGCACTGAATTCGTCTTTGTGCTGTTCAAAAAAGTCATTCTTCTCTCGTCGTTACTAATTAACAATATTTTCTAAGAAACCGGAAATAACGAATATAGAATGGGAACAATTTTCTTATTATTTCTATAGAATATTTCTTAAATTTTTAATTGAAATATGGTGATATTAGAGATAGTTTTGCAGATGTGAAAGGTTATATTCGGCAGGTAACGATACATCACTTCTCGTTCACGATATTAGCACTCAATGTATGTTGCAACGCTTCAAAGCTGATGAGGCTATATACAATGTCGCTACAAATGTTCGTTCTATTATGCTCATTTCTTGATTATTCAATGATTTTATAGCTTAGAGTCATTCTCTGAGATCCATTTTTTGTAATTTCCTTCAAAAATAAAAGATATCTTTATAAGAAGAAAAAGACTCTTTTTTCATTTGAAAGTTCTACGTTTAGTTCAAAACAGATTTGCTCTTTAGAATATATTTACTCTTAGTATGGTTTGCTTTAAGTTGATCTCGGCATGACTCTTGTCTTGATCCGTCGTCGACGGCAATAGATCGTCGTCATATTTGATCCGAGCCTATCCCTGTTCCCCCAATATGTCCACCAAAAGCAGCTACAGAAATTCGTCATTTATTCATTATGTCAACATTGCTAAAAAGGGGGGGGGGTTGCTGTCTTATTTCTTTCTGGTGTAACTGTCGTTCTCACAGTCATATTCCGAGTGATGTTATTATCATCAGAGGGTTTTTAAAAATTTGTTTTCGCAGTCTTATTAATTCTAGTTTCCTGACCACCACGAATATTCGCTCCTTCGATAACAACCTCCTGAATCATTAAATATCTTTGAGCTATTCGCGGCAATAATTAAGAAACGATACGTTTGATGATTGTTTATAGTGAAACATAAGCACGCCTGTATGTTAGCATAGATAGATTCTTCAACCTTAATCCCTTATGTTTACCTATGAACCACCTTGGTCTATCTACATCATTATCTTATCGCAAAGATTTATCATTTTTGCAGCGTTCGTTGTTTTCAGTGTTATAGATTCAGTGAACATGCCTCTTACGTAGTTCTAACATCAAATTGGTTTATAATTCTCTCATTGTACTATAAGAAGGATTCCATATTGCTTGTATACTTCTCTTTCTAGCTATCCAAGATTTCGGGTCGAGAGGAGATCCGGTCTTATTGCATTTTGCCTTGATTTTGCGATATCACCAAAACGAACTTGAAGAATTTCGTATTAGCGGTTGTGCTAAGAAGATATATGCAATCGGTGTTTTTTTAAGTATTAGTAGCAATTACTGATTTAAAGCTTTTTATTGGTTATTCATTATTATTTTTATTGATATTTTTACTGATATGGAAAATACTTTTTTTTTTAAGCCGATCGATGATACGGTTATAATGTCGGCATCAGAGGATGGCAGAGTACGACTCTATGACTTGAGAGCTGGAGAAGAGACAATCGCTGTTCGTAATCAAGGTGATTCAAATCCTATTATGAATATTTATTGGTGCATTCGCTGGTGATCTGTATTGTCTAACCATTTAGATTTATTGAAAGCAAAATGTGTAGCGTATATTCACAGTGATGACTGAATGGACGATTACAATAATAATCTATGTAAAAAGTAAGTGGTCTTCCTCGTGGTCAAGAAATTTGCATAAGTGTAGCCCACTTATGTAATGATACGAAAGTACTTCAGGAGTGTGGTGTTTTCCTTAAAAACTAGCTAGTTCCAATTTAAGGACTGACGAGAGGCAGCAGTAGAGGCGATACTTGTAGCAGCATGATGATCAGACAGGCCTATATCCAGGCTTACGATTTTTAAGGGGAGGGGGGATCGAAAAATTTTTTAATCTTGTTTAGAGAAAAGCACTCTGTGCAATAAAAGTTGTACTATTTCTGAGCTACTTGGCGCAAATCGTAGCGAATGGATGATAACAATTGTGCAGAAATTCTGAAAAATTTTGCAAATATAAAAACGGAAGCCGCAATTTCTTTAGGTCCGTGTTATAGGCTACAAAATCCCATACGATATCAGTTCCTATGATATGGGATTTAGGTCATCGCATGAAGAATGCATTCAAAAATCTTTCAACAGACACATGTTCCAACAGCTATTGGCAATTATGTCGATACAAACCGAGTTTACAGTTGTGCCTAGACAATTTGAGTTTGCAATTTTGTCGATGCAGTCAATTCGTGTTTGCAATTTTGTCGATGCGATTCGAGTTTGCAATTTTTTCGATGCAATTCGAGTTTGCAATTTTGTCGATGCAATTCGAGTTTGCAATCTTGTCGTTGCATTTTGAGTTTACAATCGTATCATTGCAATCTGATATAGTCATTACGCTATTCTATATCAATGATAAAATAAATTTGCTATTATTTAGGCACGATGTATTGCGCGCAGTTCAACCCTCGTCAGGCAAATCTTATTTCGGTTTGCAATGGACGTGATGGCCTTTCGATTCATGATTGCCGCAAACTCGATCGGTTTATTTTCATATTGTTTACTCTATATTTTTCGTTTAGAATAACACTTTCTCTATAGACCACTGTAACATAGGTCGGTCCAAATTTTGCAATCACCTTTCAAGTTCGAAAGAAATCTTCAACCTAACGACTGTACATTAATGTGCAATGCTTAGAAGGGGGCAAAGGGTGCGAAATGTGAATAAACTAATCGCTTTTCATTGGTTCGAAGTGTAAAGATTTTTTTGGCTCATACTTATATTTGATCTATTTGCTCTGTGTAATTTGCTATTCGTTCGATGTCTAGTAAAATATTTATTCCCCATATTCACATTCCTGAATAAGCAAATGGAATAATAATACAAATACCAAAAATATTAGCAGATTTATTTGTCTGAAGTAATTAAATTGTTTTGTATTTCGACATGTTGATGATATGGAGTATGTTTTAGACCTTGTTTCCGTTTGGGTGAACCATCGGATGGACATTGGAATCGTGGACCGAATTCAGTGATGTATGGTCAATGGAGTGATGATGGTGACGCTATATTCGCTACAAGGAGCCAATCGTCACCTATCTATTATAATGTAAATTTTTCGTTTTCTTAAGGGGCATCTGGAATTTTCAACGATTATGTGAAATGAATTAGCATGTTTCTTTCAATTCATTCGACCTAATCTTGCATTCTTTTTATAGAGTTGATTTCTATTGTTAGCAGGTTAATTGCGATCGAACGCATTCAAAAAAAAGCCCATTAAAATGTGTTGAATTCATTTAATGGGATTGAATGATTACGTTGTTGTGCGGCTGCAGCGAGGGCAGTGCATCTTCATATGCTTCTACTTTTTCGAAAATTCCAACCCATTTACGTCGCTTACCTGTCTTCAGCACAGCTTAGCACATCGAATTGTTCCTTTCGAAGTTTCCACTGCATTCTAGCGCAAATATAAGAATGAAGTTATTTTAGTTTCGCAGATCAAGTGTGATTTATTTTATTCAAAATGCCATTTTTTTAACTATTAGAAAGTTCCAATTGAACTACCGCTATTACTGCTTCGTTTCTCAATTGCTAATCATATTGGCACGCTTTTTTTTGACAGCACTCATTTTTTTAATAAATGACCTATGAACATACATGCAGGCAGATGCTTTTTGATTCACATGGGTAGCTACGTTGGAGTGCTGGATATGTATTGCGATAAATCGGTGTTTTTCATCGCAAAAGTGAAATTCAAGATCGTTCAGTCAATGGCCATTGAAATTATTTACTGCAAATATATATATATATATATATATATATATATAGTATATATTATTGCTATATCATCTTTAATTTAATCTAATTGATTGCATATATTGCAAGTATGAAGAATGAATGATGTGACAATAAAAGTTTTGCATCTAAGTGATAAAATATTGAATAGAGTAAAGTTATAATGCTAGTTCATTAGATTTAAACAAATGGCATTTATTTACAGTTGAATGATGGTAGCAGTGTGGAATTCAACGATAGTGGTTATTTAAATTCATGTACAGTGAAATCATGTTCGTTTATTTCACATGATTTGGTTATGACTGGATCCGACGATTGGAATATTTATATTTGGAAAATTCCACAAATTAGGCCTCGTGGTTTGTATCGAATCGATTATTCGTTATTTCACTTTCATTTTTTTTAAAATATTCAAATCATTTAATGTAGTGCTTTATTCAAATCAAATTGCGTTATTAACGCCGACAATATTTCGTAAAAACATTTTTCAAAAATTTACATTTTTCACCTTCAGTTATTTGATTAAATCAAACGTTCATAAAGGCTTGTTCCAATAAGAGTGCTGCTTTGCACCGATTTTAAGTTAGAATAGCGCCGACCTTTAAAAAATTGCTTTTATTTAACGTAATTGATACATTAGCTCAAGAAAGTAACATCTTTAACAGTAGTGGAATATGTTGGAAAGTTTAGCTTGAAGTTAGATTGCGTTGATTTTAATAAAAACTAGCAATCTGAATTGTGAATGGGAATATATCTGTTATGGCATAGTTTCGTTTAAACTCCTTTTATAGTTTATGATGTATAATCGAAGGATCTTTTATCGATTTGCAATTTTGCACTCGCCAATTGTATTTTATATCTCAATAATGAAGCGCTAATTTAAAGGACAACGACAAATGGTCGATGAAGCGTATCGTATACTCAAAGGTCATCGATCAATCGTCAATCATGCACGATATAGTGCACATAATCGAATGCTCTTCTCATCAGGAGTTGAAAAAATTATTAAAGTAAATTTCGAATTTATGAATACTTATTCGCTCACAGCAGAATCAATTAGACGAAACGCCTATTTGATTAGAAAATAGCGACTTTGACAATTTGTAGGTGGTAGCTCTAGAAATACAGCAAGTTCATCTGTATATTTGATCATTATGGGGTCACTTGTTTATAATTATGTTATTCTGAGAAAGTAGGCGCCTGAGGGTATAGGAAGGTATAGGAAAAAATATCGCATAGGTATAAGAAGATTGGAGATATAGGAAAATTTGAAATTTTATAATGAAGTGCGATAAGAAGATTCGTTTATTAAAGGTATGGAGCGGATTGGAGCTACAAGGTTACTATAATAATCCAGTCCGTAGATCAATGCTTTCACGACCACTTGTCGGTGAACCACGTAACGATGACAGCACAGAAGAGGACCTCAATATGCTTGCTTTCTTCGATCTACTCACCACAGTTTGTTCATTTTTGTGCTACTTGAATTATGAGATAATTACTCGATTCATATGCAATTTCGATGGGATTATATGCAAATTTTTGATGAGGAAAAGATTCGCATTTGGAGTGGTTAGCATTTTGCTAAGTCAGGGGTGGATTGATGTACTGTGATAAGGATCCTATATTCAGAGGTTAAGAACGTTAATCGATTGCAATGCAAGAAAAAGCTATTGTTGCAACCGTCAGAGGCTTCCCAGTCTTTAGAATTACTGTAAAATTAAACAAAATACGGTTGCTATACAAACGCGATTGAATATGCTTATATCAGTGTAATAAAATTAAATATAACATAGAGTTCGATTGGGACGAATTGAACTTCTTCATTGTTCTTTCAGTCATTCTTTTCAATTTTATTTTTATTTTTTTTATTCACATAATGTGGCGTTTAGCGCATAGCGGCTTTTGGTTTCTTCAATTCATGTCGTATCTTTACTATATACTTTTCCGCATAATTTAGATGTGCGCAATGATCAAATTTGCTTTGTAATTGAGTACGTTTATGATTGCAGAATGGTGGTGATGATGAAATCACAGATATGGATGAAGACGATGATGATACCCATATGGGGGACAATAGTGATGATGATAATTGGTTGGCATTCGCGAGGATACGATCAAGAGCACCACATCAGGTGTTTATTGTTCTTTCTTTTTCGTATCACTTCCGGCTTGTAATATATGAACGAGAATGTGATTATGCCTAATTCAGAATCACTTATTACCGGACGGTGAGATGAGCGGAAAATAGATCATTCGTGGACGACATACGGATGTTTGAATATTTAAGGTCATTTGAAAAACGTTTGTCATATAAAAGTATTTTAATCATTTGCGAGGAAACTTGGATGGATTTCAACTTCGAAATCAGTGCAAACTTTCGCGAGATTATATAAAAGCATAGGACTTCGAGGAACGTTTTTTTTATGAAAGGCGTACAGCGAACGATGAGGTTTGCTTGATTAGCGGAGGCGAACTGATTAGTTCGTTGATTAGACATAGATTAAATTGTGCCTTTTTGTGATAAAGTTCCGTCATATCCCGAAATAATATTAATGATTGCATTGTTAAACGTTATTCTGGTGGATGCGAATGAAGTTTATATACCACCGAGAAAATTCTGAATCCATGAAAAAGGCCAAGCTCATTTGGTCGGATGTAGAATTTCCAGAAAGAGGCTTGTTTCTACTCGGCGACGTGTCGCAGTCGAATTGCGCCAAAACTTGAGTGCCTATAAATTTGCTCGAGCCTAAATTAAAGTAGCGTCAAAGGTCTACCACATTCTTTGCTAGTGTATTCTGGCCATAGTGATTAGGTTGATGGTAAGATAAGGAAACATAGAAGACAAAATGAATGATGGTATGACAAAGATTTGCATTCAATAATGCCATTTAGAGAGTTATCAGTTGTTGTTCAGCGCTAATATCGCTCACATATATGATTCGTGCTTATAACTGAGCTTATCTGCTATTGAGTCATGAATTAAATGAAAATCTCTATTGTTTGATCAATAGACTCTAAATATCTACAGAGGGGTGAGCATTTTTGAGTTGTTCCACCTCTGGAAGCTCAAGCGAACCTATTCGCAGCTTCAGCAATCGAGATTGCGCTTGAAATTTTCGATATAGAGTTGCTTAACCGGAAATACACTTATTCTATATTACTGGATCTCAACAGGTCATTCAAACTAAACAATGATAGTACCCAAATAGCATCATCTTCGACGAGTAATTTTGTTGCGCTTAAAAACGTTGATTTATATGGTTGCTGTTGTTTTTATTGTTTTTTTTTTCTTCACTGTGAGTTCAATATTTTTCTGTTTTTTTTCTACATTTTCCTGCACATTTTGTTGCATTTAATTTGACAGCTACTAATCTCATAGTGAGTTTCCTATTTCTTTTCTTTCGACGTTTATAATTTGCCTTGCTGGGTTTGCTTTGGTTTTTTTGCTGGTCTCCTAATATTTGATTTTGCTTGCTTCCGGGACCTGTTTTTTATATTTCATAGTGTTTCATGGCCTTTTAATTAAGGGGGAAGCGGAGAGAAGTTGGAACCAGTAGAAGGGGCAACTAGGTTATATTTTAGGTGATCAACATATATAGCCAAGTGATACAGTGGTATAGAGTGAGATATTGCAGGGAAGTACGATGTACGTGATATCCTCGCCGGAGCTTTCTGAGGCAGAACTTCTCTCCGTTGACAACCCTTCCGAGCACGACGACTGGGAAAATGCGGCTAGCAGTAGCAATGATGGTGAGCTATGGATTGATTCCCCGCTTCAAAAGGGAATTCAGAAATTGTGCTCACGTTTAATGTTTAGGTAAATTGGGGACTTTAGGGGATAAGAAGGAAAGCTCCGTATTTCTGATAAGGTGGTTCCATAGGCTGATGCACTAGATAAGTGAAACTTGGTGTTGCTATACATACGTAGTTGTCTTTAATATTTGATGTAAGTGCAAATATCAGCTAACTTATTCCATAGGAAATGATAATTGTCTTTTAGGGAACATCCGAAAGCATGGATGTGTCTGTCAGTGTCTGTCATCAACTTCCCTTTCCTGTCTATTTGAAGCTTTTAGGAGATACGACAATCACATAGATTCTTCGTTTTTCATCTGCTCATTTTCTTCTATTTTGAATTGTTTCTGATTTATTTCTTTCATATTATTTTTTCTATTTCTAATCATTTTTTTGATGTTCTCTATTATTATCGTCTAAGGGAGTATAAATTAGCGAAAATTTTTTAAACTATCAAGTATATATAGAATCATTTGGTGTTTCGACTTTTTTTTTTCACCGATGTGAAAAGAATATTCAAGATATTTCCTTCTCTTTTATCATTTCTCGTTCACCTTCTTCGTCTTCTCTTCCTCATTCTATATATATCTTCTTTTTGTTGTTTTTCATGATATCACTTGACAATATTGTTAAGCGATTATATATGTAATTTATTGTCTAATTTCAGGTGAACCAGACTAATATCGGCTCTATTTTCAAGTCAGTTTTAACGCCGACGCGCCTTTCTTTGATGTTGTTCTGCTGCTCCGTCCCTCTTGGAGTTCTACTCGCTGTTTGGTTAAAACGTTCGTAATCTCTCTATCGTCATGTGGGTATTGCTTTTAGCCGTTTATACGTTGAACTATCGCTCGTTTATATCGTTATATTCCAATTCTACGAGCTGGTTTCGTATTCTTTTGTAATAAATAAGAGAGGTGGCATGGAAGGGGGCGAAGGGGAGCGGGAAAGAGGAGATACAAATCGTCTCGAATTTCGAACATTCAACATCAAAATAGAAATTTTATAAAGACTTCGTTTTGATGTCCCTAATTTTA